>CM036768.1:8237175-8837175 GCA_020796225.1 Arion vulgaris | reverse complement strand
TTTACTGGGCTCGCTCTCCGTCAGCCTTTGACAGTCCCCAGCCAAACCTGCAAGGCAGCAGGTTATCAATCATTCAATCAATTTGTTTCCATACAGTATACTCGGTTCCATACAGTTGATCATCTCATTTCTGTTTAAACTGTCCATCATTCACACATTAACTCCTTGTGGACCAGGACCCACACTAAGTGAGTTTTTACTCTATAATGGCTTCTGTCCTGGTTTACTAAGAGTTAATTAAAATTGTAGAGTACATATTTATGGTAGATAGCTGATTTTTAAAATTTATTTTGTTTCTCATTACTAAGATTAAAAGTAAGAGGAATGAATAGTCCAGTGATTAGCACATCAGTCTTCTCCTTATAAGAACTCAGGTTCAAACTTTAATTATATCCGGGTTTTTATTAGCTTCGGTGTCAAATAAATGACACTGGCCATTTAGGTGCTCACGATGTCCAGGTCACAGCCATCCGATCATGTTCCTCGGATGATCGCAGTCGATTTGCTCTGGAGAATCGGTTGATTTCTTTGTATGGTACCTTCGACCATGGGCTCAACGTATTACATTCTTATGCTTCTTAGTACTTTCTCTTCCCATGCTTTGTAATCTATATGGGTATATGTTGCATGTATTCATGTTATATTCCATTCTTATGCTTCTAGTACTTTCTCTTCCCTGCTTTGTAATCTATATGGGTATATGTTGCATGTATTCAAGTTATATATTTACTAGATGTTTCATTGTTTCTTTTCCTTTCTATTTCTAGTTTTTATGTGTGTTTTTGTGTTACATTTATTTCGTTATTCGTTTTATTCCAGATTTTCCTTAGATACGTTTGTATTTGGTCGTCCATTTGTGTTTCATTTTAATTTGTCACTCCTGTTTGTTCGTTTGCTTGATAAAGGCCTTGTTGGTCAAAGTCCAGTGTTAGCATCAGTTTCTTCATTTAAAACTACAGGTTTACTTTATTGTATCCGGTTAGGTGTCAAATAACAAACTTATCTACCACTGTGGGATGAGTCATGGCAAGCATTCTTTAATTCTCCACTGAACTATCCCTTTAACAGCTCTTAACCAGGATTACTTTATACAACTGTAATTCTAAAGTAAAGCTATCTTTTTTTTTTGCATGTAGATTAATACTAAATGTCACAGTATTCCCATTCAATATAAAACAGTGAAAATGAAAATCATGGCATATCCTTTACAGGGCTTAGCCATCTTATCTTAACCACATTTGCTGTGAAGCGTCATGGGAGAGTTAGTTTTCTATCTTGTGCCAGGTGTGTTGCGCTTGACGTCAGTCCATGCTTTCGCAGGGACTCTGAGATGTTATCCATCCATCGTGTTCTTGGCCTGCCTCGTGCTATGCACCCAGAGCGTCAATTATTGTAAGCACATGATGGTAGTAAATGTGGTTCCATTCTCATTAGATGGCGAACCACTTGATTCTTTGTTTCTCGATGTACTGTATGCATGGTATAGTCCCAACGATGCTTCTGATATTCTCGTTTCTCACTCTATTTATCCTTGTAACGCTGACAGCTTTTCGTAGACATCTCATTTCACATGTTGTAACTTAGCCATCAACCAAAGTGAACGAGTCATCAATTTTATAGGCACCACTTATATGTTTAGTGGTTTGCCATTGCTTTCTGAGCAGTGGGATCTATCTTTATCTTTCATAAAAATCTACTGACACGAATTTGCTTCTAAAATGACTGCTGTGAAGTTTGAACCAGGTACGCTTGGGTTGTAAATATAAACTTGTAAATATTTGAAATATAAAGTTACCTCACATAACTAAATCATTAAATTTGGAGGTACAGTTCCAGTTTTCTTTCTTGCTAACTTCTTTTTTTTAGGCACTTATTGTAATCTTAGTTGTGTAAAGCGCATTTGATTGTGTGTGTGTGGGGGTAAAACCTTATCTAGTGTTATTCAAAATTTCAAGTTGAAGATCTATCCCATTGCAATCCAACCTTTTATGTATCCTGGCGCACCTTATCATCTCAACAAAAGAAACACTTCTACCACTCCCCCGCACTCTCAGTGTCATACCCTACCATGTTCTGAAAATGTATAAAATAAATAGGTACTTGCAACAAAAAAGTGACATAGGTAAAACTGTTATTCATTTGACCCATTGAGTATAAATTATATATTCATCATCATCATTCTTCATCTTGTACAAGGACACATTAGACAAAGACAAGAAATATTCACTTAATTTGATCTTGTGCAGTTCTCTCGATCTCAAACCTAGTCTCATACATGGCATTGAATTCTGCTTTAAACATTTGCTTACATGCGTTTCTAGGTCTCCCTTGTTTCCAGTGTCTACTGTATTGTCTGTCTTGGTCGTCTTTCTTTTTTCATCCTGAGAACATGTTCAATCTATCTTCATCTTCTCAGAATAGTTTGTGTTTGGAGTCTCGTATTGCTTAACTCAGCATTTCCCAAACTGGTGTCTGGGAACGCACTAGGGTCCACTAGGTACTACATGAGGTCCTCGAGCGCTTGAAGAAATATTTTGATTTTTGACAGTTCAAACAGAAAAATAAATTTAAGCCTAATGTTTTATTTGTTGTTTATTAAAATGTTAAATTGCAGACATTGTTTACTATTGTAACACACAGATAATTAATTCCTGTCCATTTTCATATATAGAAACTTTTGGGGTCGAGGCAGCAAAATATATATTTAAAAGGGGCCCGAATAATGCACAATTTGGGAACCACTGGCTTATCATATTTTTCCAGGTATACTCAGGAAGTCTTCCTTCAAATCCTGTTAACATACTTTTTATGATCCATTTTCCAAGCCTTGTATCCATAAAGGAGGACTGTCCTGTTATTTGTTTATTCAGATTTTTGTCTCAGTGCCATAAATTTAGATCTCCAGATTTTGCAACGTCTGTGGTAGGTTTAGGTTGCATTTGTCCTTCCAATTTAAAAAAAAAATCTTTACCATAGTTTTCCCATCTGAAGAAACAGTACTTCCCAAGTAAGTAAAATATGTTACTATCTCAAATTATATATTATTGTTAGTATCAGTTTTAGTAGCCTTGTAGGTCCAAGTGTTACTATTCTGTGCTTCCCTTCCAAACCCCGACAACACACCGGCAAAATTATGTTTAAGTTATTCTGTTATTTTTGTCATTTCCTTAATTTTGTTTTAGATTGCTATTGTGCATATGATTTCCAAGTGCTTGTCATAATTTTGTTGTCTGTTTATCTAATATATATTGCTTGATTGATAGGACTATCATCATTGAACTTCTGTGAGTAACCATCTGTGCTCCAATCTCTTTCTTACACAGGAAGATCTCAGCGAAAGTGCACAAACTCTGTGGCACCGTGAAGGTCCCGATGTAATTTAGAAGATGTTGAAGATATTTTGTTGAAATTTTATTTTTAAATATTTCTAAAGAATTTTGCCTGGGTTTTGAACTTCTCGATTTTGAACTGTCAACAGTTCTTTTACATGCTCAATTGGAACACAGCATCTACGTTTTATCGTCCATCTCCGAATGGACTAGGAACTCGATCTCACCTACACTGAGATCTAGTATTATATGAATGTCACTAGTCCTAATTTTTCTCTTCTAGTACGAGGGGAGGTCAATAAGTAAGTCACAAAGGGCTGTAGAAAAATAACTAAACATGATAACAACTTGAAACCAGTTTATTTTTATACATACGTTGTCCCTTTATTTCTCAACATAATTTCCACCAACCTCGATGCACTTATCCCATCGTTTTATCAGTCCTCCCAAACCGGCTGCATAGAACTGCAGGCTCTGTTTTCTAAACCACGTTTTCACTTCACATTCAGTTTTGGCGCCATTCGTCGAAATATCTCCTGGCAAGGTGGTTTTTCAGTGGACCAAAAAGGTGGAAATCATTAGAGGCTACGTTGGGACTGTAAGGTGGATGTTCCAGAACTTCCCACCTTAGTTGGTTAATTTTCTCCTGAGTTAATCAAGCCATGTGTAGTCTGGCATTGTCATGAAGAAACAACACTCCTCTAGTCAGCAGTCCTGGTCGCTTTTTTTCGAATTGCATCATGAAGCATTGATAGAGCTTCACAGTACGATTCAGAATTCACATTGTCACCTTTCTTCTTGAAATTGGTTAAAACACCCCTTGACAATCCCAGAACACCGTCAGCATAACCTTCCCTGTTGATGGCGTAACCTTGAATTTTTGGACACAAGGCAAAGAAGGATGTTTCCACTGCATAGAAGCACGCTTTGATTTGGGCTGGTAGGAATGCAGCCATGATTGTCCCCAGTAACAATCCTGTTCAGCATGTCTTCTCCTATCGACATATCGACAGAGATGATGCAGGGACAGGCCAAATCGGTTCATTTTGTGTTCCTCCTTCAATTGTCTGGGTACCCACCTTGAGCACACTTTCTTAAATTTCAATCGATCATGCATTATGTTGTATGCTGAACCATGTGAGCACCTTATTGCAGATGCTATAGAGTCTATCGCTACTCGCCTGTCACCTCTAATCTTCTCCTCCACCTGCTGCACGGATGCTTCTGCTTCAATCTCAACAGGGCGACCAGATCGGATTTCATCAACAATTTTAAAGCATCCTTGAGACAATTGTTCTACCCAACTATGCACCGCTTTAAGGGATAAACATTTATCAGCATAAACAGAAAGCATTTCCTAATGAATGTCCTTTGCAGGCAGTCATTTTGCCTACAAAAAAACGCAAAACAACATGTTGCTCTTTGGTTGTACCCTCCATAAGTACAGTCACCATTTTGTTTATGCGCATGAGACACATAGCGCAACCCGGCGAACGGGAATATAAAGTTTGATGTTGCTGTCACCTAATTACACCTTTAGAAAACACCAACTACATTTACCTACCATCCCACATAACTTTGGGACTTACTTATTGACTTGCCCTCGTATTTATCATTTACCTGAATTATTCTGCTGTGTCTTTGTACTACAGTAGCACTCAATACAAGCTTTGACTGATAAAGAAAATTATAATGAAATATTTCTCTGACTAATCATCACTGTGTGTTTTAGACTCAATGATTGAGGGATCGCGAGAGAGAGAGACTCAATGATTGAGGGATCGCGAGAGAGAGAGAGAGACTCAATAATTGTAGCCCATTAACATGTCTAGTCATGTCTGACTTATCACATCACTTCTTGATAATCTTGACCCACATTTGATCTGTTTCCACACATTATCCCATTTCTGAATATTTTGTTCATCATCATCATCAAGGTGCGTATCCTTTATAGGACGATGCTCTCTTTGCAGCACATTTGAAATTCACTCTGTCTATTGCCAGTTTACCCACTTCATCGATGGTCATGTTCATGGTTTCTTTAATATCTTGTAGCCATCTTCTTCTTGGTCTGCCTCTGCGACCTGGGACCCTGCCCTCTAGTATTGTTCTTTCCAGACCATCGTGATGCATGATGCGACCGAAGTATGTAATTTTTCTGTATAGTATGTTGTTTATCAGCCAATTCTCTTTAACATTTAGTTCTTTCAGGACATCAGTGTTCATAGATTCCAATAAAAGATTTGGTTCCTGTAATATACTTAAAGAGGGCATTCTGGAATGCTATTTCAGTCCAAATTTCCCTATATCCTGTTAAATTCATTCCTGGTTTGCACTAGTATAAAATACTATGAAATACTAATCTTGAAATATTAGTCATAGTGTTTAACTTGGTACTCTTTGATATATAATACAATTGTCCATAGCTTTTTTCATACCTTAGATTATGAAGTGTCTGTCACATCACATTTCTAGACCCTAGTGTGCAGGAGATAAGAGGACCAATTACTTTTCTCAAGTGTGGAATGTCAAACGCAGGATTGAACCCACAACCATCTTGTGTCTGAGTTGATAGGCGAACGTTTATGCATTACGCTAATCTGCTCCACACTCTTTGATATATAACTGGATCAGTTTCTGTTTAATTAAATGTGAGATTGGATTTCTGATATGGATTCTTCAAGGACTTAGTATTATGTCTCTAGCAATGATATATTTTAGTCAAGTTAACCACGAAAAAACTCCAGGCTGTGCCTACTTATCGGTCCTATTTGGCTGTGAACTGCACCATGATTTGTTTCATTATCAAATTAGATCAAAATTTACATTTAATGTTTGGAATATCTTCATTGCACTCTGGACGCATCCATAGCGGGCTCTCAGAAGTGGGTACAAAGCGCTGTAGAATGACCACTCTTTGTGATTTATATGTGATCTGAGCCTAAGAGTGATTGTACATTGTGCCAGCTATGCGCCTACAAGTAGGCCAGCACATTCAATTTCTGCGATGCTTTTTATTTACTTGGGTAGCTTCCCTAGGCCCCTACTTCAGTCGTCTCTTACGACATGCCTTGTAGGTCACAGTGTTACTATTCTTTGCTCCCTTGTGCGCCCGGTAGCACACAGGCGTCACCATTGTTAATTTGAGGCTCATTTTCATCGGACATGTCCGTAATTGCTCTGATCTCATCCTAAACATGTTTTTCAGTGTGTTTAGACTAACAACTCCCATTCTGTGCTGGATGATGTATCTACTTGGGTTTCTCTCATGGTTTTCCCATCCTGCCGAATATCTGTATGCATAACTTGCTCAAACAAGATAGAGAATACCCTTTATCTTCGTTGAAACTTTCAGTGCGCAAGATTTCTCTTAGTTTTCAGTGCATATTTTAGGGCCATATTATTTTATTGTTGTATTCTATATGTAGTGTGCTGTGAAAGAAGTGAAATTCATCACTTCTGTTGCATCCTTTGCTTGATAAAGGCCTTTTGGTTGAAACGTTGCTGTGTATTGTTTTTATATTTTGTAAAACTACAGTACTTAATTTTTATAAGTTTCACCATTGCTACATAGTTTTACTAGTCTTCCCCTATATCGATGTTTTTTCTTGTATCTTTGATGATCTATGTAAACTATCCTGTCTGTTTTATAACTGTTTATTGTTCTGTTTCATTACAGGCAAGTTTTAATTTTAAAAGCACATTGATACCCCACTTCATTATCAGCTGTGTGTCCTGTGAGTAAATCAGCAATATGTCGCAGAGTACAGTCATCTCGCAGCCACACAAAGGGAAAGAAGAAGACATGCAGATGAGTGCTCACCCAGTTATTGTACAGCCTGGAATGGGCGGATATCCAGGTAAGAGTTTTGTAATGATGTATCCCCTCAAAAAATAAACAGTTAATGTGAAACCATTTTTAAAAATAGTCAACTGGAAGTTTTGGATTTTGCAGATGATAGCGTCTTGTTAAGTAAAAACAATCAAGATATGCACAGCAAAACAGACAACGTCATCTATAACATCAAAAGTTAGACTTCAGATAAGATAGGACAAGACAAATATAATGAAGACACGTATGGCAAGTATTGCAGACATCATCCTGGAATCCAAAATGATAAAAATAACAACAGTTTACGTATTTTGATTGCACTGAAAATATTTTAAAATAAAGGTTGCTGCAAATTGTTAAAGCGACATCAGCTTTTAAAATTTTAAATAAAATATGGAACTCCTTGTTTTATAGACTTTTCAAAAATAAATTACGAATAGTCAATTCAAATGTTGTATCAGTCATAACATATGCCTGTGAGAGTTGGAAAATGACTAATGTTGAATGCATTTGAAAATAGATGAGATATCCTGAAAATAATGAACATAAAATGGGAATTAATTCAGAGAAGTGATGAAATTAGAGAAATGTCTGGTCAACAACTAGCAATAATTTTTATAAGAAAGAGAAGATGGAGATATGTTGGAAACACTCTGAGAAGAAATGATAACAAAGCAGGTATTGAAGTGGGAAGCAAAGGGTTCAAGGAAGAAATGATGCTCTAGAAAAAACCCTGAAATTAATTTTACTGAGGGAGGCGAAAAATATTGGATTCAGTTCCATAGAATAGATTGAGCGATTTTCCCAGGTTAGAATGGTAGGGATAAATTACTTACAGGTCCTATGTGACGTATAACAGTAGGAGAGGAATACCATATAATAATATAATATACCAGATATATCTCAATAAAAAATAACAATAAGTGTGAAAATTGTGAGTGTTCATTCTAGATCTTCATGTATGTGGTCAATCTAGATCTTTATGTCTGTGGTCATTCTTGAGTTTTAGTTATGTGGTCACTCTTGATTTTCATGTATTCGATCATTCTAGATCTTCATGTCTGATCATTCTTGATTTTCATGTTTGTGTTCATTCTAGATCTTCATGTTCATTCTAGATCTTCATGTTCATTCTTGATCTTTGTTTGTGGTTATTCTTGATCTTCAGGTCTGTGGTCATTCTAGATTTTCATGTCTGGTCATTCTTGATTTTCAGGTCTGTGTTCATTCTAGATCTTCATATCTGTGGTCATTCTTGATTTTCAGGTCTGTGTTCATTCTAGATCTTCATGTTTGCGGTCATTCTTGATTTTCATGTCTGTGGTAATTATAGATCTTCATGTCTGTGGTCATTCTTGATTTTCATGTCTGTGGTCATTCTAGATCTTCATGTTCATTCTAGATCTTCATGTTCATTCTTGATCTTTGTTTGTGGTTATTCTTGATCTTCAGGTCTGTGGTCATTCTAGATTTTCATGTCTGGTCATTCTTGATTTTCAGGTCTGTGTTCATTCTAGATCTTCATGTCTGTGGTCATTCTTGATTTTCATGTCTGTGGTAATTATAGATCTTCATGTCTGTGGTCATTCTTGATTTTCATTTCTCCATACATCTACTAGATCTTTAGTTCTTCAGTCATTAGATCTCCAGTTCTGTTATTTATTCTCAATCTTCAGACCTGTCAAAAAAGCGAAGTAACCGATATGATCCAAATCACGGCAGCGGCATCTTTTTTAAGACAGTTGACCCAACTTTGCTAGTCCCTGGTTGTTATTGATATAAGGTCCTAATATTAGCTTTGCATAATTACTTTTGTTTGTTTCCATGTGTACCCTTATTTCTCCACACACACACACACCATCCCACTCACACCCCCAGTATCTTCACTATTGCTACAAACTCAATTTTCTAAAGATTGAGTTAACCAGCATAGTTATCATACCACTTTTTCAAATTTCATGCTTGGAATGTTTTGCAAAGACATGCATGGATGAATTTTTATTGAGGTGGTAATCTTGAACCTCCAATATCTTACTAGATCTGATCTGTATGACATGCTGGAGGTTATGATAACTAAAGGGCGGACAGGTTGATATTGAAAGCACATATATTGGGTATGAATAATGCCACGGTATTGAAAGTATAAAGTGAAGAATTGTTGAACTTAAGAGAATTTAAGAGGATTATATGATAAGGTGGTTACTGAACCTCATTGGTTAGTGCAGTGGTCTACTATTTCTTGGTCCAAATCACAGAGTGAAATGAGCACATTACCCATAACGTTCCATTGTTGAGGCAATAAAGCAGTGTATTCACCAATTTTGACTTATAGATGAGTTGAGTGAATTTGAAATAAAATACAATGCAACTAGGATTATGCAAGTTAATGGGTATAGGAATGTTTTTAACAAGAGAAATACAGAAGGGATAGCATACTTTCCCTTCATAACCTGAGCACCTATGGATCTATCAAAAGTCCATTAAAGTCTCATCATCATCATCAGGTGCTGTGCCGGCTGGCGTAGGCGATCATGAATCTCCACAAATCTCTGTCTTTGATGTTTGCTATCAACTCAGATGTTGACGCTCTACCGTGCCATGAAGTCAGGCTATCCAAAATTTTCTCTATCTGTATTCCTCTGTCTCATCTACCCTCGATTTTACCGGTTATCTCATTAAAGTGTATTATTTAGTTCAGTTTAGTCTACAGATCTTCATCACTACACATCGAACCAATTAGTCTATAAGTGCTCAGTCTCCTCAGTATGTCCCTCAGCGTGTGGTAACTAACAACACACAAGTTCTATGTTTTTTTACTATTCATCTTTTGGCTTTCAGTATATCACTATGGACTATATACACCTATGGACGTGTCTGGAGTGCTATGTTGATAGTCCTCATATAACTCATTACTGAACCCATTCTTAATTTTACAATTCCTACTTCTGTGCAGTCAGCAGAACAGACCCAATAATTTATCATTGCCCCCACCTTTCACATAACTCTACCCATTTCTCACTTTTACTAGTTTAGCAAGTGCTTTGTTGAAACATCCTGTTCTATTATCTATATCTTTTCTCAGCAGCAAGGTGGGACCAGGGTAGTTTATTTCCATTTTTCTTGGAATTTTACTACATCCTGATAACATACTACATGTCTAACCACACCTTCTTCACATTATCTTCAAAGTTATTTATTGTAACCAATAACTAAAACTGGTTAGATTACTATTTTATATTTACTCGTAACCCCTTCGCCCTTCTGAGTCTACATACTGGTTCTCAGTATATGTCTGTGGAGTTGTTCTAGATCTTCAGACCTGTCAAAAGAGCGTAGTTATCGATATGATCCAAGTCAAGGCATTGACCTCACTTTTAAGAAAGTTGACCCAACTTTGATAGCTACCTGGTTGTTATTGATATAATATCCTAATGTTAGCTTTGCATAACTACTTTTGTGTGTTTCCATGTGTACCCTGGCTTCCAGTTGACACAAAGCCGGTAAACATTCTTATTTCAGTATGCATTGCAATATGAATGCGTCAATAGATAGAAAAAATTAGGAGTGAAAGGGTATTTTTTTCGACCAGAAGCACTTGAGCTTTCGCTCGTGCCATGGACATCGTAACCCTTCGATTCGGTGCCACAAACACCGTGAATCTGGAGAAAATGTGGCTTTTCTGCCAGCACGCGGAATTGAACCGCACTCACAGGAGCTTGTCGCCCGTCGTCCAGCGCACTAAGAACACACTGGGCAGGCGGGCGAATGAAAGGGTTAAACTTGTTTACTCTGTCAGTTATCAGCCTGCCTCTAATTTTTAACTGCATATATCTCTACTGTTTTAAAGAAAAAAATCCAAACCTGAACAGTTTCAAGAGAACTGCACTAGCCATTACAGCCATTAAGCTTGTGTCCCCCTTTCACACACACGCCCTATAAAGCCGTTAAACAGGCAGAAAAGACAGGTTTTTTTTAGAAACCTTCCTTCTTGATCAGTATTCCTCTATTGTCTTAATTTTTTTTTTGCCTTTACTTATTTTCTTCATACATTCTTCTGCTTATTTTCTTCAATTTTTTATATTGACAGTATACATATTCCTGGGCTTGCCGTACTCATATTCCGTTCCCTTAGCAAATGTATTCAAGTATGCAATTCAAGTGACAAGATTTCTTGCTAGATCTACAGTGGTTTTTTGTTCAGCTATAGAACATTTTATGTAAGCACACCAGTACTGCTAAAGATTTATACAAATACCTGGAAGGAGTGTTATTTTTAAATTAGAATAGGCATGGTAAATTGTATTCTAGTCGCATGAATTCAGGTTATTATGTGACAACATGGAACAAAAGATTGAGCTGGTAATTTTGTCAGCCATAAATTTTATACACAGACACAGTTGTCTCTAAAGTTTCTCACAGCTAAATATTAATGGGTGAAATGCCCATGTGGTGCCGGGTCCTGCAAGGGAAGCAAAGAATAGTACCACTGCAACCTACAAAACATGCCGTAAGAGGTGACTGATGTAGAACCTAGAGAAGCTATCCTAGTAAATAAAAAGCATAGCAGAAATCGTATATGCTGGCCTACTTGTAGGCGCATAACTTGCACAATGTACAATCACTCTTAGGCTCAGATAACATAGAAATCACACAGAGTGGTTAACAGTGGTCAATATGGTGTGTTCGAAGAAGAAGATGGAAGAATATAAACCATTGCTTCTTCTTCTGTGATCAACTTCTGCTATACAACTACTCTGGTATATGTCATAAACAGAGCATTGCACTTTAGGTCGTCACTTGTCCCATACTTTGTTCTGAAGGATTGTTCTTGTTGGTCAGATTTACAATCTCACACTGCTCAGGATGGGGTAGTCTTACAAGATTTGCTTCGGGGACTGCTTTGGTGCTTCATTCACAAAATAGATGAGACTGCAGTAAAACTATTTGATTTGCAAAACACGTAATCACAAAGTACTGTAGTTTTACAAATTACAAAAACAATGACAAAATACAGCAACGTTCCGACCAACAAGGCCTTTATCAAGCAAATGAACAACAGGAGTGACAAATTAAAAAAACAAATGGACTACTAAATACAAACGTTTCTAATGAACATCTGGGAATAAAAACGAATAACGAAATAAATGTAACACAAAAACACACATAAAAACTAGAAATAGAACGGAAGAGAAACAATGAAAAATCTAGTAAATATATAACTTGAATACATGCAACATATACCCATATAGATTACAAGGCATGGGAAGAGAAAGTACTAAGAAGCATAGGAATGTAATACGTTGAGCCCATGTGGCCATTTCGGAGCTCACGATGTCCAGGTCACAGCCATCCGATCATGTTCCTCGGATGATCAGAGTCGATTTGCTCTGGAGAATCGGTTGATTACTTTGTATGGTACCTTGCGATATTCATTTTTATTCCCAGATTTTCATTAGAAACGTTTGTATTTAGTTGTCCATTTGTTTTTTCAAATTTCTCACTCCTGTTGTTCGTTTGCTTGATAAAGGCTGTGTTGGTCGAAACGTTGCTGTATTTTGTCATTGTTTTGTAATTTGTAAAACTACAGTACTTTGTGATTATGTGTTTTGGTGCTTCACAGATGTCTCTGTTAACATTCTTAGCTGAAAGTGTGGAGGTACTGCAGAAGTTAGTGGAACGGACAATATAAATAGTGAATATGCACTGAACCTTACTATTGAGAAAGCAAAAACTATGATAATTAGTAAAATAAACAAAAGTCAAAATTGAATGTAAACAATGGATTTGTTAGTGTATTTCTACAATATCAAGTTCTTCTTCTTGACTTTTCAACTCCCAATAGATATCTTTTAATATCAGCCTCTCTACTCCAGGTATGTCTAGGCCTTCCCCTACTCCTCTTTCCCTTCGGGTTCCAAAACAGTGCCTGTCTTGCAATGTTTCATCTTGGTCTTCTCAATCTGTTTCCTATCCATCGCCTGCTGTCTCTTCCTTACCTCTTTCTCCTCTGGTATCTGCTTAGATCTCTCTCTGAGTTCCTTGTTTGTAATCTTATCATACCATCTCAGTCCATCTATCTTAACATAAAATGTTAAAACAATAATAAATCTAGAACAGGTCCAACAAACAGGTAGAGAATTTGTTTGTACAAACCCCATTGCTCAAGAACTATGGGGAAAACTATACAGACTTCTATAACAGAATATCAGGAAAGAAAACAAGAGGAAGACCACCTCGATAAATATGGTTAGATGGCATAGCAGAGTCATGTCAGTAAGCGAAAATAACTATCACCCAAGCCACTTTAACAGCACAAGGCATAAATAGAAAACCGCAACACTGGGCAACAATTTGGTAACACAGTGACAACAAAATAAAAAGAAGTGGAGCCACTAATAGGAAAGCTTATGACACTCTGTGCTATAGTCCGTTCAACTTGTCATGCCCACAGATAAAAATGTGTATATTTGTAACCATTTGATGAAATAACTTGAAAACTTGCATTTGAACTACACATGTTCCTGACGCTACAAAATATTTTTGCCATTCAAACAATCATACCATCTAGAAGTTTCCTTCTTTGTACTATATATTTAACGCGTCCATTGGCATGGTTGAAGAAAACTCATGTTTACAGCCATTGAATACATTGACGACAAAAATAGCAACATTTAGGACGAATTCCATGGTTTTTTTAACGTTCTTGCATTTTTCATGCACCAAATAGAGTGGGTCTTGAACATGGTAATTAAATGACGTCATAAGTGCAATACAAACTTTTAGTTAAAGGCATATATCGAAATTATAAAAAGTGTGAAGCTATTGGGTCATATTGTTGACTTCTCAAAACAGACTTTGATTTAACATTTCTAATGAGTTTGAAGTTACAATGCAAAAAGTGACATTAATACTATACGAGCAGTTCCGCAAAGAGGCACATCTCTCTCTCTCTCTCTTTATCTCGGTCGTACTTTTTCGGCCATTTTGATCATTCTTATTGTGATATATAAACAGGCTTTGCCAAGAAGGCTTGTTTTAAGTTGCAATCTTAAGTACCATTTGGAGCTCTAGTGCTTGTCCTTCGGCGACGTGTCCGATTTCAACCAGTTTTTACTGGGTTCGCTCTCCGTCAACCTTTGACTGTCCCCAGCCAACCTGCAAGACAGCAGGTTGCTATTTTCTTTTAGGGTGTCGACCCTTAGACGACCTACCCTCCTGGGCTGTCGAGCATCATCTGGCCAGCTTGCCGGTCTTTTTGTGAACTACTTGGTTTTCCTTCTGTCCAGTTTTGTGTACGGTTTGCTCCGCTAGCCTTTGATTGTCCCCAATCCAACTACAAGGCAGTAGTAGTTCGCTACGAGCGAAACTGCACTGGATTCAAGTCTGCTGGGCTTTCCACTTTTTCTGCAACTTTGAGTGACCTGCTCACCCCTACGCCTGCCACGATTCCTCACCACCAACGATTTTCACGTTTACCCACCGGTGGGCCCACCCGTGCATCGTCTGCATGCGTGCTCCATCTGTCCTCTTGCCTGCCCCACCATTTCCATCAGTTCTCACCGTGCTCACATTTACCAGCCTCTAGACTGTCCGAACACTGGGCTGAACTCGGGCCCCCACCTCATCGCTCCGAGTTTCGCCTTATCTGGGCCCACATGCAACTCATCTCGGGCCCAAGTTTTGCTCCACGCGGCCCACGTCTCTTCTCTGGATGCACCCTTCATCCCTTTATGGTTATTCCGTCAGCTTTTCCTATCGGCCGGAAGAGACGTGCATTAATAGTCACTATGAGATTCCGCTCGTTTGTGTTGCGGGCGTATCTCATCCAATGTGACTACGTCTGCATCCCTCCCCACGCCAGAATTGCTCTCCCTAGATCCCTATCCGCTTAGCCAGACAGAAACTGTCTGTTACCAGGGTCACCACATGGATATGGGGTAGGATCTTGATTAGTGCCAGTTCACTAATCCTGGTGCGGCGTTGTCTCCATGCGCATTTGACCCCAGGCACATATCGGTCATTTGTACCATAGTATACTACTTCTTCTGCGTTCTCACTAGATTGGGATTTCAGATTCTCTAATAAAGGCAGTCGGGGGCCTCAGATTATCAACCATGCCATACAGTTTGTCTTGGATCCTGGTGTAAGTGGGCCACCTCTTTCTTCTCAAGTCTGCATACTGGGGGAAGTTCTGTAGGATATGTTCTGTTGTCATACTCGCCAAGCCACAGGAGCACAGGTCATTGGTGCATATTTTGAATTTAGTGTACAGGTTTACCACAGTATACAAGAGCCATAGTAAAGAGCTATTTTATTGTAGTGATACCCCCCCTACAACATATGTTAACACATGCACAATGTACCGAAGAAGTAGCGATTTGAAAAGAATGTCTCCAAGTAGCTCCGCCATTGGCAATCCCAAGCCTAGACGTGAAAGGGGGATGGCATTATGACATGGCAACTAACTTTAACTGTAATGTAAATTATAAAAAAAAAAATACAACTATGTCTATATTTCCTGTAATCTATTGCAACTATCAACATTGGTCCCCATGTATGAGCTGAAATGATACACCTTTGAATGAGACTTAACATGAAATGTCATATTGGTGCATTTACTGTAAAAACTAAAATTCTGTATCAGACTCCAAATATGCCGCCAACATCAAAGAAAACCGTTATATTACAAAATCCAGGTTTCCTATAGCAATTTCTTCCATCAGACATTTGCGTCGGTATAATTCTAAGATTGTGTGCAAAGTTTCCCAACTGTGGAATAGATGGTTTTCCTACAATTCGCATTGGACTGTGGGCATGAGTTGTTGAACAGACTATAGTAACCATGTACCTTGGAAATTCCAGAATTTGAGGTAAGCTTGGTCCAACAAAAAAAATAATTTATCGATGTACACATGGTACATAAATAGACCACAGGATGCCCAAGTGTTGCTGGGGCTTGCAAGGGGAGCAAAGAGTGGTAACACTGCAACCTACAAGGCATGTTTTAAGAGGTGACTGAGGTAGGGGCCTAGGGAAGCTACCATAGTAAATAAAAAGCGTAGCAGAAATTGGATGTTTTGGCCTACTAGCAGGCACATAACTGGCACAATGTACAATCGCTCTTAGGCTCAGATCACATACAAATCACAAAGATTGGTTTAACAAGTGATCGATATGGAGCGTTTGAAGAAGAAGATTTTAGCCAAACTGTAGTGATGCAGCCTGTTTTAAGGTCAATCACTTGGAGGTAAAGTAGGGTCTTGTTCAGCTTTGGTTTACTAATTTCTATCACATCATTAGTGGGTCTCTGTGGCTAAGTGGTTAAGCCCTTTGCCTTGTGAGTCGATGGTCGTGGGTTCAAATCCGGACCGCGCCGTTCTGTTCACGAGTGCAGTTTTTCCAGAGACCCTAGGATTGTTGCTGCAGCTACGGAGTTTGTGCTTTGTGCAATACTCTCGGCAGGTGGCGTGCAATTTCTGCGGAGAGGGACCGAGCCATATGGGGTAAAACCCGGTGCAAGGAAGTCAATCCTTCGGCCTTAAAACCCTTTTTATCACATCATTGACAACATATCAAGCTCCATTTAGAATCTATTATTGCATGAGTAGGATATTGTACCTAGTGCAAACCTGCTGCCTTGCAGGTCGGCTGGGGAGAGTCAAAGGCTAACGGAAAGCAAACCCAGTAAATGCTGGCTGAAATAAGACACATCAACGAGGGATAAGCACTAGAGCTCCAAATAGAACTGAACGTTGTGACGTAAAATACGTTCTTGGCAAAGGCTGTTTATATATCACAATAAGAATTATAAAAATGGCAGAAAAGGAGAGAGAGAGAGTGTACCTAGTGCATAATAAATACAAGGTGAATATCCAACAATAACAGTCTGCATGCATACTTTTTGCATTATACTTTCTCTCTAACCTGTGACACATTTAACGCTTTTGACAACAATAAAAGCATGCCATTCTTCCCTGTCCTTGTTTATCCGTTCCACTTGTGATTCATTTCTTTTAGTTCCTTTTCTTCTTCATGTGGTTTTGGGTCTTCCACCCTGTTGTCTAGCCCACGGTGTCTGTCTCAATGAAAGTTTTTGTTGTAGGGTTAGTTTCTATGTGCAACATTTGTCTGGCTCCATCTCTAGTGTCTCTTTTTGGACGATGGTATTCATATTCTCCTGCTGATAAAAATTCTTAGAACATTCTGGGTAAAGAAGAGAAAAACAAAAGAGAAAAGATAAGATTTGCATATCGAGGAGCATTGGCTCATAAATAACATGTCCTAGAAGATGAAATATTTTGGTCACGTTAAATGTCACAGTGGCTTGGAAATAACAGTGATGGAAGGCATGGTTCCTTGAGTACAAGGCAGGGGACGATCAAGATGAAGGTGGTAGCAGGACATCAAAGGTACCTTGAATATGACACTGGTGGAGGCAGGAAAACTTGTTAGAGACAGAGAGTTTTTCAGGTGGGCTGTAATGAAAGCAATGTTCCATGAAGGGACATGCTACTACTACTTAAATCTTTCCACACTTTAAGCCGCACACTGCGCCACGGCGGAAGTCCGTTGCACGCTATTAGCCACACACTGCGCCATAGAGTTGCTTTCCTTATAAGAAGTCTTTACTGTTTTACTTATACTACTTTTCAACCTTGTTATTCTATTGGGTTGTCTAGTTTTCTTCAATTTGGTATATAATAATATATATATGTTTATTTATTGACGAGTAGTTGGTATTGTAAATTTTATTTTAATTGGTTTTTTTGCCTCCTTGAATTAACTGCTTAAAAATTGAGGAAATAACTGCACGTGGAAAGAGTTAAATACTTGAATGGTGAAATGTGAGTGTTTTGATGGTCATTACAAATTTGTGTTGTGAAACCTGTTAGATTCTGTGGACATTATAAAATTACGTATTAAATATAATTATAAAATAGCCCTGTATTTTTGTGATATAGCAAGATGTTCTGTCAATTAACAGGCAACAACATGATAATGGGACCACCCAACAACATTATAATACCTTCTGGTCTCCCTCCTGGACTGGCATATATGGCTTCTTTAAACGAAATACAGATTCATCAGATTTTGGAGCTTGCTGAAGGTTAGTAACTGATTGTTAATATAAACTAGTTTCTGAGCTAGTAGTAATAGTTTTGCAGCAAATATCAAGATCTGTTCTTTGCATTGTTGTGAAACTAGGAGTTTTTGTTCCTTTTGTTTTAACATTCAACAACATGCTGATATTGAGTTGTAAGCATCTGGTTATTGTCCTGGATATTTCAACTCAGCTCTGCATATACCTAATGAACCATAACTTCTAGCTCTTCATACACCTAGAAGTCCATGATCTTCAGCTCTGCATATAGCTAATGGGCAGTCGCCTCTAGCTCTGCGTATACCTAGGGGACAGTCACCTCTAACTCTGCATATACCTATTGGCAGTCACTTCTAGCTCTGCATGTACCTAATGGGCCATCACTGCTAATTCTACATTTACCTAGTGGGCAGTCACCTCTCCATCATCATCATTGGCCTCTTTGTCTCAGGAGACAATAGGTCTTGCGTCACGTAGTATGTTCTGCACTGAATGGTCAAAAAAGTCGACCACGAAGAAACCTCTCCGTGACGCATGCCTGGGCGATTTTTATGGAGTAGCTGAGTTCCCCAAGCGTAAATCCACTGATATCACAAGTCTGGGGGAGCCAAACCTCCACCGAGATTTTTGTCGGTTAACTCCCCAAGGACATTTTTAAAAATAAAATAATCCTGACCTAGTCACCTCTAACTCTGCATTTACCTAGTGGGCCATCACTCTAACTCTACATATATCTAGTGGGCCATCAACTCTAACTCTACCTTTATCTAGTGGGCCATACCTCTAACTCTTATCTGTGGGCTTTAACTCTAGTGGCCATCACTCTAACTCTACTTTTACCTAGTGGGCCATCACTCTAACTCTACTTTTACCTAGTGGGCCATCACTCTAACTCTACTTTTACCTAGTGGGCCATCACCTCTAACTCTACTTTTACCTAGTGGGCCATCACTCTAACTCTACCTTTATCTAGTGGGCCATCACTCTACTCTACTTTACCTAGTGGGCCATCACTCTAACTCTACATTTACCTAGTGGGCCATCCAACCTCTAACTCTACCCTACTCTCTTACCTAGTGGGCCATCACTCTAACTCTACATTTACCTAGTGGGCCATCACTCTAACTCTACCTTTATCTAGTGGGCCATCACTCTAACTCTACATTACCTTCATCACCTTAATCTACTATCTAGTGGGCCATCACTCTAACTCTACTTTACCTAGTGGGCCATATCAACTTCTAACTCTTACATTATGTAGGGGGCCATCACCTCTAACTCTACATATGTACCTAGTGGACCATCACCTCTAACTCTACATATGTACCTAGTGGGCCATCACCTCTAACTCCCTCACATTTACCTAGTGGGCCATCACCTCTAACTCTACATATGTACCTAGTGGGCCATCACCTCTAACTCTACATATATATCTAGTGGGCCATCACCTCTAACTCTACATATGTACCTAGTGGACCATCACCTCTAACTCTACATTTACCTAGTGGGTAATCACTCTCTACATATACCTAGGGGGCCATCACCTCTAACTCTACATATATACCTAGGGGGCCATCACCTCTAACTCTACATATATCTAGATTCTGCCAGTAGCTTCATAATAGACAGCAATAAAGTATTACATAGCTGAAAGTTACCACTTTTCTATATTAGTTTAATTTTGTTGTTATTAATTGCTTATATTTTGATTAAAAACTGAACAAGAAAATAGTATTCATATTTCTTGCCCCATTAAAAACTGAACAAGAAAATAGTGTTAATATTTCTTGCCCCATTAAAAAAACCCACCAAAAGTATAAAAATATATAGACATATATTTCTCTGTCTCTCCTCAGTCCTGATTGGTTGGGAAAGAAACAACAGATATGACATTTGTAACAGTCAGAGCCAGAAGTTCATGTTTGCTAAAGAAGGTAAGAGATAATATTTATAAAATTTTTAAAATAATGAAGTAAAGACAGATGGGGGTGGGGGTCAGTCGTTCATGGGTCTGAAGATGAAGGATTGACTTAATTGCCTAGGAATTTCCAGTACGCTCAGTCCCTCTCTGCAGAAATGGCGCACTACCTTCCGAGGATATTGAACAAAACCTGGACTCTGTAACTCATGCAACAATCCTAGGAGTTTCTGGGAAAAAATGCACTCGTGAACAGAAGGGCATATTCTGGATTTGAAACCACAGCCTTTGGAACACAAGGCAAGTGGCTTAACCACTCGCTGGAGTTTCTTGGCTAGCGTGGATGGTAGGGTTGTTGCAGAGCGAAGTGGGACATACATGTCAACTACTTCCAGTATAAGGATGGAGATTGAGGCTGTTGCTGCTGGTCTCCATTGGTTCTCTGGGACTCTATTAACTGGGCCTGTTGTATCTGTCTCTCAGTCTTTCCTCGGAAGGTCCAAAATGGGAGGCTGCGATATGAATGATTGTTATCTATCAAAGTTTCTAACCTGCAGAGGCTTACATGGAACTACTGTTCTGGGCATGCGAGTGTTCGCTTTAATGATTGGTTATTGGTTACTAAACTGACGTCATTGCACTCCGGGCAGACCCATAGGTGCTCAGTCTCCCCAACAGGTGTCGAAGAGTATGCATACTGATGGTTCCGTGGCTCGCTGATTAAACACACCTCTCACTCTGCCTCTCAGGCATCCAGTTCGACTTGTGTTCGCTTTAATGAGAGAGCAGACAGGTTTGCATTAACAGCATTGAATGTTAGGGAGTTGAAGATGGATAAGGGGGATGTTCTTTTGTTCCTTCATGACTAACTATTGGATGAAGACAATAGAATAGATGTTGAATCATTCAAGTGATTTAAGGACTTTGGAGTTACTCAATGTACAAGTAGAACTGGATGCCTGCAGGGCAGAGTGAGGAATGTGTTTAACCAGTGAGGCACATGGACTATCAGTTTGCATACCCTTCAACATCTTTTGGGGAAGACTGAGCAATTGACCTGGAAACCAATCCATATCAATTACTAGATTGCAAGAGCTGGGATTGAAGATTGGAGTGGCCAGAAAAGATCAGCACAACAGATATGTGGGTAGGCTCATCAATCCAAATCCAACTGATATGGTCAGTTGCTGAATGTTGTTGAAGATCGGAGCACTTATGGACATGTCCGGAGTGCAATGAAGATATTCCAAACTGAAACTGAGCACCTACAGATCTGCCAGGAGTGTAATGATGTCAGTTTACTAACCAAAAACCAACCCAAATAGTGAAGTAAAAACAAATGAGTACCAGTAGTTCATGGATAAAATGAGTGCAAATAGTTCATAGGTCATTATCATCAAATAGCTTCTCCTGAGCAGAACTTTGCCACCCCCAACAGTCCTCCGGAATTTCTCTTTCTCATAGGCCAGATGTCCTGCCTCTGCAACCGTCATGTTCAAATCATAAGTTACATCCTGAATCCATCTTTTCCGTGGTCTTCCTCTTCTTCTCTTTGCCGGTATGTCTCCTTCCATGATGGTCTTCTCCAGCCCTTCATATCTTTTTATATGTCAAAAATATCTCAATTTTCTCTTTCGTATTTGTAGCATCAACCAGTTTTCTTTGATTTTGAGTTCTTTCTGGATAGATCTATTTGTTCTCTTCTCTGTCCAAGATATACGAAGGACGAGTTCATAGATATATTTCTCAAATAGTGAAGTAATAGTGAAGAATTGCTTGAAACGATTGATGTTCATGCCATATATGTTCAATCTGGAGAAGAAGCTACAGTACCTGGGAGTGTGGTGGGGTATAGTATACGTAGTGTATCAAGTAAATGTATTATAGTTTGTTCTGCAAATTTATAATAAGCAGGAATATCGGAGATAATAGGATGTCAATAACAAATTATAGAGCACTTAGTTGTGACAAATTATCTGTTTTAATTACCTTCTTCTTCCTCCTCGAATGCTCATATCTTGTTAAACTGCTCTTTGTGATCTGAGCCTAAGAGCGATTGTCGTCGTTCAGTTATGCGCCTACAATTAGGCCAGCGCATTCAATTTCTGTGACGCTTTTTATTTACTAGGGTAGCTTTCCTAGGCCCCTACCTCGTCGCCTTTTACGACATGCCTTGTACCCCGCAGTGTTACTATTCCTGCTCCCCTTTGAGACCCAGCAACACAAGGGTGTTAATAACACTGACATCTACTGTTCTTGCTAAGGACCTCAGGGAATGACATTATAAATAAAGGTGCCCGTCTGCCCACCGTGTTTATAGCGCGTTGAATGACGGGTGACAAGCCCTCTGTGAGTGTGGGTTCAATTCTGCTGGCTGACAGAAAAAGCCACAGGTTCTCCACATTCACGGTGTTCGTGGCACCGAGCCGAAGAACTGAAAGTTCAAGAGCTTCTGGATCGGAAAAAAAAAGTGAAGGTGGCCAGGGTTCAAAGGGTTAAAGCTCATTTAAATTATTTTTAGAATCATGTTAAAATGATCATAGTTATCAGTTTTATTCATTTGAAGCTGGGATGATTCATCCTTCCTTCATCAAGTGGTCTGCTGCTCCATTTCTTGGAATACTCGAAAGGACTAGAATAAATGCAGATATAAGTATAACAAATAGTTTTTACAGATAGGTATAACAGATAGATCGATCAAAAAGACTTCATCAGGAAAACAAGACACACCAAATGGTGGAAGTAATTCATAGCAACTATTTATTTTGAAGATATGTGTGTCAACTGAGAGATATTATAATAGACAAATATAGTCAGTCAATTAAGTGCCATATCTGCTGGCACAGGTGATCATATCTCTCCACCACTCTCCTTGGGGCAGGTAATCAGTTCTGATGTAGATGTTTTGTTGAACCACTATGTCAGACCATCCAACATCTTCTCCCTCTGCCTTCCAAGATATCTCTTTCCATGAATTTTACCTGGTGTCACCAAATGTTCTAAACCACCTATTCGCATTATATGCCTGAAGAATCTTGATTCTTTTTCTTGTGAAAAAATGTCTGTGTGCATACCTGTTTTAAAACCGTATCATTTGTTTGCTTCGCCGTCCATGGAATTTTCAGCATTCTTCTGTAAAACCACATCTTTGTAAATAATAACTAACTATTTATTATGAAGATTTGTGTGTCATCTGAGAGGTAAGACAAAGAATAACTAACTGACTAAAAACTGTGGTTACTGACTGTAATACCACTTTTTGGCTAGTGTAGGACAGCAGGGAACATGTGTCTGTGGAATTTAATGGCTAGTACAGTCACCGTGAAACTGTTCAGGTTAGCATTTTTCTTTATGACCTCGACAGAAAAAACTCCTTAGCCTTACCATGGATTAAACCCAGGTCTCCCGCATGGAGCCGCAATCTAAGTATGAAATGTAAATATATTATTTTAATTTTACAGACACTGATTGTTGCACACGACAGTTCTGTGGAACTGCTCGACCATTTGTCATGAATGTTACTGATAATAATGACCAGCCATTAATGATGATGAAGCGACCTTTCCGGTGTGAAGCATCATGTCTTTGGTGCTGCTACTTACAGGAGATGGAGATTGAATCCCCTCCAGGGATATTACAAGGCACAGTCAAACAAATGTAAGTTGTATTTTGTTTCTTCTAGCTCACTGAGGCTTCATTTAGTAGGACAGTTATATATATAAAATAAAATGATAATTCCTTTCGTATCATTTTACGTTACATAAGACGCTGCAAGCAATTTCTCCATACCGCTCTATACCGGAAACTCATTAAAAGAACGAACGAACACAAAGAAGAAGAAGAATAAACCTGTCAAATACAATACTTATCAAGTTAGTCAACAGAAGAAATGTCTTACAAAGAAACGAAATGATAAACTTTGCTACCTGATATAAGATAAAACACCTGTAACCACATAGAGTTGGAAAGTAACAACATAAAATAATTATGAAAAATGCAGGACTCAAGAACTTGAAACAAACAAGTCCCCACTTTTCCAATGATCAAAGTAAAAAATACAAATAGAATCAGACAAATTTTGAAGACACAAATACAATAAAATGTTCAGCTGAGACATCAAAAGGTCGGAAAATAACAACATTTTTGCCATTTTCTTAGTGCGAGTTAACTCTTTCCACGCTTTAAGCCGCACACTGCGCCACGGCGGAAGTCCGTTGCACGCTTTAAGCCGCACACTGCGCCATAGAGTTGCTTCCTTACAAGAAGTCTTTCTAGTTTTACTTCTACTATTTTACTTCTACTACTTTTTAACCTTATTCTATTGGGTTGTCCAGTTTTCTTCAATTTAGTATTTAATAATATATATATATGTTTATTTATTGACGAGTAGTTGGGATCGTAATTTTAAATTTGTTTTTTTACTTCCCTTGAATTAACTGCTTAAAAATTGAGGCTATAAATGGGCGTGGAAAGAGTTAACCCTAACTTCATTTTGTTCCTTATCCACGTTGAAAGTTCAAGTGTTATGATTACAACTTAGGTATCAGTACGTGCCTACATTCTTCCATTGCTATAGCAGCTTCAGTATGTCAGAGAGATAAGTTCAATAAACTGTTTGCTATAGCAGCTTCAGTATGTCAGAGAGATAAGTTCAATAAACTGTTTGCTATAGCAGCTTCAGTATGTCAGAGAGATAAGTTCAATAAACTGTTTGCTATAGCAGCTTCAGTATGTCAGAGAGATAAGTTCAATAAACTGTTTGCTATAGCAGCTTCAGTATGTCAGAGAGATAAGTTCAATAAACTGTTTGCTATAGCAGCTTCAGTATGTCAGAGAGATAAGTTCAATAAACTGTTTGCTATAGCAGCTTCAGTATGTCAGAGAGATAAGTTCAATAAACTGTTTGCTATAGCAGCTTCAGTATGTCAGAGAGATAAGTTCAATAAACTGTTTGCTATAGCAGCTTCAGTATGTCAGAGAGATAAGTTCAATAAACTGTTTGCTATAGCAGCTTCAGTATGTCAGAGAGATAAGTTCAATAAACTGTTTGCTATAGCAGCTTCAGTATGTCAGAGAGATAAGTTCAATAAACTGTTTGCTATAGCAGCTTCAGTATGTCAGAGAGATAAGTTCAATAAACTGTTATAGAGTTTGTTTTGCTTTGTTTGTTTGCTTGTTTTCTTATCAACCAAGTCAACCACTCTTTGTGATCTGTGTAGTTTTGTACAGAGAACATACGTGTGTTGCACCACTATACGCTGAGAACATGAGTACGCTTCTCCCCCTATTAGTCCCCTATTTTGCCCGAGTGGTTACCGGGGCCCAAATTTGGGGTGTAAAGAATATAACCACTGTTACCTGCCACGCATGTCGTAAGAAGCGACTAAGGAGGTTTTGCTGAAATCGGATGCATGTGTCCTAAACATGTAGAAGTCTTATGCGTTTAGGGGCCTACCAAACCAATGTGCAACGTATACACGTTCTTGGCAAAGATCAAACATATCACAAAGAGTGATTAAAATTGGTCGTAAAGAGCGAACGCAAAGAAGAAAAAGAAGAAGTCCCTTATTTCATGTAGTGTTGTGGAGATAGGGTGTCTTCTTCGAACACTCCATATCAACCACATGTTAAACCACTCTTTGTGATTTGTATATGATCCGAGCTTAAGGGTGACTATGTTGTTCCTGTTATGCGCCTACAAGCAGGCATCATGTCCGATTTCTGCTATTCTTTTTAATAACTAGGGTAGCTTCCCTAGACCCCTACCTCACAAATAGTAGGTTACAGTGTCACACTCTTTGCTCCTTGCGAGCCCCAACAACACAAGGGTGAGATAGTGTGTACCGTTTCTTGTTATCACTTCTAAAATGTTATCACTTTTTTCTTTTCATTAAAATTTATGATCTGTGACATTGGATTTTACAGAAAGTGGGCACAGAGTTCTGCCAAGTATATTACATTTATTATCTTAGATAAGGGAGGGGGTTGTTCGTTGGATAATTATTCCTTATCATGTCAAATAAATATATAGATATAAACTCAAGTTTGCATTCTGGGGGCAGTTTTGTAGGATATAATTCCTATGATTTCTGCTTCCCCATTTGTGCCGACCTATTCCCGCAGTAAGTTTTGGCCACCCTCTTGATGGTAGGTCTGACATTCTTACTGCATGACTAAATCTCAAAGGAAGAATGGCAATCTTAGAATCTGTTATCCCATTCCTCATTGTGAGGGGTTGTTGCACCATGTTATGCTCCTTACGGCCTGGTGCATCCGTTTTCTGCAAGCATTTGTTTCGGGTTAGCATTCCCTAGCGGACATGTGCATCCGATTTCAGCAAAACCTACTTAGTCGCCTCTTACGACATGCATGGCAGGTAACAGTGGTTCTATTCTTTACATCCCAAATTTGGACAGCGGTAACCACTCGGGCGGGATAGTCCCATTCTACTTAGAGGAAGATAGGAGTTGGCTGCGATCGGGTCACAAGAATGATTAGTGTTGATCAGATCAAGTAACATTTCCAAATATAAAGCTAACTGAAACAGATGCAAATAGAAAATACATCACTATCTTATAGAGATCTATGGTTACTTTCATCAGTCAGTAACTGTAGAGTGAAAAATAAAATCATGACATAACCATTGCTTCTTCTTCTTTGAACGCTCCATAAGGACTACTTGTTAACCGTTCTATGTGATTCGTATGTGATCTAGCCTAAGAGCGATTCTACATTGTGCCAGTTATGTGCCTACAAGTAGGCCATCCACATCCAATTTTGAGACGCTTTTTATTTACTAGGGTAGCTTCCTTAGACCATTACACAAGTCTCCTCTTTTGACATATGTTGTAGGTCACAGTGTTACTATTCTTTGCTTCTTGCGGTCCCGACAACAAACGAGTGAACAGATAATTTAATTCTAAACATTTTGAAATATGGTACTTGCTCCATTTATACAAAAATAGGAATTTTATTACAAAACTAATAACAGCTGACTTTATAAAAATGTATGATAAAAAGATGGCTTGTAAAAACATGATTTTTGTCCTGGTTCACTTAATAATAATAATTCCTCTCGTACCGTTATACGTTACATAGGGCCTGCAAGTAATTTCTCCATACCGCTCTATCCTCGGCAACTCGCACAAACTCCTCGATGGAACTAAAACTGATATTTCTTGCCTCTCTCAGCAAAGTTTGTTTCAGGATCTCCTTAGGTCGTCCTCTCTTTCTTGAACCCCTTTGCATCCCACTTCATTGCCTGTTTTGATATTCGTTGATCATTTCTCCTCAAGGTGTGTCCAACATATTCAACACATCTTCTCTTTCTTATAACAGTTGTCACTAGTGGTTGACCAGACATGTCTCTGATTTCATCACTTCTCCTGAATTCATTCCATTTTATATTCATTATTTTTCGCAGACATCTATTTTCAAATGCATTCAGCTTCCTTTCTATATCTTTAGTCATTTTCCAACTCTCGCTGGCATATTTTAGTATTGATACAACATTTGAATTGAAAATTCATAACCTGGTTCACTTAGAGTTAAAGAAATACCTGAGCCCTACTTTCGTAAAGTGCATAGATTTCTTGTTGAAGTAAAGCTTGAATCCCGCAATGTTAATTATGTAGTTGAGTTGTGTCTGCAGCTTTTGTTACAGACAAAATTTACTACTGCTTAAACATATCCACACGTCATATAAAAAGCATTATTGATCAAATGTAAATATAAACTGCGCTTGCAGACATTGCAAAAAATATCATTCTTGTCATTGCGTCTTTGACAGTTGTCTCGATATTCATGTGTGTTTATTTTTATGTTACATTGTGCGAAGTTGCACAGGCTTTAGCTTGTTTTAATTCATTCAAAATAAGATTTTATTAGAATATTTCACGGATGATGTTTTTTTAACCTGTCTGCCTTCATGTAAACCTCATATACTCTTAATCTTTTAATTTCTTTCTATGCTTCATTTCTTTTTTTTTTTGTCACTCTTTCTCATCTATACACACATTTTGTGGGTTATATTGGGTGTTACCCGGTAGTGCCACAACGGGTGGACCCTGGTACGGATGAATTATGTAAAAACTCAGTGCGTTGTCATCCTTTCGAATGAGAGCTGCTCGGAATCTGTTTTAGTTGTCTATTGACGCTATGAAGGCTCCCAGCCTTTGTCAGCAATCAAGTAGACATTACACTTTGGTATTAGTCAAAAGAAAGAGAAATGATCATATTATGCCACTCTAACTCTCACATTTGTGTTGCTGGGGTTCGCAAGGGGAGCAAAGAATTGTAACACTGCAACCTACAAGGCATGTCGTTCAAGGGACTGATGTAGGGTCTAGGAAGCTACCTAGTAAATAAAAGCGTTGCAGAAATCGGATGTGCTGGACTACTTTTAGGTGCATAACTGACATAACATACAATCAGTCATAGGCTCAGATCACATACAAACCACAAAGAGTTGTTTTGTAAATGGTTGATATAGAGCTTTCGAAGAAGAAGGCTCTAACTCTTAATAGATGTCAGTAAAGTAAGGGAAGGAGCTCTTTTTTCATACCATGAGGTATTTTGGTTAATACGGTGTTAGGCCCATAGTTTTCATTGACTGCCAGAACATGATAGGTAATGTGGTAAACATCGCTCCAGCCTTCTTACTTCCTCGTGCTTTCTGGTACCCAATCAAGGCTGGGACGACCTAAGAGTGGTTACGGCTCAAAGAACTTCCCCATCCGTTGTGAATTTAAATCCGGACCATGAAACTAGTCACGACAGAGATGAAGTGTCTATGCAGAATGCTGGGTGTAACAAGAAGAGACTGGTTGAGAAATGAAGACATCAGGAAAAAAGTGGATACAACATCAGTACTAGACTACATCAAGCAACAACAAATTGAATGATTCGGCCACATAAGCAGATTACCAACAGACAGTGCACCTCAAAGAGCAATGCTGCTCCGATACAATGGGTACAAAGCAAAAGGCCGACCACGCAAAAGATAGACCTCAGAGATAATAGAGGCGAGAAAAGACCATTTACGAAGCGCATACAAGGGTCCGTTTTAGAAATCTCTTCTTGACCTGAAAGATTGGAGAAAGAAAGAAACCATGTACCTTAGAAGCAAATGCACTAACCGTTATGTTATTATAGTTCTTGCAATCTTAGCAGAGATTTTCTAATATATGCTTTACAAATTTATTATAGAAAGCCACTCTGTGTGACCATGAATAAGGTTAGCTACGATCAACTGCTATATTATATGGCATGGTGTTTGCACGAAATTGAATTATAAAAACATGTTTATGTCTATTATATGATTCTGCACCGTCTGTTTTGGTATATGTCTCATTTTTATTTCATTTTCTTGTATCTCTTTCTTACCCATACAAAAATATGCGTTGTGTCACGTGTTTTTATTTTTACTTCCTGATTCTCTCTTATCTTTTCTTTCTTCTTCTTCGAACGCTCCATATCAACCACTCGTTATCCACTCTGTGTGATTTCTATGTGATCTGAGCCTACGAGCGAGTGTATGTTGTGCCAGTTATGCTCCTACAAGAAGCCAGCACATCCTATTTCTACTTTTTATCTACTAGGGTAGCTTCCCTAGACCCCTACCTCAGTCACCTCTTATGACATTCCTTGTAGGTCACAGTGTTACTATTCTTTGCTCCCTTGTGAGCCCTGCAACACATGGACAATTCTCTCTTATAAAGTTTGATCTAATTCCAAACTGTCTGCCTAGAGACACTCCTTTTGTATTACCTATTTTTTTCAGGTTTTTTTATTCTTTCACTCCCTTTTTTCCTCTTTCACCTTTTCTCGTTCTTTCCCTTTTTCTCATTCTTTCACTTTTTCTCTTTTTTATTTTCTCTATCTGTATCTCTCTTTTTTTTAATTTCTTGCTTAATTTTAATTTTATTCTTTTTTTTCTTTATCTTTTCTCTTTCTAATTTTATTGCTTCCTCTTTCTTCTCATTCTCTCTCTTTATCACCTAATTTTTTTCTCTTCAAATTGTAGTGTCTCTTTATATATTTTCTCTCTCTCTCTCTCTCTCTCTCTCTTTCATACTCTCAATATTATTCTCTTTTCTCTCAACCATACAAACACACATCACATATCACACGCTTAGTTATACAAATTTATTCAAACTTATCAAGATTGATACTTTATGTTGTGTTGTCTTGTATCATTCTACAGCTGATATCCTTATTAGTACCAACCATCTAATATTGATAATCTTCTTCTCAAGTATATCAGTGCCTCTATCATTGATAGCCTCTGGTTTCCTATTTCAATGTGAAAACAAAGTACTGTAGTTTTACAAAGTACAAAAACTAATAACACTACACAGCAATGTTTTGAACAAAAGTCCTTTATCAAACAAAGCATGCACCAGAAGGGAAGAAATTCACTTCTTAAACAATGGAAGACATGACATTTACAGATCATAAATACGTAACAGGACTAAAATGAAAATATGTTAGGAAAAATGAAATAAATGATAAAAACTAGAAATAGAAAAAAGAAGATAAACAATAATAATCAAATGTATACAAAGGATATATACATTTAACATATACACATATATACTATGGAGCATGAGAAGAGACAGTATTAACTCTTTCCATGCAGAGTTATTTCCTCAATTTCTAAGCAGTTAATTCAAGGGAGGTAAAAAAAAAACAAACCGATCCCAGCTACTTGTCAATAAATAAACATATATATCTTATTATATACTAAATTGAAGAAAACTGGACAACCCAATAGAATAACAAGGTTGAAAAGTAGTATAAGTAAAACAGTAGAAGTAAAACTAGAAAGACTTTTATAAGGAAGCAACTCTATGGCGCAGTGTGCTGCTAATAGCGTGCAACTGACTTCCGCCGTGTAGCAGTGTGTGACTTAAAGCGTTGAAAGAGTTAAGAAACATAGGAATGTCACATGTTGAGTCTATAACGTCACAAGGGATTTAAATGGGCATTGCTTCAGACCTCTCCGTCCCAAGTAAAATCATTGTGCAGCACATTACTAATGCATTGGATAAGACATTGAGAAATGAAGAAACTGGAGTTTGTAGAGGATGCTGCTGTATAGGATAAATGATGGTGTATGTACTTCATGATAAGGAGCTGTCAGAGGCCTTCCATTTCATCACCAGCATCAAACAGGGCTGTGTACTGGCTCCAACACTCTTCAGCATGATGTAGTCCTATCGGAGATGGAAGATAAAACATAGGTCCCGAGTTCAAGTTGAACAAGTGAAAGGACTTGTTCAAAATTGACACTGGTTAAGACTGTAGGGATGTCTGTAGTAGTCTATATGTAGTGTGCTGTGAAATTTGTCACTCTTGTTGTATCGTTTGCTAGTTAAAGGCCTTTTGGTCGAAACGTTGCGGTGTATAGTTTTTGTTATTGTATTTTGTAAAACTACAGTACTTTGTTATTACATGTTTCGCCAATGATAGTTTTACTGCAGTCTTCCCCCGATATTGATAACAAAATTCATTAAAAAGATTAAAAATAAAAATGTCCACAAAACAAATCATCAGCCAGTGCTGCAGAGTTTATGCACTGCTGCTGAGATCTTCCTGTGTACGAAAGAGATCGGAGCACACATGGTTACTCACCGAAGTGTACTGCCGTTGAGATCTTCCTGTGTACGAAAGAGATCGGAGCACACATGGTTACTTATATTGATGATCCAATCAATTAATCATAATGATTATCGTATCGGACTCGATGAATATTCATCAAAGGATTGAATCTGGAAGTCTGTGTGTGGAATGGGTGGACATCATTCTTGGATCACATGTCAAGACAATGACTTGACAGTAGACACCTGGACATGCTGGAGTTCAGGGTAACGAGCGAGCTGACTTTCTTGCAAAAATGCCCGACTCAGCGGACATAAGTATGGACAGAGCCGATGTCATCAATGCGGTCGCCCGAGTGGTTACTGGGGCCCAGATTTGGGGTGTAAAGAATAGACCACTGTTGCTTGCCACGCATGTTGTAAGAGGCGACTTAGGAGGGTTGGATGAAATAGGATGCACGTGTCCTAAATGTGTAGATGTCTATGCATTTAGGGGCCTACCAAACCAATGTGCAACGTATACACGTTCTTGGCAAAGATCAAACATATCACAAAAAGTGATTAAAATTGGTCATAAAGAACGAACGCAGAGAAGAACAAGATCAATGCGGTACGCTCTCATTTATGTGACATGAGCGAGTCTCAGACACTGGAATGGGTTTGAGAATTAGGCATTCAGTTTGGACATGCCAGACAGTGTCGTCTTCATGGTAGAGAGAGAAGATATGCTAATCGTCTTCTCATGGGTACGGTGAGAAAATGGACTTTGGGATGGCTGCTGCAGTGGAGGACAGAGCACGAATGGGAATGCCCAATGTGCCATGATGTTGATTGTATAACACAACTTAATGTGTTGTGTTCAAGATTGAGTGATGAAATGTTCATCTTTATTTTCTCATCATTCTTACAACAATATGTTATCTGTTACAGATGGACTTGTTGGACTCCCAAGTATAAAGTCTACAATAATCAAAACCAGTGTGTGTTTACCATTATGGGGGAATGTTGCTACTGTAAATGCTGTGCTGATGTAATCTTTAGGGTAAGTCTTTCATCTCCTCTTCTCCACTTATTCTTTACCCTTCAACCCTAGGGAGGCATTGGTCTACAACTAAGGTTTTGCAAACTCTCCTATCTAAGGTTATTTTTTCCTGATCTCTCCATTCTCTTCACATTCACAAGCCTCAGGAACCATCAGTATGCATCTCTCTCTGCCTTTTTAACCCGGATTGGGCATAGGCCCTCAACCAACTCATGCCAAGTCTTCCTATCTCTGCTATCTCCTGCAGCTCCCTCCAGCTCTTCTTTATATTGTTGATCTCTCTGCCTCCAAATCTCGTCTGCACGTATTTCTGGCCTCCCCTTCTTTCGCTATCAGTATGCATAATAATCTATATCTGTTAGGGAAACTGAGCACCTATGGGTCTGCCGGAGTGCAATTACTTCAGTTTAGTAACCAATAACCAATCCATTCTCTCCCCATTTTCTTGCATTCCGTCTCCAACTCCCACCATAAGGTGTTCATGGGTCCTTCCTTGCAGGTTCCTTTTTATTCCTCGGGTGGCGAGCTATGAAATTCCCTTGTGGTTTCTGTAGCTACTCTAGTCTTTTTTTATGTGTTAGGGTAGCTAGCTACATGACAAACCTCCTTAGTCACCTCTTATGACATGCATGACAGGTAACTGGTTCTATTCTTTACACCCTTATTTGGGCCCCGGTAACCACTCAGACGAAATCTTACATCACAAAAGCAAAATGTATGTATTTTCATGATGATATCTAATGATATGTACTTTTCAAGTAACTGCTATCAGAATGTGTGGTAGAGAAACTGTATGTTACGGAGAATGTAGTAAAAGCTGTATGTCTGGGAAATTCTAGTCTAACTGTATGTTATGTTAGGGAGATTGCAGTAAAGTGTATGTTAAGGATACTGTAATAAAACTGTCTATTGGGCCGAGCCATACAGCGTAAACTCTTTGCTGTTCTGAGCTGATATACTGGCTCTATTGGGCTGAGCCATACAGTGTAAACTCCGCCCGAGTGGTTGCCGGGGCCCAAATTTGGGGTGTGGAGAATAGAACCACTGTTACCTGCCATGCATGTCATAAGAGGCGACTAAGGAGGTTTGGCTGAAATCGGATGCACATGTCCTAAACTTGTAGACGTCTATGCGTTTAGGGGCCTACCAAACCAATTTGCAAAGTATACACGTTCTTGGCAAAGATCAAACATATCACAAAGAGTGGTTAAAATTGGTGGTAAAGAACGAACGCAAAGAAGAAGAAGTGTAAACTCTTCGCTGTTCTGAGCTGATATACTGGCTCACAGTACTTTCTAAGATGACTCAAACCCTTTGTACTCGGGATCGCGAGCTATACTAGCTAATTCATTAGTACATAATGGACTACACTGTGGTTTTATTAATGGGGAGAAAATGGAGAGATCTGGAAAAGATAGCCCTGGATAGAAGGTCTTGGAATATCTTAGTTGTGGACCTCTGTCTCCCTACGGTTGAAGGGTAAATATAAGCAGAGCAGAAGAGATGAAAGACTTAACCTAAAAATTACATCAGCACAGCATTTACAGTTGCAATAAAGATGCGCTCGGAGATGAAAAAATAAATGACGAGTGAAAGGGTTAAAATATAGCACAAGTTTAACAGTTATCAGTTATATGAGGACTATCATCATAGCACTCCGACATGTCCATAGATGCTCCCATCTTCGCCTCAGCAAATCCAGCAGCATCCAGCGGCCCAGGCCCAACATGCCAGTTCGATGTTGAATAATCAATCTTTTTGCATATTTAGTATGTCGTTTAACAATTAGTGTTCATCTGTCTTTAACAATCTATTTCAGGTGTTTGATGGTGAAAATGAGGGTAGGGAAGTGGGAGAAATTGTGAAACATTGGGGTGGATGTCGTGAGATATTTGGTGGTGCTAATGACTTCAGTCTCAAATGTAAGTATAACTTCTATATTTTATTTGTTTATGACCTCAACCTCTATACTCACGCTGCAGAGACATGTCATCAGGTACCATCTCTGCAGTAAAGATTGACTCCGATGGACCTCCAACATCTGCCTCTTGCCTTACGCTGCACTCCTATAGTTTGTTCATCTCTTTGCTCGTGTGTTGCCGTGGTCCAAGGGGAACAAAGAATATTAATGCTGCAACCTACAAGGCATATTGTAAGAGGTGACTGAGGTAGGGAGCCTAGGAAGATACCTATAATAGTGTAGCAGAATTTGGATGTTTGCCCTTTAGGCTCAAATCACATACATCGCTGGTCAGTCAATTAAATAGGAGGGTTCACAAGGGTCAATATGGATCCTTCAAAGTTCCTCTTTTCATTTCCCTTCCACTTGTGTTTAAAGTTTTCATTTGCTCACCATCATCAATAGTGTTGTTTTAATCAATATATCATGTCTATTTATGTGTACAAAATATTTTATTTATTTGATTTGTTTTTCATGTAGTAATTATTTCTTTATTCCCAGCTGCAATACTGCAAACAGTTGTCCTATATTCTTCAATTATTCTGTTTTTTCAGGTATCTTTGCTTATCAGCTGTATGGTCAAACCAGCCTTCCAAGTCTTCAAAATATCTTTTCAGATCTCTCATTATTTCTTCTTTTTCTCCAACTTCCATCTACATATGTTCTTGGGTCTTCCTTATCTCTATTACTCTGGGGTTCCATTGGAGGACCTGCCTGGTGATGCTATCTGGGGGTTTCCTAAGTATGTGTCCTATCCATAACCACCTTATGTCCTTTATCTCTTGTTCTACTTGGCGTTGTCCGACTCTATCCCTCAGTTCCCCTGTTTGTGGTCCTGTCATACCATCACATTTCATTATTCTGTACCATCCAGAATACCAACAACACCAGATAAAACAAGAGTCACCAACATCAGCATAAGAAAGAAAGTTGGTAGAGAACCTACCTTGAATTACAATTAGAAACAAAGAATGAAGAGAGTTGGCCACTTAATAAGAATGCATTCAAACTCCACAGTATGTTGACTCTTCTACAACATAACATCAGGAAAGAAGGCGAGAAGAAGAACCACAATGAAAAAGATGGAAAGATGGCATCTCAAAATCCTGTCCAAAAGTAAAAATAACTATCACCCAAGTCACTTAGTTAGTTAGTTTGTTCATTTAGTGCCAAAGGCGGCACATAGGGCAGAGGTTTTAGATCTCCATGTGATGCGGTTCGTTGCTAGCAGATGGAGATCTTGTATGGTTTTACATCCCAATAGTTTACTTTGTTGCAGGATTGTTCTTCGAAGAGTGGTCTTATGTCTTCCACGTTTTCTTTTCCCAACTGGTGACCCAAACCACTAGAGCTTTTATTTTATTACTTTTATTTGACATATGTAACAACACATTTTATTTATCATTTCAGTTCTTTCAGATATGGATCTGATGAGAAAAATGCTGCTTTTTGGTGCTACATTCCTGATTGATTTCAACTATTTTGAGTACAGGAGAAACAACTAGATCACCGATTTTCTGCAGTCATATCACACAGCTTTCTATTCTTAGCGGCCTTTGTTTCTTCAGCTCTGTAAATTATTATTATTTCTCTTGTGTATATTCTTTGTCACCATTGTTTTAACTGTATATTCTTGACTGTTTGTTATTTAAACTCTACATATTTTTGGCTGTTGTTTCAAAAAGCGGTAAATAAAACAAGAAGAGATCATATAAGAAATTAGGAAATTAGAAGAACAGTCGAAACAACACCTGCATATTGAAAAACAGAGACTCAAATTATTTGGTCACTTGGTCAGAATGAACCTGAATACACCAGTTGCAAGAGCGTACAACCTGAAAATAGAATTATCAAGAGGAATGGGCAGACCAAGAAAAAGATGGGTTGATGGAGTTAAGACATCTTAAAACTTCACAATACCACAACATATCAAGCGACCGAATGTAAACTATCTCGGAAACTGATCATCAGTTAAACCTGCTATGCCTAACGGTGAAAAAAGCAGAGAACAAAAGAAAGAAGAAGAAAATTGTTTCAACTTTGAAATTTTTGTTGACAGTTACTACTAACTACTTAATTAACTCAACACATTGACTGTTACGAGTGATAAGCTACTGAAATGAAAATCGTGGCATATCCCTTACAGGACTTGGCCATCAACCACAGTAAACGAGTGGTCAATTTTCTAGTCACCACTTATACGTTCAGTAGTTTGCCGTTCCTTTCTGAATGGTGAGGTCTATTTTTACAGTTCTTAAAAATCCACGCCAAACAAATTTGCTTCCAAACTTGCCCGCCGCAGTGTTTGAACCAGGTACACTTGGGTTGTGATCGAGTTCACTTAAGCTTAAGATGCTCACACTACTTACAGTTACTACTAACTACTTAATTATCTTAACAAATTAACTATCGAAAGTGACAAGCTACTGCCATTTTATTTTTACCAATTTGGCTGTGTGCCTTGAACTGTGTCATAATTTGTTTAATTGCCAAATTAGTTCTAATTTACATTAATTATAGTTTTAAATTTATTTGGTCACATGTTTTTAATTTGTAGTAAAAGTACATTTATTTTTCTACAAAATGACAAATACATCAGATTTTGCTTTAAAAAAATAAGAAAATAACTTAATTGATTGACTAATCATTTTAACCCATGGGACATAATTATTTCTTTGGTATAAAAAATTATGGAGACATATGTTAACTCTTAGTGGACCAAGGCAAAAGCCATGTTTTTACAAGACGTTTGTTTTTAGAATAAAAAACACCATTAACTCTTAGAATACGAAACGCCACCTGACAGACCATAAAGTTAGTTCCCATTTTACGACAAGCCACTTCACGGACCATATGGTTCTAGCCAGTTGTTAATATATTGTAGAGGACTTTAATGCTTTAAGTGTATTTTTAAAATTCAAATACAGCAAGTGGGTGTTTGTAATAGATCTTTCAATTGCGCACATTTTGATGTAGTTTGTCTCTGCTGTTGAATGTAAGAAAGTTATAACACATTTTGTAAGGACATCTTCCCCTTAAAATTTGTTCCTCAAAAACAGAGCGTAAAAAGGCAGTTTTAGTATGCGTATTGTAAGAGTTAAGTGTGGCTCCTGGTATAAAGGTGTCCAACCCAAAGCCACATAGCATGCCGTTTGATTCACAAGGAGTTAATTGACCTGAAATAGTAACACTCCATTTCAATTAAAGTAAACGTATTCGATAACAAATTGAAAGGAAATGTATGAATTTTATAAATATGTTGACTAGACTGGCAGATGTAAATCCAGAGATATTTATGGATTAAAAAAATAAGCATGAGCAAAAAGAATTAAAATTTTGTGACAAAAATGTTCACTTACCTAAGGTCTCTAACTGCAATATTTTGGGTAATTAACTTCAACTGCTATTTTCTAGAAGGTAATCCATATACAAATAAGTTACAGCTGAAAAAATGTTTACAGGATACAATATGTGTTGGTCACACACAAACTAGCAACATTGGGGTCCGTTAAAAATTCCATTGAAAAATGGTGAAATTGAAGTCTATACTACATGTTCAGACATCCATGTTTTATCTTGTAAGACTACACAATTATGCCATATATCTGACGGTACTTTCTACTCCTGTAATTTAATTCCAGTTAATATAAATTGCAAAAGTTTTGTTTTAAAGCGGCAACATTTTTAGCAACTATTATTAGACCTTACGTAATAATGACTGGGTCAGAGGTACTGTATAAAGATGATACTACATAAAGAATCGGTTAAATTGTACTTACACCAGCCAAGTGAAATAAAATTAATTTAGCCACAATTTTTTATTTTATATTCCAGTTAATGAAAGCTCTTTCTGATATATAATATTTTGTGTGACTTGTGAAAACAGTTGCTATCAGTTATATGAGGACTATCATCATAGCACTCCAGACATTCATAGGTGCTCCAATATCCGCCTCAAGAAATCCAGCAGCGTCCAGCTGCCCAACACGCCAGTTCCATGTTGATTAATCAATCTCTTTGCATATTTAGTATGTTGTTCTTTCCGGGCTACACCAATATTGACACCCATCTCTCTCATTCTGGTCAACGAGTGAGACTCACAGCCCTGAAACTCCTTTGTTTGAAAAGATTCTCTTAGTGCATTAAGAATGTCATTTCAGTTAATGGCAGCTCCCTCTGATATTGTAGCCAAGTCAGCCAATCTATCAGCTTGTTTATTATCGCTAACTCCTTTCTTGAGTTGTAATAAGATACATGCAAACTGCTGTAATGAGACACATAAAAACTGCCTGCTCCACCAAATTTTGCTTTAATTGATATGCTTATATAACAGTGAAGTGCTCATAAAGTGATACATTTTGTAATGTTTATTGTAAAATATTCTGTATATTGTTGCTTATATATTTAATGTGTATATACCTCTCGATGTTGTCATAAAATGAATTGTGATGTATATTGTGCATCCGTCTTCTCCGGCATTTCTATCAGGCTGCCCACCTTTAGCTTTATTTTATTGACCTGCAAGGCAGCAGGTTGGACTCGCTCTTAGTCTATCACCACGGTGTACGCAACCTATCGGTAACAGGTCACGCTATTCTCCGATACGACACGGCGCTCAATAGGCCACAATGTACGGTTAGGCGCTTGCTCTGACCATACACACACAACACGGACACTAAATATCGCATTTTATCCGTTTATGGGTGCCAGAAACTGCGTCAATCACACCGTAAAACTCAAGAAATCGCGCACAGTTTATAGGTTAGTAATTTTCACAACCGCCATGTTGGCAACCTGGAAGCGAATAACTTCGCGTATGTGAAATGTATATATGAAATGTAACATAGCCTTCAAAATATAGATAAAATGAAATTTTGTTTTATCTCTCTGTTGTGCCTTTTTTTAACCTCCGGTTGAGGCAATGACTCTCAATAAACTCATCTAAATTTTTTCTATCTTTATCTCTTGTATCTCCTACCAGCTCTTTCCTGTATTGTTAATCTCTGTTTCCAAATCTCTGCTTCACGTATTTCTAGGCTTCCGTCTCTTTCGCTTTCCCTGCAGATTCTAGCAAAGAGCACTTATTATATTTCTCTTATCAAGATCAGTGCTTTTCCTGGTACGTAATTGAGGCTGGGTCCACCTGAGAGTCGCTACGGTAAAAAAATTCCACTCCCTGTGGAATTGAACCCGGACTACTAGCCTAAGAACTAACGACTACGCTACTCTAACTCTCTACAATATTTTTAGCAAAATTTTTTTTTTTTTTTTTAACTTGTGTGTTCTAAAACACATTCTGTTGATATGGGCTATGCTCACTGCAGAATTTGACAATGATTTTTTTAATAGTAAAAACTTGATGTTTTGCTGTGTTTTTTAATGATTATTTTAACTCTTTCCACGCCCATTTATTTCCTCAATTTTTAAGCAGTTAATTCAAGGGAAGTAAAAAAAAAATTTTTTTATTACGATCCCAACTACTCGTCAATAAATAAACATATATATATTATTATATACTAAATTGAAGAAATCTGGACAACCCAATAGAATAACAAGGTTGAAAAGTAGTAGAAGTAAAATAGTAGAAGTAAAACTAGAAAGATTTCTTATAAGGGAAGCAACTCTATGGCGCAGTGTGCGGCTTAAAGCGTCAACGGACTTCCGCCATGGCGCAGTGTGCGGCTTAAAGCGTGGAAAGAGTTAAGTAAACCTGTTTTTATGTTTTTTGATTTGTGCCAAGTTTACGGACACCTTTGGTAATTTTCTATGTTTTATCTTTTTTGATTTTGTACCATCATACATGTAGTAGCTACGATAGTATCGCAGAATATCAATGAATTTATTTGCTAAAACAGATGTTGCTGTCGAATGTTGCTAATGTTATTGGATCACTCAGGAGATTGTTTTCTCATTGTTTATCTTAAGAAATCTCACATATCTGATGTTGAAGTAAGACTCACCTGACCAGCCAATGGATAGATCTGACATTCTGAATGCCCTCATGGAGTGTAGCCACAAAGAGACTTTCATCTAGACCAATCCATATCTAGAACCTTTGCTGAGAGAGGCAAGAAATATCGGTCTCAGTTCCATGGAGGAGCAGGCCCTATGTAATGTATAACGGTACGAGAGGAATTATTATTATTAATCCACATCTAGATTGCAGGAACTTGGATTGGAGATTTGAGTGACCAGAAAATAGCAGCACAACAGTTGTATGAGTAAGTTCATCATACAAAATCGAATTGGTATGGTTAGTTGCTGGATGCTGTTGCAGATATTGTGAAGGAGATGGGAGCAACTATTGATATGTACGGAAGGCAATGAAGATATTCTACACTTCTACTTCTTCTTATGCTCCATATCAACCATTTCTTAACCACTCTGTGTGATTTGTATATGATCTGAGCCTAAAAGCGATTGTACATTGTGCCAGTTATGCACCTACAAGTAGGCCAGCACATCTGATTTCTGCTACGCTTTTATTTACTAGGGTTGCTTTGCAGTGGTACTACTCTTTGCTTCCCTCGCATGCCCGGGACAACACAGATAATATTCCAAACTGAAACGATGTAATCTCAGTAATAGTACACTACAATAATAATGAGGCAAGGTTGGCTTGTGTGTTCTATGAGTCATAAGCAAACGACTACCTGTTCACCTTTTTGCCATTCCTAAGTAAGAATAATGTCTGGAAGAAGAATGAGAGGAAGACCTAGAAGATGATGGGTGCAAGATGTCATTGACGATCTGAGAATGACTGCTGCTAATGCTGGTCAACTTGCACAGAACAGAGAGTTTATCAGGACTGCTGTCATGGGAGCCAAGTTCCAGAAGGGACAAGCTACTTGATGATGATGATGATGTAAGAATAATTTGCTTTTTTTCAACAGACATCCAAAAGCTGATATATTGGTTTAAAGTCATCATCAAATTTACTTTGAGCCAGTATACCGGCTTAGAAGTCATAAAGAGTTAATGTTGTTGTATTTAATTACTTGTCATTGTTGGTAATTGCTCTTTTATTGGCAAACTTCTACTTGACTCATTGGCTTATACTAAGTGCTAATATTACCCAAGTTGGTCTGACTGTATAAATGTAACACTTTTATGAAGACATTTGCATTTTCTACCTGCTGTGTATAGACAATCGTAAGTTTTTAACCGTTGTAATTTTATTGATTTTGGTTTTTTTATTTGATGTTTTGTAAAAAATTATGTGAAGAATCTGTTTTTATACCATGTTGTATATATTCTTAATAAACCTGTTTTATACCTTCTGGTAAGGGCGTTGATAACGTGATAACATGCTGCACTAGAGACCACATGTAGTGACATTCCGGGGTTCGAGACCAACTTGGGCCAGTAATTTTTGGTATGCACACATTAACCCTTTAGCTGCTAAGGACGTATATATACGTTTTCCCATTCGCTTCTAAAGACGCATTAACACGTGTTATTATCTCTCCTCTGTGGGCTAAACATGTGTTAACACGTTATACATTGCTACTGTCACTGCTATAGGCATACATTCATGTTTGTGACCTAGAAACAGTGAGTAGCTATTTTTAGCTCAGCCTTCGGAAGTATGTAGCAGCGAAAGGGTTAAGACTGCAGGTTCCTTCATCCTTTACTTGGGGGATCTAAACTACATATCAAAACCTTTGAATTACATAACATGTACTTCTGAAGTCGGAGTAAGATTTGTCTGAATGACAAGGGACACTGATGGATAAGGAAATCAAACATTCATGCAAAAATGATTCAGAGATGCTATATTGGTGAGCTCTCTCTCTGTCTCTCTCTCGCAATCACCGCCCAGACCGATGCACCAGATCTCCCCATAAATTCTATTCATGTGGAAATCTGATTCATGCAGCCTCAACATTGGTGTGATTTACGTCACATCTTCAGCACCATTTGGAGCTCTGATGCTTATCCTTCGGCAATGTGTCCGGTTTCGGCCAGTGTTTTCTCGGTTTTCTCTCTCCGTTCTGTAGCCATCTAGTATTTTTTACGGTGTGGGATAGCTAGCCCCACACCCAAGCTCCTTAGTCACCTCTTACGACATACGTGGCAGGTAACAGTGGTTCTATTCTTTACAACTCAATTTGGGCCCCGGTAACAACTCGGTGGACTTGGGATCTAAATTACATAACAAGTACCTTTGAAGTCGAAGTAAGTTTTGCTTGAATGACGAGGGACACTGATGGATAAGGAAATCAAACCTTCATGCAAAAATGATACAGAGATGCTATATTAGGCGTCCTAACTACTTCTGAATTCGTAGAGGGAACAAACATAAAAATATATATCATGTGATATATTGAGAAAGCACTTACTTAGATACTATGTGGTTTGTTTAGAAATACAGTTTTAAGCCTGTGCTTTTCTTTGACCCATGTCTCGATGAATGTTGTGGACAACATCATGCCAGTCTCTTTTACTTCCCATTCCCAGTGTTTCTTTGATATCCAAGTGAGGCTGAGTTTACCGAGCCTTTGTAACAGCTACCTTGATAGACCTATAAGGGTTCAGTATTACCCAACAGATTTGCATTGTAGGTAATGAATGCGGATGATTTCTGTGGGCATAATGTGATCAGTTTAAAAGAAAATTTACTTAACCTTGTTGTGTGTAACATACATTTTTTCAATTTTTATTTATAAGTGATGTTGGCTGTTTTGATTTTTACAGTCCTCTATGTGAGTGTTTCTCTTTGTGAATAGTTGTCATGTTGTATTTGTCATGAATCTAAGAGCAAATTGCCAGAGATGGGTTATCATATGCAGAGAATACAAATTAGTAGCTACAAAGAAATTTAAAATACTTTTAAAAATAATGTAAGGAGTCACTTCTTACTGCTTGTGATGACCGAGTGGTTACATGAGCCCAATTTTGGGGTGTAAAGAATAGAACCACTGTTACCTGCCACGCATGTCGTAAGAGGCGACTAAGGAGGTTTGGCTGAAATCGGATGCATGTGTCCTAAACGTGTAGAAGTCTATGCATTTAGGGACCTACCAAACCAATGTGCAACTTATACATGTTTTTGGCAAAGATCTAACATATCACAAAGAGTGATTAAAATTGGTCGTAAAGAACGAATGCAAAGAAGAGGATTGCTTGTGATTGTCAATGTTGCAGAAAGTAGGTAGATTTAGACAGTGTAGATTGTGTGGTTCGATATGATGTTAAGTTGAATTTAGTTAGTCTCTCTGACTCCTTCCAGCCATCTTTATTTCTGGATCACCCTCAAATCTTGTAGCCTGGTGTTCCCATGTATCATGTTCTTGCTGCCAACTGGTTGGGTTTCATTCTGACCACATGTCCAAACAATTTCATTCTTTGATGTTTAAGGGGTCAATATAGGGGAAATATTTTAGACTGTGAATTAAAAACCACTTGTGCTCGATCTTTTATCATGTAGTGTTTAGAACACTTGGAATTTTATTGTATCTGTAGAGAATAAAGAAGCTGAATTGAACCTGTGCTCTCTTGACTGAGAGATTGCCCACTCGGTTACTCATTCCTCTCACAATGGTTTTTAGACATGGAAAGTCATGATTAGTTTTCTATGTTGTTTAATGTTGATGACATCTAAAAGAATTTACCTTATTTCTATATATTCTCCATAGCTCTCTTTCAAAGTTTCATTTTCTTCTCCTGCGATCTCTGGTCATATGTTTAACTCTTAATATAGAAAAACCAAATATTTGAGTGAGATCCCTCTCTGCCAGAACACATTTGTAGCACAACTTTTCAAAATGGAGTGATTTTGAAAATATGCATATAACTTCAGTTCTATGTGAGCTAAATTTAAACTGCTGGTGTCAAAAGATGCAGAATTAAATTCTGAACAATCTAATAATAAATAGTTATCCATGTAAATTAGTATTTATTTAGTAAAGTATTGTTGTATTTCATGTTATTGAAAAAAATCAAATAAAAGTGAATGAAAATTCATTTACCACCAGGAAAATCAATATAATCCATGTATTTTGTATAGAATTGATCCACACATTTATTTATTGACATTTCATTTTTGTAATTCATCCTCAGAATTTAAAATTATATAACAACTATTACTCTTAAATTCATTTTATACACCACCACTACAAAGCACATAAATTCATATGATTGGCATTCATGCGACATGTTTACCATTTAAAAAAAAAATCATTATCAGTTAAAACAATACTCGAACGACTACTACTAAATTCGTCATCAACAGATTCACTGTCCGTGAAATCCTTGTTGTGTTGATGTGAACTTTGGAACATACCAGTGACATTTTCAGCAGTTAACAGATGTTGAGGGCGAAAAGATATCTTGTTATTAACACACGAAAGTTTACCTTTTGGCAACAGAAAAAATAAGTTAGTCAAACAAATTAAATTTTTTTAAATATCAACAGATTTCAGACCATGCTCATTCGATGTGTATGAAAGGAGAGTTATCTGCCCGATGGTATTTGTAAAAAAGAACGGTTTCATACGAATTACAGCTGAGCATTGAAACAAAAAGTGCATTAACCCAAAATAAATGCTGGGATCGTGTTTTGGTACACTGAGAGAACTATTCCCTACGTTGGGAGCGTGTCTTGGATACAGGAAGTTAATCCACTGTCAACCACAAACTGGCAGTGAGCTTCAGGCTCGTCACTTTCCCCAAAGCTTAGTTTTCAGGTGGACTGGATGTAGCCATATGTTGCTTTTCAACTTATCTAGGAGAGGACAGTCTTTCAGGACATGCTTTGGCGTCTGTTGCTCCTGTTGACACTGACAGAGATCTGTTTGACTTACTCCTAGTCTATGTGTCTGTCAAGTCTACAGTGTACGGAACGTAGACGAAATATAATCATCTGGTCTTTTCTGCTAAGGTCTTTGAATGAAGTCTTTTAAATAATCATGTCCAGTGTTTGTCTTCCAGTTTACTGAAAACATTTATCTCTTTATGATGGTTTTCCATTTTAAAAATGTAGAAAAAAACAGTTAGCTTTTGACAAGAGATTACCATTTAACCTTTAGTAAAAACAAGACATAATTGATTATTTCTTTATTCATTATTGAACAAGTCTAGAGCAGATATTTCAAATGTTATAGTTATTATGTGAGCGTCTGTAGCTCAAGCGGTAGTGAGCTCGATCACGAACCCAAGCGTACCTGGTTCAAACTCCACGGTGGGCAAGTTTGGAAGCAAATTCGTTGCTGTGGGATTTTTACAAAAGGTAAAAATAGACCTCACCGTTCAGAAAGCAATGACAAACTACTGGACATATAAGTGGTGCCTAGAAAATCAACGACTTGTTTACTGTGGTTGATGGCTACGTCCTTTAGGATATGCCACAATTTTCATATAATTATTATAACATATAGTTGTTTATTCATCAAGTTTATGAAGTGCATACTTAAGCCTGTTATAGAAGTCTCTTCTTATCCTGATGCTGTCAGGCAAAACAGGATTCAAGAAAAGAAAGAAGATTCGCCAAGTAGCATATCTCGTGCAGAATGTCACATATGTCACAGCCTGCAGCATTAAAAACTATCTGTCTCTAGCAAGTCCTTACGCCTCTTCTAACGTCATCTTCACGGTTTCTTTGATGTCCTGTTGCCACCCTTGTCTTGGTTGTCCCCTGCCTATATCCCCATGAACCATACCCTCCATTACTTATCTCTCCGAACCACTGAGTCGTTTAATGTGACCAAAATACTTCATTTTTAGACTGTGATGTTGTTTATGAGCAGATGCTCCACGATATGTAAGTCTTATAGTATGTTCTTGTTTTTCTTCTCTTCTCTGTCTGCAGCGCTCTAAGAATTTTTTGGTATCACCTTATTTAGAACGCTTCAATTTTGTTCCTTAATGTCTTTGCTAATGTCCATGTCTGGCAACCATATGTTGCTACAGGAAAGATGCATGCTATCAGAAGTCTTAACTTTGTTCTTTTGCTTGTGTCATGGCATAGTTTCTTCATTCTGACCACTCTTTGGAAAACCAGGGCTAGTGTCCGTCTAACTTTCTTTATACAGTCTCTGTTATTGATAATTACTGACACAAGATATTCCAAATATTACGTTCTCACAGTTGATTAATTACTTTGTTGATTATTGAACAACACTACAAAAGTTATTCCAAATGTTATTGCTACTATACCAAAGATCAGATATCTTACTAACTAATAGCCGCATCGCATAGCGATGATGACAACAATCTCAGACGTGTACTGTTGCACCTCTCTGGTGTGTGCGGAGGTGACTGTAGAGTCCAATCCTAGAACAGAATCCCGACCACAGGTGGGGCATACATGATCAAGGTTAGACATGTGCGTGTTGTGTGCTCTGTCTTTTCGCGCTGCTCGTTTTCTCGGTGACTCAACAATACGATGATTCTCAGCTATTCGGGTTCCTCTTTGTTGTTACAGCGCCACATTTGGCGATCTTCGAAGGATTCCAGCACGTATTGTCTATATCGAAGCATTTCAGAGACACTTTAAGAGTGTCCTTAAAGCGTTTTTCTGTCCACCAGCTAAACGCTGCCCCTCTCAAGCTCGCCATACATCAACTGTTTTGGGATGCGTTTATCAGGCATTCGAGCAACGTGACCGACCCATCTCAGTTGGGCCTTCTGCAACAGGGTGTTGACGCTTGGGATCTTTGCTCTTGTGAGGACTTCGCTGTCTGGAATTTTGTCCTGCCAGTTTATTTTTAGTATTCTGCGTAGACAGCTTGTGTGGAAATGGTTTAATTTTCTTGCGTGTCTGCTATACACTGTCCATGTCTCGCTTGCGTACAGCAGCGTGTTTAGCACTATGGCCTGGTAAACTTTCAACTTTGTGACTATGCTTATCCCCTTCCGTTCCCACACAGTGACACGTAACCTTCCGAACGCAGCACTGGCTTTGGATATCCTATTGTGGACCTCAGAATCTATGTTTGCCGATCTGGATAGGAGGCTGCCAAGATAAGCAAAGTTGTCCGTTGACTGGAGACGCTGGTGTTTAATGTTGATGACTGGATCGTAATACTGTTCTCTAGGGGCGGGCTAGAACATGCCCTCTGTTTTTTTGGTGCTAATGGTGAGGCCAAACCTATCACAGGCCATTGAGAACTTGTCCATGTAAGTCTACATTTCTTCCACAGAGTTGGTAGCGAGGGCGCAGTCATCAGCAAACAACAGGTTTGAGATAGTTGATTCTTTTACCTTGGTGGAGGATTTTAACCTCCGAAGATTGAACAGGTTACCGTCTGTCCTGTATCTAATCTTTACCCCATGTTGTCGCCTTCCCAAAAGACATCCGTGAGCATGGCAGCAAACATCATGCTGAAGAGTGTTGGGGCCAGTACACAGCCCTGTTTGACGCCGTGGTGACATGGAAGGCTTCCGACAGCTCCCTTCGCAAGTACATGTGCCATCATGCCCTCGTGAAACTGTTGGACGATCTTGATGAATTTCCTGGGGCATCCAAATTTTTCCATGATCTTCCATAGACCCTCCCTGTTAACCGTGTCGAAAGCCTTTGTCAGATCGATAAAGACCATATAGAGGTTACGGTGCTGTTCTTGGCATTTCTCCTGTAGTTGGCGAGCAGCAAATATCATGTCTGCTGTTCAGATATCTTAAATCTTCTACAGTTGTATAGATTAGGTGTGGCAAATATTTGTACACTTGTGGTTGAATTTAAAAAAATAAATTTGTATGTGGTCAATAACATGCACATAACCTTTTTGGATTAACTGATTCGCTACCAGATTTTTTTCGCCTCTGGACGGAATTACAAAAAAATTGCGCACATACTTTAGCTAAATTATAATATTGTTTCAAAATATTATTTAAAGTTCAACTTATTATATATTAAATTAAAGATAAATGAATGTACTTTCACAAAATTGTTATGTATCTGAAAATATAATGTTGTGTTTACTATGCGTGAAAAATATTAGCAAGAATTTTAAAAAACTAATTGAAATTGTGAGAAGAAGAATCCAACTTGTCAAGGGCCGTAATGAACAATATGTTGTATAAATCAGTCTAACTGCTCTCTTTATATAGGTAATACATTTATGAATACATAAACATTAAGAAAATAGTGGCGGAATGTATGGTTTATTAACTGTTCACAAACTAGCATCATGACCATTCATAAAAATCGCTAGTTTTTATGGTCATATAGTATCATAGAATGAATGGTAAACTCTGTTTCACTTCTACTTCTAGCAAACGCCACGATGCTATGTATTCGTTATCGTATGGTATGTTGGGCAGGACAGTAAAATTAATGTTGAATCTATCCAGGATTTAAGGAGTTTTTAATTACACATGGAAAAATAGGTCTGTGATGTAGAATTAGGAGTGTGTTTTACCATCGAGTCACAGGAACCATCAGTATGCATACCTTTCAACATCTGTTCAAGGAGACTGAGCACCAATTGGTCTGCACGGAGTGCTGTGATGTCAGTTCAGTAACCTTCTTCTTCTTCGAATGCTCCATATGCTGCATTTGTTAACCACTCTGTGTGATTTGTATGTGATCTAAGCCTAAATGTGATTATACGCTGTACCAGTTATGTGCCTACAAGTAGGCCAGCACATCTGATTTCTGTGGCACATTTTATTTACTAGGGTAGCTTGCCTAGGCTCCTACCTCAGTCGGCTCGTATGCCATGCCTTGTAGGTCACAGTGTGACTTTTCTTATCTTCCCCTGTAAGCCTTGAAAACACCTGTGCGGAATCAGTAACCAATATTAAGTTTGAAAATGTTGCTCCTACTTAATCTTTTATTCATACAGCTGTTTATATATGATCGCATACCTGCATGTAATATACAACTCCAGTCACTGTATTCAATTATTTATCTTTTATGTGTGCCTGCTGATAGGTCACTGACTGCCTATGACCTCATATTTTACTACACTCAGGTCACAACCTCCACAGAAGCAATGACATTTTGTGTGTGTGTGAACAAGACATATTTGTGATGATTATTCACTCTCACTATACACATAATAAAATCACGTTTTTATGGGATGATTTTTATACTAAATTTGTAATGGAAGGTGCTCTAGCAGAACAAATTATAAGTCTCTTATGTTCAACACTACAGTACTATTTCATATATCAGAATATTATTATCGATATAGGGTAAGACTGCAGTAAAACTACGTAGAAATGGTGAAACATATAATAACATAATATGCAGAGATAAGAGCTGTATGTTATAGATTCATCTGCTGTATTCTACAAAGAATTTTACATAAGTAACATCAAAGTAACCTTGCAAATAATTTTGTTCTTATTTAATGTTTTGGTTCATGAGATGGCTTCTAAAAAAATTGATACTTCCAGAGTGGTGTGTTAAGTAGTTTGTCATATTACAAGAGTTAAAAAACATTATTGATTAAAAAAAAAATGAATTTTTTCAGAAAGATGAAGAATTTGCTAATAAACATGTTTTATTTGACAACTTTATCTGTATATAGATATGAAGTAATATTTATACTTTAATTGTATCATGGTTATCTCATTTAAGAGAGTAAAGTGCCTGAAACTTTGAATTAGACCTGCGGCTTCCTAACTTGTCATTACAGCGGACCCCTTTTAAATACATTTTGCTCCCACGAATTCCAAAAGTCTCAGATTTCTTAGACTGTGGTAAACTTCAAATGATCTTTCATTTTGTCCTGTCAGACATTTAGACTCCGGTCAGGTCCAGGTTCTTTGATTTCGTAGCGAATTAGTTTGCCACTATTTTTATACATGTTTTTCAAATATATTTTTCTATTTGAAATGTCAAAGATGATAATATTTCTTCAAGTGCTTGAGGATCCCCTGTGAGGAGCTCACAGATCCCCCAAGGGTCTGCTTGTCCTAGTTTGGGAAACACTGGATTAGACAATAGCTAAAGTGACTATCTGAATCAAACAAGTAAACTTAATTATTTCTTCAGTGTCTTATTTGTAGTTTGTTCTAAATAAAGTACAAGATATTTTACTACTGAAAAACTCTTGTTACAAATATTTGTAAATATGCCAGTAAAGAATGTTTTTTGTAATCAATATGAATCTAATTTTTATTCAGATTTGAAACGTTTGCAGCTTGTGTATATTTTCTTCTTGACTAAGGTTGAATTTGGTCATAAATAGTCAAATTACTTGTGTTTGTTTGATTGAGTCTGTTTATATGTTTAACCACTTATATTCTGTCGTATACTTCTAGAGTTCTTTATGGTGATACAAGGTATACTACACAATAATACATGTCAGTTAATGTTAGTTACCAGTGTCAAACATGGACAATCATTATCATCATCAGGTCTTGCCTTCCGGAACGTGACTCCCATGACAGCAGTCTGAAACTCTGTTCTGTGCAAGATGGCATCAGCAGCAGTCATTCTCAGATCGTCAATGCTCCTGCCATGTCTTCAGTCACCCCATTCTTTTTCAGGCACCATGCCTTCCAAATTAAATTCTCCAGGGACTCATGTCGTTTGATGTGTCCGAAATATTTAATTTTTCTTGTTTTTATGCTTTGTAAGAACCAACTCTCTTTAATATCAAGCTGTTGCAGAACAGCAGCTAATAAGCAGAAAATCATAACAACAGAGATGAGGTGTCTTAGAAGAGCTGCAGGCGTAACAATAAGAGACAAAATTAGAAATGAAGAAATCAGAAGAAGACTGGATGTGAAACCAGTCATGCAATTCATAAAAGAACAACAGATTAAATGGTTTGGACACCTGACAAGAATGCCCTATTATCGCCTACCACAGAGAGCCACACAGAAAAAGTGTAATGACTACGAAGCAAGAGGAAGGCCATGCAAAAGATGGAGCAGCGGCATCAAGAACAACCTTACGAACATGAATATCAGCTTACAAAGGGCCATCTTTGCACACTTGCAGAACAGGTTGGTCTCCAGATTAATTCTGCCCAGACCAAAATTATGGACCTCACAAACTCGACAGACAACATGGTAATAAATGGCCAAACACTGGAGAAAGTTGAACATTTTACATATTTGGGTAGTAAAGTGTCAAACAACAGAGACACGATGAAAGAAATAAACTATCGTATTGCTATAGCAGCTAGTGCCTTCACTAAATTAACAAATATCTGACAATCTCAAGACCTTAGTATATGCACAAAAGTTAAATTGTTTAGGTCATGTGTGATTCCTGTACTGACCTACGGTTGTGAAAGTTGGAAATCAACAAAGAAAATTGGTAAAAAACTGGACAGCTTTGAGAATAAATGTCTCGAAAATTATTAAAAGTAAAATGGAGTGATTTCGTTTCTAACAACACAGTGAGAGATAGAACACACCAACAACCCTATCAAATATTATAAGAAAACGAAGGTGGAAATATTTAGGTCATGTTCTTAGATCAGATAAACAGAGACTAAATCGACAAGTCCTTATGTGGTCACCAGTTGGGAAAAAACGTGGAAGACCTAAGACCACTCTTCTAAGAACAATCCAACAAGAAAGTAAACTATTGGGATGTAAAACCATACAAGATCTCCAACTGCTAGCAACGAACCGCATCACATGTAGATCTAAGACCTCTGCCCTATGTGCCGCCTTTGGCACAAAAGGAACAAACTCTAACTAAAGGGCCTTAAAACAACCACATTACATACATGTAAGTTACTACCAACACACTACCTTACATACATGTAAGTTACTACCAACACACTACATTACATACATGTAAGTTACTACCAACACACTACCTTACATACATGTAAGTTACTACCAACACACTACCTTACATACACGTAAGTTACTACCAACACACTACATTACATACATGTAAGTTACTACCAACACACTACATTACATACATGTAAGTTACTACCAACACACTACATTACATACATGTAAGTTACTACAACACACTACATTGCATACATGTAAGTTACTACCAACACACTACCTTACATACATGTAAGTTACTACCAATACATTACATTACATTACATACATGTAAGTTACTACCAACACACTACATTACATACATGTAAGTTATTACAACACACTACATTGCATACATGTAAGTTACTACCAACACACTACATTACATACATGTAAGTTACTACCAACACACTACCTTACATGCATGTAAGTTACTACCAACACACTACATTACATACATGTAAGTTATTACCAACACACTACATTACATACATGTAAGTTATTACCAACACACTACATTACATACATGTAAGTTACTACCAACACACTACATTACATACATGTAAGTTATTACCAACACACTACATTACATACATGTAAGTTATTACCAACACACTACATTACATACATGTAATCTGATACTCACGCACATTACATGAATGTAATCTAATATCAAATTTACAGAAGAATGATGAGAATCCCATGGACTGCTAAAATGACCAATGTAGAAGTGTTGAATGAGGCTAAGACACAGAGAATCCCATGGACTGCTAAAATGACTAATGTGGAAGTATTGAATGAGATCAAGACACAGAGAAAACTTATCATCAATATAAGAAAGATGCAGTCATAATTTTTCGGACATGTGATGAGAAGGGGAGGTTTAGAACACATTGTAACAACTGGTAAAGTTGACCGAAAGGAGACAAGACAGAGGTAAACAGAGACAGAAAATTTTAGACAGCCTGGACTGACGCTTGACTCTCATGGCATGGAAGAGCTTCAACATCTGAGATGATAGTAAACACCAGGGATACTGATTTATGAAGATCCATGATTGCCTATAAACTGCAGGTACGACACCTAATGATGATGATTATCAAAATATACTTCGCCCGAGTGGTTACCAGAGCCCAAATTTGGGGTGTAAAGAATAGAACCACTGTTATCTGCCATGCATGTCTAAGAGGCGACTAAGGAGGTTTGGCTGAAATTGGATGCACATGTCCTAAATGTATAGAATTCTATGCATTTAGTGGCCTACAAACCAATTGTAACGTATACACGTTCTTGGCAAAGATCAAACATATCACAAAGAGTGATTAAAATTTATCATAAAGAACAAACGCAAAGAAGAAGAAAATACACTTTACACATGTATAATATGATAATAACACATAATACAAGCATATAAAATAGTACTAACACCAGTTTTCTTTCTTGAACCCTCAGCTGTATTTTTTTTTTGGTCTTATTTATTTATATAATTACAATAAATTACAGAATTTGGTATTTGTTATCACATTTGGAACATACAAAAATGTATGAATATATCTTCTTCTCTTCCACCATTTGATGCTCGTCCATCACGGGTGATGATGACCACAAAATTTTCATCCAAGGGAATGTAGTTGCGTTATGTTTGTCTGTGTGTGTGCGTAGATAACTAGTGAGCCCAATGGGGGCTTGAAATGTTCTTGTACAGTGTGGGCAAGGTATACTTGCACTTGTGGGAAGTTTTACTGCCTTTCTATTTTGAGGGGGAAGGAAACATAGTGATCTTGTGTGTGCTTGTTTTAAGGCACTTTGCAAGCTGATATTAATTTTTGTACGGTTGTTCTTGATGCCATCGCTGTATCTTGTGCATGGTCTTCCTCTTGCTTTGTACTCGTTATACTTTTTCTGTGTGGTTCTCTGTGGTAGACGATAACAGACAGTCTTGTCAGGTGTCGAAACCATTTAATCTGTTGTTCTTTTATGAATTGCATGACTGGTTTCACATCCAGTCTTTTTCTGATTTCTTCATTTCTAATTTTGTCTCTTATTGTCACACCTGAAGCTCTTCTAAGACACCTCATCTCTGTCATTACGGTTTTCCGCTCATTAGCTCATACGAATAAATAAATATTAAAATGAACCTAAAATATAGAACAAAGTTCAAAACACATACTGTTATATAACAAATAGGCTTATGAGTATATAACAAATAGGCTTATGAGTATATAACAAATAGGCTTATGAGTATATAACAAATAGGCTTATGAGTATATAACAAATAGGCTTATGAGTATATAACAAATAGGCTTATGAGTATATAACAAATAGGCTTATGAGTATATAACAAGATTTTCACAAGACATGAAAATTGTGGCATATCCTTTCCATGATGTAGCCATCAACCACAGTAAACGAGTCGTTGATTTTTCTAGGCACCACTTATACGTTCAGTAGTTTGCCATTGTTTTCTGAACAGTAAGGTCTATTTTTACCTTTGGTAAAAATCCCATGGAAACGAATTTGCTTCCAAATTTTCCCACCACGGCGTTTGAACCAGGTACGCTTGGTTTTGTGATCAAGCTCACTAAAGTTTAAGCTACAGACGCTTACTTCACAAGGTATAGTTACAGAAAACGTGTAGGTCAGTGTGTAAATTATTTGAAACCTTGTTTTCTAGGAGATAATTTTTATCTTTCTCGAGTTATGAAATAGATACATTTAAAATAAAAAGTTAAAAAATATATTTTTAAACGCCCGCCTGCCCAGCGTGTTTGTAGCGCACTGGACTACAGGTGACAAGCTCACTGTGAGTGTGGGTTCAATTCAGTGAGCTGGCAGAAAAGTCACAGGTTCACCAGATTCACAGCCCCGAACCGAAGGGTTACAATATCCATGGCACCGAGTCGAAGAGCTGAAAGCTCAAGTGCTTCTGGATTGGTTTTAAAAAAAAAATTTTACAGCTGCAAGAACAACATTTTATATATCATTCCTAAATATAATATGCAAATGTCCCCCATAAATCACACTTTCTTTATTCCACAACCATAAGCACTTCTTCTTTGAACGCTCTATATCGTCCACTTATTAACCACTCTGTGTGATTTGTATGTGATCTGAGCCTAATAGCAATTGTACGTTGTGCTAATTATGCGGCTACAATTAGGCTGGCACATCCGATTTCTGCTATGCTTTTTATTTACTAGGGTAGCATCTCTAGGGCTTACATCAGTCGCCTCTTACGACATGCATTGTAGGTTGCAGTCGTACAATTCTTTGCCTCCCTTGCGGGCCTCAACACCACTCGGGCGTCAACCATAAGCGCAAAATTATGTAAAGATTTCAACAATTATTTATCAATAAAACAAGTAAAGAAACACTTTTTGTTCCTCGATGTATATTGGGTAATACAGTGATAGACCCATATTTTTTCATTGACCGTCGACACACGATGGATGATGTGGTCAACATCACGTTAGTCGCCTTTTACTTCCCAGTGCTTTTTCTGGTACAAAATTAAAGCTGGGAGGTTTGGCTGAAATCGGATGCATGTGTCCTAAACATGTAGAAGTCTATGCGTTTAGGTGGCTACCAAACCAATGTGCAACGTATACACGTTTTTGGCAAAGATCAAACATATCACAAAGAGTGAATACAATTGGTCATAAAGAACGAATGCAAAGAAGATGAAGAAGAAATGCATTTAACTTGCTTTCTATATCTTTAGCTAGACATGTTATAAGAATCAAACAATATCAGTTGCGTTGTAACATGTACCTTTATGTGACCACTCTCTGATATCAGGAATTACTTGTGATTTTGTTTCCGTATGAAGCTTCTCACAGACACTACACCAATCAAGTCTGATTTTTACCGATACAAGCTTGTCTTTTTCTTTTAACATTCTAGCATATCTTTCATGATCATTTCCAAGAATTTTAAGATAGAGAGCTAACTCTTTAGCTGTGGAGAAGTGTGCTGCGTTTACCAAGATGTCATCAGGGAAATATTTGTCGTAGTCAAATCCTCCTCTAGCGACAGGAACAATGTGAGAACGGAAATGAAAGTTTCGGAAGAATTTTTCTGTAATGTAATCTTTGCACAAAGAATTCTCAAAACTTAGGTAGAACTTATATGTTGTCGTCAGTATCTGTTCACAGATATGGCTGTCGGACGTCGAACAAGTCAAGTTGCTACACATTCCATATATATCAATATCAATGTATTTCTGCAATTAAAGGGGGAATTATTACATAAACAATAAGGGTAATGGTAATACAAATGTAAACAGCGTAAAGGTAATACAAATGTAAACAGGGTAAAGGTAATACAAATGTAAACAGGATAAAGGTAATACAAAGGTAAACAGGATAAAGGTAATACAAAGGTAAACAGGATAAAGGTAATACAAAGGTAAACAGGATAAAGGTAATACAAATGTAAACAGGATAAGGTAATATAAAGTAAACAGGATAAAGTAATACAAAGTAAACAGGATAAAGGTAATACAAAGGTAAATAGGATAAAGGTAATACAAAGGTAAATAGGATAAAGGTAATACAAAGGTAAATAGGATAAAGGTAATACAAAGGTAAACAGGATAAATGTAATACAAATGTAAACAGGGTAAAGGTAATACCAAAACATATTGGTGGTCTCTGTGGCTAAGTGGTTAAAAGCCTTTGCCTTGCGTTCTAAAGTTCGTGGGTTTGAATCTGGACGGTGTCGTTCCATTCCTGAGTGTTTTTTTCAGAGACCTCTAGGATTGTTGCCGGAGCTATGGAGTTTGTGCTTTGTGCAATACTCTAGGCAGGTGGTGTGCAATTTATGTAGAGAAGGACTGAACCATATGGGGTAAAACTAGGTGCAATGAAGTCAATCCTTCAGCTTTAGACCAGTTAGAAAAAACATATAATGCTACACAAGCTGGGAAGCATGTCAGGCTTCACAGAACAGGAGTCTTTATTTGAAGATATCTCTTTGCTGTTCTTGTTACAAGTGATCAATAAATTAGTAGACCTGATGTCTCTTTGAAAACTGATGATGATGAGAAAGTCCTATGTCATACCGTGAGTATGGTTTCTTCTTAGGTGTAAGATGGCCATATTTGGATCCTCAAAGCTATATAAGTGTGACATGATTGTTATGTCAGTATTGCTGACTTTATTATTTATTATCATTTTTTTCTTTTGGTGATAGGCAGCTGGTACATCTGGTTGCTGATCTGCAGCACTTCCCTTGGCCAGTTGAGCTCCTGTTTTATTTCCTGGTACTGCACAGTGAGATGATATCCACTGCAAGACGACTGTACGCTGCTTGCACAGTTCAGACAGTAGGGTCTGAAGACCTGGTATTTTTCTGGAATAAAGTGCTTGGGGTGATCTCTTCTTCTTCTGCTTTTGCTTGCTGTGAATTCGGGCGTGAGCCATAACGCATGGTGTGGCGCTTCTGACTGATTTTTGCATGAAAGTCTGTTTTATCATTTCTTCTTCTTCTTCTTCAGCAATCTCTGGCCATGTCCTTAATTTACTGTGGACCATAAACTGAGTGGTCAGCTTCAGGTCTGTCAGATTTCCCCAAAACTTAGTTTTCAGGTTGACTGGGTGTGGCCACAGGTTGCTTCTCAGCTCACTCAGGAGAGGACAGTCTTACAGGATATGCTCTGGTGTCTGTTCCATCTGCTGACACTGGCAGAGAGCTGTTTGACTTATTCCTAGTCTATATAAGTGTTTGTTGAGTCTGCAGTGTCCAGTGCGTAGTCGAAATATAATGACATGGTCTGTTCTGCTTAGGTCTTTGGGGAGTCTTTCCTATAATCATATCCAGTTTTTGTCTTCCAGTCTACTGCAGATTTTCTCTGTATGAGGGTTTTGACCTCTTGAAAAGACAGGGGCTGGTAAGTTTGCTCTTTGGCACTGCCCTCCTTAGCTAAGACATCGACACTCTCATTACCTGCAATGCCACAGTCAGATGGAATCTACTGCAAGTGCATTTCTGTCTTTTCTGAAAGCAGAACAAGTTCTCTTTTTAGGTTCTACCATTTGACTGGTGTCCCTCGCCATGCAGATGAGCCTTCGCGACTTCAGAGGTGCTTGGGGTGATGATTTGGTATCAGTCGAAATTGAAATGTTTGTGCATCAAGTTTGATTTTCAACAGTTTCTCAGTTACCAACTTCATTGTCTACATTTTGTTACTATAGTTATGACAGAATTTACCTGTTGGTACTTTAATTGTAATTCTTAACGTTTTTTGAGTATTCTATGTATACTCTTGTTCCTCCATTTTTTTCTGTGGTTTCTGCTGATCATCAGTGTATACTCAGACATCTTGTGTGTATTCTTTATTAACTCTTTCCAAGCGGAATATAGAATTATTACCTTGCAAAACACTGTTGGTAAACTGCTTGAAATATTCATAGCCCGTAGAGTTTCAAATATAATGGAGATAAATGGTCTTTTCCTCCACCTCGGCGGCTATCGTCCAGGAAAGGACACCTGGTGCAATGCAGCGGTTTTTGCATATGATGCGTATGAGGGGTTTCAGATGGGGATGGAAAAGGCAGCAGCCGCCATTGATTTGCAGGACGCATATAGCAATGTCTCTTACACCTTACTTATGCAGTTATTGATGGATATGCAGGTGGAAACACGCTTGGTCAAGTGGATTGCTGCTGCACTTTTTGAGTGCGCGTTATCAATGCGTTGTGGTTCATGGGCATCACAACCACAACAGGTCCTAATGAGTCTTCCTCAGGGATCACCACTCTCGCCAGTCAATGTATACACCGCCGGGGTAACCAGCACACAAAGTGTCGAAATTGGCAGAACAATGTCATACGCCGATGATATTCTGGTGTATCGCATGGGCAAGGACAGAAATGAGATCGCATCAGCATTACAGTGTGAGCTGAATAGGATTGGTGACTAGTGCAACGAATTCCAAGCGAATGTGAACCCAGCAAAGGCCTCTCTGACATGGTTCTTTCTTAACATTCACATAGTAAAGACACCTACTCCAGTTGTCAGCATGTGTAACAAAGACATTGACAGAAGCGAAACACTAAAATATCTTGGAATAACAGTTGACAGAAGTCTGTCATTTAAGAGTCATGTCGATAACGTAATCCTAAATGCAAGAAAAGGGCTAACCGCTCTCAAAGTTATAGCGGAGGCGGATATTGAACAACGCCTGCTACTTTTTCTTTATCAGGGACTAGTACTGAGCGTGGTGGACTATGGCCTTGGTCTTCTAACAGTAAGCAGAACATCGCTGGATAAGTTAGACAGAATCCAAAATGAAGCGATGAGGCTTATACTTGGTTGCACACGTGACACTTATTGTGAGACAATGCGCTATGTCCTTGGATTGCCAACGATGGCCATGAGACACAAAGTCGAACAGGTGAAAGCTTATCTGAGAGTTTCTGCTGACACAAATCATCCTCTGCACAAATCCATAAATGAAACATGGGCAGGCGATTGAAGAGAGATCGATCCTGGATGGCCGAGGCAGAGGATGTTATTAAACAGGTCTGTACTCTAAATGAGTTGAGGCATGGTGAAGAATGGATGCCTATATCAGAGGATATGACTGCTTATGCCAAGGTTGTCAGCACACTTGGACGCCGCTGTAGAGAATGGGCCCTGGACGTCGTCAATGCGGAAATTCTTGCACTCGTTGATCAGCACTCCTATCCAGGTGATATCATTATCTACATCGATGGCTCAGTCAAACGTGACACCAGATCATCGTGGGCTTACTCAGCACAACGAAACGGTCGCACACTTCATGAGGACTGCGGGGCTTTTGAGACAACGACATCGAGCATGACTATGGAGATCACCGCTGCCTCCAGGACTCTGTCATGGGTGGCTGAGCAACAGGTTACCAATACGATCATCATATCAGACTCGATGAGTATGCTTCAACTGATTGCATCTGGAAGTATGCGTGTGGAATGGGTGGACATCATTCGGAGATCACATCTCAAGAAAATGACTTGGCTGTACACTCCTGGACATGCTAGAGTGCGAGGTAACGAGCGTGCTGACTCTCTTGCAAACAATGCCCCGACTCAAGTGGACAGAGGTATGGACAGAGTCGATATCATCAATGCTGTACGCTCGCAATTGTGTGACATGGGAGGGTCTCAGACACTGGAAGGAGTTCGAGAATTAGGCGTTAGTTTGGACATGCCAGACAGTGTCGTCTTCGTGGTAGAGAGAGAAGATATAGTAATCAACTTCTCATGGGTACTGTGAACAAATGGACTTTGAAATGACTGCTGCAACGGAGGACAGAGCACGAATGGGAATGCCCAATGTGCCATGACGTCGATCGCATAACATATCATAACATAACGCGGAATTATTTCCTAAATTTTTAAGCAGTTAATTCAAGGAGGTAAAAAAACATCCGAGCTACTCGTCAATAAATAAACATATATATATATATTATATACCAAATTGAAGAAAACTGGACAACCTATTAGAATAACAAGGTTGAAAAGTAGTATAAATAAAACAGTAGAAGTAAAACAAGAAAGACTTCTTATAAGGGAAGTAACTCTATGATGCAGTGTGCGGCTAATAGCGTGCAACGGACTTCCGCCATGGCACAGTGTGCGGCTTAAAGCATGGAAAGAGTTAAGAAAACAAAGTTACTGTTATACATTTATGTATCTAATGTAATGCACCTAATATTTTACAGGACAGATTATTCACAGTAAACTCATATGCAACAAAACTCACTTTCATTTCTTCGACATATTTCTCTCGTTTCGCTTGTGTTATGCAGTTGCTGACAAACCATGCAGCTGTTTTAGTTTTCTTTTTTGCTATTTCTACTGTAAGGTTGCAGAAAAGAACAAATAAGTTAGCATGTACACTCAATTAGTAGTTCATTTTGTTTGATCAAGAACTTAAATCGTGTAAGGAAAAGTACAAGAATTGTTTCACTTAAGTAATTAAGAGATATAACTGAAGTAAACCTTGTTCACTACTACATTTATTTCTTTAAATCTAATTTATATATATACTCATTTCTTAAACAAAACTTCACTAATACATGTCTTTTTTAAATTGATTGCCTCCTATATGCCACTGGGAGCGATAAAGCCGCTACTTACTCATGGCGGCACGCTGCTGTGTGCGTCATGGTTTGTTTCCGAGTTAGACAAGTTGTATATTTTCATTCTGCTTTTCCGTTTTGTTACCAGATTTTAATTTACCGACAAGAAGCTTATTCACGAAGCACATGTTACCGGTTGAAGATAACAGTTATTGTATTTGGTCATATTTATTATGTTTTCAAGCCTGTTACCAGACTGTACAAATTATTTACCATGTCAACAAGCGATACAGTTATAGACGATAAGAAGTGTAAATTATTTACTAAATATTGTTCAATTTCTGTGGTCTTGGATTTTCTCTTATTATTGGATATAAATGGGAGACAGGGTACAGTTTTTATAAATAAATGCAGTTCTGAGAGTTCTTGAGATTTATTTAAGTTTAGTGCACCAGTACAAAGTGCAAAGGGTGACCACTTAGGTTCATAGTAAACAATATATAATTTTGTGTTAAATTAACAACTGTTGGGCATAAAATAAGTTACCATTACCCTACCCCATATGACCCTCTGTACCCCAGTAAAGGGGCACAGTGGTTCAGTACTAGGGGCACAGTGGGTCAAAAATCAGCACACATGACAAGCTTCACAACAGATGTAAAAAGTTTTTCTTTTCAACTTCTTACATCTGTCATATACACGGCTGAACAACATGGACACTATCTGTCACATACATGGCTGAACAGCATGAACACTATCTGTCACATACATGGCTGAACAACATGGACACTATCTGTCACATACATGACTGAACAACATGGAGATTATCTGTCACATACATGGCTGAACAACATGGACACTATCTGTCACATACATGGCTGAACAACATGGACACTATCTGTCAAATACATATCTGAACAACATGGAGATTATCTGCATCACTGGAGAATACAATAGCACAAATCCACAGAAAAAATAAGCTGCTTGTACATTCTTTCAGTCCCCACATGCTAAACAGGAGGCGGCAGTTTCATAAGGATATCATCTGCATCTGTGACAAATTCATCAGGCTCACCAGGCATAATGAATGCCTTTTGTGTTTTGTGATATTTGAAGTAATGAACCACCCATTCTTTGAGACAGATGTTGACAGATGCTATCTTTGCATCATAATGAACTATAAACCTTTTGGTTGCAAATTTGATTAACACATAATCCCCTGGTTTTAAGTGATCATAACAAATAATTCCCTGGTTTTAAGTGATCTTAACATTTAATCTCCTGGTTTTAAGTGATAAGTCTCTAAATCAATGTCATCAGATTCCCAAGTTGGCAGATCTGACACCTCTGATTCACTACCTGAATTGAAATCCTCATCTTGTTCACTACTGGAATTTCTTGCGCATTACAAAGTTGTAACAGAATCTTCTTTTGAATCTGGGTTAGGCATACACTTTTTTTTTTTTTTTAGATTTACATTTCTTTTGCTTGGAACGCAGTTCTGCTTTAAACATTTCTTTTACAGAGGTTCAAGAAAGTTGTCTTGGCCCTCTTTCTATGCTGACTTAGTGTGGATGTATTTGAAACTGCTTGAAGATGTTGCAAAACACTTAATCACAAAGTACTGTAGTTTTACAAATTACAAAAACAATGACAAAATACAGTAACATTTCGACCAACAAGGCCTTTATCAAGCAAACGAACAACAGGAGTGACAAATTAAAGAAAAAAACACAAATGGACGACCAAAAACAAACGATTCTAATGGAAATCTGGGAATAAAAACGAATAACAAAATAAATGTAACACAAAAACACACTTAAAAACTAGAAATAGAACGGAAGAGAAACAATGAAATATCTAGTAAATATATAACTTAAATACATGCAACATATACCCATATAGATTACAAGGCATGGGAAGAGAAAGTACTAAGAAGCATAGGAATGTAATACGTTGAACCCACGTGGTCGCAAGGTACCATACAAAGAAATCAACCGATTCTCCAGAGCAAATCGACAGCGATCGTCCGAGGAACATGATCGGATGGCTGTGACCTGGACATCGTGAGCTCTAAATGGCTAGTATCATTGAAATGGGTGGCTACATGGGTCACAGAGCATTGGCGTATGTCACGCAAGTGTTGGGAGAATCGGTCACTGAGCCTTTTGCCTGTCTCGTCGATATAAGCCTTGTTACACCGCTTACAGATAATTGCATAGATAAGATTACGGGACTTGCATGTGAAACCATCGTCAATAAGAAACGTGGTTAAAGGAAAAGATACAATCCGCGTCTGTATCACATAAGCACACGTGTTGCAACGCCGACGGCCACACTGAACAGTGCCAAAATGAGTCTGAATATTGGACTTAAGGCGACTGTGTACCAACATATCCTTAAGACTTCTGTCCCGTCTGTAAGCCACCAAACGATAGTTGGGGAAGACAGAACGGTCTCAGGATCTGACTTAAGGATAGACAGATGACGGAATAAAACATTTTTCACCAGTGAACTATGGGGTGGAAAGTTAAGATACGTTTCACTCTGTCAGAGTTACTGGTCCTATGCTGGCTGGCGAGGGCCTGCTTGCGAGTGATTTTCTGAACTCGATGCATAGCCCAGACAAGCACCCTCTCCGGGTATAGGCGCCTGCGAAAGAAATCAAGCATCTCGCGAGCTCTCTCAAGAAAATCATCGTCCTCACTACAAAGGCGACGAAGGCGCAAGAGCTGCGAGAATGGCAAAGACTCACGACAAGCCCGGGGATGGGAAGAAGTATAAAGGAGAAAACTATGTGCATCAGTAGGCTTGTAATATACTGATGTAGTGATAGTGGATAGGCGTATGGAGATAGTAATGTCAAGAAAGTTGACACAAGTAGTGGAGATGTGAGAAGTAAAATGAATAGAAGGGTTGAAAACATTAATGAAATTAATGAAGCGTGACAAATCGGCTTCAGGCATATCAGTAATGCCAATACAGTCATCAATGTATTGTGATAGACGGAAGGGGCCATCATATGTAGTCCATACTAGGTGTTCAAGATAACCCATGAATAGACAAGCACAACTAGGTCCCATTTTAGTACCCATGCAACCCCACTGATCTGCTCAAAGAATTGGTCATTAAACTGAAAGGAGTTAAGAGTGAGAACTAGCTCCGCAAGACGAAGGAGAACAGAAGTTGACACAAGTGGATTAGTTCTCCTATCGAGAAAGAACTAGAGAGCTTTAATGCCGTCTGGATCAAGAATACTATACAATATCATGTATAGTATTCTTGATCTCTACATAGAGAATACTATACATCATATTGAACTCCTCCACCCCTATGGCAGTCTAACATGTCATCGTCGGAGTTTCGTGCTCTATCACACCTCCGTCGACTTGATGACATTGTTATCAAACCCGCCGACAAAGGCGGAACTATAGTCGTCTGGAGCAAAGATCTTTACCTTCAGGAAGGTCAGAACCAACTGCGTGACACTCAGTTTTATAAAACCCAAAGCCTACTGATGTCACTCTGTCTAATAATAATAAGGTTCGTGAAGTCATTAAGAACTTAATTACCACGAACGACCTTCCTACTAGTGCATCATCACTCTGTGTGATCGATAGCTGTTTGGGTAAACCTGCCTTTTATATGCTCCCCAAAATTAATAATAAACTCCACAATCCCGGTAGGCCTATCGTTTCTGCTTGCTCTTGTCCTACGGAACACATCTCCGAATTCCTTGATAGTATCTTTAATCCCATAGTCACCACACTCCCGTCATTTTTGAAAGATACAAACCATGCTTTGTCTGTCTTTTCTTCCGTTGAGTTGCTACCGAGAGAACCTACCGTCTCTTCTTCCTTGATGTGTGCTCATTGTACACTTCTATACCTCATACTGACGGCATTAACGCTCTCCAGTTCTTTCTCGATAGGAGAACTAATCCACTTGTGTCAACTTCTGTTCTCCTTCGTCTTGCGGAGCTAGTTCTCACTCTTAACTCCTTTCAGTTTAATGACCAATTCTTTGAGCAGATCAGTGGGGTTGCCATGGGTACTAAAGTGGGACCTAGTTATGCTTGTCTATTCATGGGTTATCTTGAACACCTAGTATGGACTACATATGATGGCCCCCTTCCGTCAGTCTATCACATATACATTGATGACTGAATTGACATTACTGATATGCCTGAAGCCGATTAATCACGTTTCATTAATTTCATTAATGTTTTCAACCCTTCTATTCATTTTACTTCTCACATCTCCACTACTTGTGTCAACTTTCTTGACATTACTATCTCCATACGCCTATCCACTATCACTACATCAGTATATTACAAGCCTACTGGTGCACATAGTTTTCTCCTTTATACTTCTTCCCATCCCCGGCTTGTCGTGACACTTTGCCATTCTCGCAGCTCTTGCGCCTTCGTCGCCTTTGTAGCGAGGACGATGATTTTCTTGAGAGAGCTCTCGAGATGCTTGATTTCTTTCGCAGGTGCCTATACCCGGAGAGGGTGCTTGTCTGGGCTATGCATCGAATTCAGAAAATCACTCGCCAGCAGGCCCTCGCAACCAGCATAGGACCAGTAACTCTGACAGAGTAAAACTTATCTTAACTTTCCACCCCATAGTTCACTGGTGAAAAATGTTTTATTCCGTCATCTGTCTATCCTTAAGTCAGATCCTGAGACCCGTTCTGTCTTCCCCAACTATCGTTTGGTAGCTTACAGACGGGACAGAAGTCTTAAGGATATGTTGGTACACAGTCGCCGTCCAATATCCAGACTCATTTTGGCACTGTTCAGTGTAGCCATCGGCGTTGCAACACGTGTGCTTATGTGATACAGACGCGGACTGTATCTTTTCCTTTAGCCACGTTTATTATTGACAATTGATTCACATGCGAGTCCCGTAATCTGATCCATGCCATTATCTGTAAGCGGTGTAACAAGGCTTATATCGACGAGACAGGCAGAGGCTCTGTGACCAATTCTCCCAACACTTGCGCGACATACGCCAATGCTCTGTGACCCTGTAGCCACCCATTTCAATAATACTGGCCATTTAGGAGCTCACGATGTCCAGGTCACAGCCATCCGATCATGTTCCTCGAACGATCGCTGTCGATTTGCTCTGGAGAATCGGTTGATTTCTTTGTATGGTACCTTGCGACCACGTGGGCTCAACGTATTACATTCCTATGCTTCTTAGTACTTTCTCTTCCCATGCCTTGTAATCTATATGGGTATATGTTGCATGTATTCAAGTTATATATTTACTAGATTTTTCATTGTTTCTCTTCCGTTCTATTTCTAGTTTGTATGTGTGTTTTTTGTGTTACATTTATTTCGTTATTCGTTTTTATTCCCAGATTTTCGTTTTTATTCCCAGATTTTCATTAGAAACGTTTGTTTTTGGTCGTCCATTTGTGTGTTTTTTTTAATTTGTCACTCCTGTTATTCGTTTGCTTGATAAAGGACTTGTTGGTCGAAACGTTGCTGTATTTTGTCATTGTTTTTGTAATTTGTAAAACTACAGTACTTTGTTATTTCGTGTTTTGCCAATCAAATAGTTTTACTGCAGTCTCATCTATTTTTAATATTTTGAAAATGAGGGTAAGTTTGTGTTGGTGTTACTATAGAACTTTGTATCCCTGTAGGCGGAGTACAAACAGGGGAACGTGTAGGCCTACCATCTTGTCCTAATGTCACAGGTATTGTAGGCCTACAGCCAGTTTCACTAATTTATTTTTGCACTGTGCTGGTAGATGCAATTGAAGTATGGTCCGTTACAGTTGAAGGTAAGAAATCATACTCAGTAAAAATCATTCTGTGGAAGGGATAAATACCACAAGCCATACAATACACACACTAAATATTGGAAGGAGTGAATGTTTGCACACACGCATTTCCCACGAATTCACCAACATCATAAATGGTAATTCCTGACCAACAGGTCATGACACACTGTGCCAACATTGGTGTGACCCACTTTACCCCACTACCACTCACCATGGAAAAAAATGTTATCCTTTCTCTCTTATGGTGAATATTACTTCTGTTCTTCATTAGGTGCATTCCTAATACTAAAAATAAGATTAGAGGAATAAAAAGTAATCGCTTATTTACGCCAGTTGTAAATCTTAACAATTTTTCCTGTGATGTTAATATTTAGTTCAGAGACGTGAATCTTAACTGTAGAAGTTTTCGTTTCAACACCAAACTCTCAAAGTGACAATGATGGCATAATAAGTGAAAAGATGTAACTCTAGAATATATTGCATTGTCTTTCACTGATTTCTTAGTTTAGTTTAGTTTAGTCGTCGGATCACCATCACTGCACGTCGAACAAATTAGTCCATAAGTGCTCCGATCTCTCCCTCAGTATGTCCATCAGCGTGTGGCGACTAACGACACCGGTTCTTTGTTGGTTTACAATTCTTCTTTGTCTGCCAGCATAGCGTTCTTGTCGAGCTACACCACACTTAACTTTGAGTTCTTGCAGTCTGGTTAGTGTTGTGGATTCACCGCTATTACGTGAATCATGTACACGCCTCTCTCCCTTAAGGAATTTATAATATCAGCCTGGTCCATTGCTCGTCCGCTTTGGACATCAGCCATACCTGCAAGCCTATCCGCACGTTCATTCCCCTTACACCTGCATGCCCTGGCACAAAATAAAACTGATCTTTGTCAGCTTAGACCTCCCAGCGATTCTATCCAATGTCTCCTAGCCCATCCTGTTGCAATCTTCCTGAGCATACTCATTGAGTCACTGAGAAAACATGCACGGATAAAAGTCTGTGATTCTAGCCAAATCATCGCTTTGGTAACCGCCATGATTTCCATAGTGAGACTGATTTCTTGACATAGTTATCCCTAACGACCCACTGTACCCAGTGACCCATTGTGTCCACGATCTCCCCTATATGGTAACCACCAAGTGAAAGATATTAAATGTTTTTAGAATTCAAAACTTGAAGGCGAGTTGGAACATTTTTATATATTTTTAATGCTTTTATGTTGTATAATAATAATATTACATTTATAAATTTCCTACTAAACATTTGTCAGCGTCTGTAGCTCAAACGGTAGTGAGCTCGATCACAAACCCAAGCGTACCTGGTTCAAACTCCACGGTAAGCAAGTTCGGAAGCAAATTCGTTTTGTGGGATTTTTCCGAAAAGTAAAATTAGACCTCACACTTCAGAAAGCAATAGCAAACTAACTGAACGTATAAGTGGTGCCTAGAAAGTCAACGACTTGTTTACTGTGGTTGATGGCTACGTCATGTAAAGGATATGCCACGATTTTCACTAAAAATTTAAAAACAGTAGTATTAGATCGATCGTAAAGAAGATTCATTTACCTACAAAATCATATATTACTCATAAAAATCTGTTCATAATTAAGAAAACTACAGCTGAATTTGTACATACACCTGCAATAGGAAAATGGGCTCTAAATTTAATTCCCCCACAGCCCGTTTTTAAATTCAGTAGCTAATCAGTTAATCCCAATTTATTAATTCCTTAAGGATCAATGCTGGTAGCCAAAGAAGAATAGTAAACCAACACAGAACCGGGGTCATTAGTCACTACACGCTGAGAGACATACTGAGGGGGAGGAGAGCACTTATGGACTAATGGTTTGACGTACAGTGAGATGATCCGATACTAAACTAATTATAAAACAAATTTTCACCAATTCATTTCTTTCTGAAATCTACTTCATCAATTCATTTCTTTCTGGGAAAACTACTTCACGATTCATTTCTTTCTGGAAATCTACTTCACCATTCATTTCTTTCTGAAATCTACTTCACCAATTCATTTCTTTCTGAAATCTCTTCATCAATTCTTTCTTTCTGAAATCTCACAATCAATATTCTTTCGAAATCTACTCTTCAATTCTTTCTTTCTAAATCTACTTCCTTCAATTCATTTCTTTCTGAAATCTACTTCTAATTCTTCTTTCTAAACTAAATTATTCAATTCATTTCTTTCTGAAATAATTCCTTCAATTCATTTCTTTTGAAATCCATCAATTCATTTCTTTCTGAAAATCTACTTCATATTATTTCTTTTCAAATCTACTTCATCAATTCATTTTTCGAAATCTACTTGCAATTCAATTCATTTTGTCTGAAATCTACTTCATCAATTCATTTTTCTGGAAATCACTTGTAGTCAATTCATTTCTTTCTTGAAATCTACTTATCAATTATTTTTCTGGGAATCTACTTCTATTCAATTATTTTCTGAAATGTACTTCACAATTCTTTCTTCAAATCACTTCATCAATTCAATTTCTTCTGAAATCTTTACGATCAATTCATTTCTTTCTGAAATCTACTTCATCAATTATTTTTTCTGAAATTCTTCATCAATTCATTTCTTTCTGAAATCTACTTCCTTCAATTCATTCTTTCTGAAATCTACATCAATTCATTTCTTTCTGGAAATCACTTCATCAATTCATTTCTTTCAAACTCTTCATTCTTTCTTTCTGAAATCTCTTCACAATTCATTTTTCTGAAACTAGTTTCATCAATTCATTTCTTTCTGAAATCTACTTCATCAATTCATTTCTTTCTGGAAATCTACTTCCTTCAATTCATTCTTCTGAAATCTCACTTCATCAATTCATTTCTACGAAATCTACTTCTTTAATTCATTTCTTTCTGAAATCTACATAATTCATTATTCTGAAATCTGACTTCATCAATTCTTATTTCTGAAATCTTTCACCAATTCATTTCTTTCTAGAATTACTCATCAATCATTCTTTCTGAATACTCATCAATTCATTTCTTCGAATCTCTTCACCAGTTCATTTCTTTCTAAATCTACTTTAAACAATTCATTTCTTTCTGAAATCTATCATCAATTCATTTCTTTCTAAAACTACTTCATCAATTCATTTCTTTGAAATCTACTTCTCAATTCATTCTTTTTGAAATCTACTTCATCAATTCTTTTTTGAAATCTACTTCCTTAATTATTTCTTTCAAATACTACTATCAATTACATTTCTTTCTGAAAATCTACTTCATCATTCATTTCTTTCTGAAATCTCTCATCAATTCATTTTTCGGTGAAAATATCTGACTTCAATTCATTTCTTTCAAATCTTTACATCCAATTCATTTCTTTCTGAAAATCTACTTATAAATTCATTTCTTTCTAAATCTACTTCATCAATCATTTTTGGAAATCTACTCTAAATTCATTTCTGTCGAAATCCTCGAAGTCAATTCATTCTCTGAAATCACTCCTTCAATTCATTTCTGAAATCTAACTCACAATCATTTCTTTCTGAAATCTACTTCATCAATTCATTTCATCCGGAAAGTCTACACAATTCATTTCTTTCTGAAATCTATTTCATCATTCATTTCTTTCTGAAATCTATTCATCAATGAATTTATTCAACAAATCTGCATCCATTCATTTCTTTCTTAAGCACATATTCTTGATAATTCATTTTGCCTTAATCTTCTTTCAAAACAATGAATTTATTTCCTTATTTTCTTCAGAAAAAATATTTCTTAAACATTACTGATGTTGTTACTGATCCAGCAGTTTGAGATCTTTGCCTAATTACATTGCATTGTTGTGAAGTCTGTTCATTTACTTCACTTCACGCCTGTGTGGTGTCGGAGCTAGAAGGGGGGTAAAGAATAGTAACACTGTGACCTACAAGGCATGTCGTAGGAGGCGACTGAGGTAGGGGTCTAGGAAGCTACCCTTATAAATAAAAAGCGTCACAGAAATTGGATGTGCTGGCCTACTTGTAGGTAAATAACTGGCATAATGTACAATCGCACTTAGGCTCAGATCACATACAGATCACAAAGAGAGTTTAACAAGTGGTTGATAGGGAGCGTTCGGAGACGACTTTCGCTAATAAAAACAAAGAGATGAATTTCTTAAGTAATTCTTGTTTCATCTCTTGTTATAGCTCAGCAAATATTCTTAACTTACATACAAACAGTTTAGTTTATTAGTCGGATCATCATCACTGCACATCGAACCAGTTAGTCAAAAAGTGCTTCGATCTCCTTCTCAGTAAGTCTCTCAACGTGTTGCAACTAATAACACATGTTCTAGCTTAGTTTAGTCATCAGATCATCATCACTGCACATAAAAACCAATTAGTCAATAAGTGCGTCGATCTCCTTCTCAGTAAGTCTCGCAACGTGTTGCAACTAATAACACACGCTCTAGCTTAGTTTAGTCATCAGATCATCATCACTGCACATCAAACCAATTAGTCAAAAAGTGATCCGATCTCCTTCTCAGTAAGTCTCTCAACGTGTTGCAACTAATAACACACGTTCTAGCTTAGTTTAGTCATCAGATCATCATCACTGCACATCAAACCCAACTAGTCAATAAGTGCGTCGATCTCCTTCTCAGTAAGTCTCTCAACGTGTTGCAACTAATAACACACGTTCTAGCTTAGTTTAGTCATCAGATCATCATCACTGCACATCAAACCCAACTAGTCAATACGTGCGTTGATCTCCTTCTCAGTAAGTCTCTCAACGTGTTGCAACTAACTACACAGATTCTTTGTTAGTTTACTATTCTTCTTTCTTACATACAGACGCATATATAAACAGACATGATCATTAAATACTTACAGTAAAACTGATCAGGCATGAGGTCCTTGCTCTTCCTCCAGGCTAGAAAATTAGTAGGTGAGAAGATATCTGAATCAGTTCGGTAGTTGAACGTCCAGTTGAAAACGCTTCTCCATGGAGTATAATTAGCTGGGGATACAAATTGTATATCCATAGTTTTTATATGTGTGCACATATATATTGAGGAAGACCAAGAGAGACTCTGTAGAACCATACCAGAGAAGGCTCAACGATGGGCCTAGTAAACATTAAAGACCTAAAACAGATAGCAACGAACCGCGAGACATGGAGAACTATGACCTCTGCCTCATGCGCCACAGGCCCAAGAGGAAAGACTAACTAACATATATGTTACTAGTTATTTATGTTGGGAGTATTCCATCAGATTCATATATACATCAGTTTCATATATACATCAGTTTCATATATACATCAGTTTCATATATACATCAGATTCATATATACATCAGTTTCACAAAGTGAAATCATCCGAGTGATTACCGGGGCTCAAATTTGGGGGGTAAAGAATAGAACCACTGTTACCTGCCACGCATGTCGTAAGAGGCGACTAAGGAGGTTTGGCTGAAATCGGATGCATGTGTCCTAAACGTGTAGAAGTCTATGCGTTTAGGGGCCTACCAAACCAATGTGCAATGTATACACGTTCTTGGCAAAGATCAAACATATCACAAAGAGTGATTAAAATTTGTTGTAAAGAACGAACGCAAAGAAGAAGAAGAAGGAGACAAAGTGAAATATATATATATATACATATAATATCAATTTTATATTAAAGAACTTAATAATGTATATCATCGCTTCTGTTCTGCAACAGTTTGATATTAAAGAGAGTTGGCTATTACAAAGCATAAAAACAAGGAAAATTAAATATTTCGGACACATCAAACACATGAGTGCCTAGAGAAAATAATTTTGGAAGGAATGGTGCCTGGAAGAAGAACAAGAGGAAGACCTAGAAGACGATGGGTGCAAGATATCATTGACGATCTGAGAATGACTGCTACTGACACTGGCCAACTTGCACAGAACAGAGAGTTTTTCAGGATTGCTGACATGGGAGCCAAGTTCCGGAAGGTACAAGCTACTTGATGATGAATGTATATCATAATTAGGTGAATAACTATGGGATCGCCAATAACGAAGTTGATCACACGCTGCATTGTTGACTATGTGCCGTGGAAATTCCAAAGTTCGAGGTCGGCTTGAGCAATAAAAATTGTTGATGTAAGCAATAAATTTTGATCACTTCATCTTGCTTCCGTGGCCTGGATTATTACTTTTCCTTCATTTGAACGCAGGATATATTGTGTTATTCATGGATATGTTTTGTGGTGTAGTTAAGCGACTCAGAAGTACGATGGTGACCGATCAGAATTGCGATCGCTACCGACACGTCGCTTTCGCTATGTGTTAAATACGGCGGTCCGGGGTAGGTAGAACCCTTGAGCCTAGAAAGGCAATCTGCCTATGGTAGAGGATTCCAAATGAAATCTCAACCGTCGAGTCGGAAGATGCATGCCCAAGCGGCACGGGAATAAAAAAGCGCATCTACGTACTACAACCGAAGCTATGCAGCAAACACTACTCCGGTACGGTGTCATATTTACAGGTCGAAACCAGGTAGGTTCAACACCGGGCCCCAATCCTCTAAACACAACAGCAACACAACTCACACTCTCAGACCGACCAGAGAAGACGAGATAACACACGGGTCAAGATTTGAAAATAATGAAGTGGAACGCGGAAGGCGTCAGAAACAAAAAAATAGAGCTACAAAACTTCCTGAAGGAACATGACATCGATGTGTGCTGCATCCAAGAAACACATCTTACCAGCACACACAGATTCTCCATTAGAGGCTATGAAATCTTCCGGCAAGATAGGGAAGACCGACCCAAGGGGGAAGTCATGACTGCCATCAAAAACAGGTTCTCAGCCTGGGAAACGCATCGCTCCTAATCAACCGACACAGAGGCGATAACAATCTGCCTCAAAACCAATGACAAAGAAATCACAAATTGCAACATATATTCACCACCAAACAAATTCATCCACCTAAACAACATACAACCAAACACAGAAAACTGGATTATGGTTGGAGATTTCAACAGCCATTCTCCAAAGCTGGGGATACTATGACCTAAATGTAAAAGGAGAGGAAGTAGAAGACTTCATCATCAACAACAGTCTTGTTCTCCTAAACAAACCTGATGACCCACACTCATACTACTCTCGACCTTGGAGAACAACCAGCAACCCAGACCTAGCAATAGCGACTGAAGATGTTGAAAAATTCACAAGTCAAAGTGTGTACAATCAACTAGGGGGCAGTGACCATAAACCCATAATAATCTCCATGAAAGGACAGATGAACACCCCAAAGGGAACACTTCCCCAGCTGGAACTATAAGAAAGCAAATTGAAATATCTTCTCCTCACACCTAGAAGAAGCCATTAAGAACATGAAAATAAAGAAAATAGCCCTAAACTGCAAACTCCAAACATTCAACAACTGGGTTCTAGATGCAGTAAAAATAAGTATACCAAGAGGAAGAAGGAAAGACTACCGACCCTATTGGTCCCCTGAACTGGAAGAGCTTCACGCTGAACTCAGCATTCAAAGAGAAAACATGGAAGCAGACCCCACAGATGAAAATGTTACCCTACACAACAAGACAAAGACAATATTTACCAAAGAAAAGAAGAAAAGCATGAGAGACAGTTGCATGAAAAAACTATCTCCCTAAATCTAGAGAAAGACACTAAAAAACTATGGAACCTTACAAAAACCCTAAATGGTGACAGGACAACAAAACTGTGCTACACACAGACACAGGATTTGTCACCGGCAGAGCAGAAGCAGACCTATTAGCTAGAACCTATCAATCGGAAAGTCAAGTCCAAATTCAACAGGCAAGAAAAAGGAAGTTAAAAACCAGTCAAAGCAACTATTGAACAGTCTTAACTCTACAATCCCAACAGACAGCATGACAGCTATGTTTACCCTGCAAGAGCTAGAAGACCAAATAAAAAAGCTAAAGGAGAAAAAGGCACCTGGAGCGGATGTAATTACCAATGAATTCCTTAAACACCTTGGTCCTCTTGGCAAAGGTTTCTCCTCAGCATTTTCAACCAGAGCTGGAAAACAGGTCAAGTTCCATCAACCTAGAAGGAGGCACACATCTACCCCATCTTGAAACAATGCAAGGACAAAAATGACCCAAAGAGCTATAAACCCATCTGCCTTCTCAGCTGTGCAAGGAAATTGATGGAGAGGCTAGTAAACAGGAGACTGACATGGTACCTAGAAACCAATTCATTGCTCACCCTCCCAAACCGGATACAGACAAAACAGAAGCACAGAGGACCAACTGGCTTACATCACCCAGGACATTGAAAACGCCTTCCAGGAAAGAAAGAAAGTAACAGCCATATTCTTTGACCTGTCCTGGGCATTTGATACGGTATGGCACGATGGCCTAATGCTGAAAGTCCTACAAACAGGAGTCTCCCACAACATGTTCTCCTGGATCAGAAACCTCCTCTCCCAACGTACAGCTAGAGTAAAAATAGACAACCACCTCAGCAAGATGCAAAAATGAAGGAAGGAGTTCCACAGGGCAGTGTGATAGCACCAACGCTATTCCTAATATACATAAATGACATCACCAAATGCTGCCCCAGAAAGTCTCAAACAGCCTACATGCAGACGACTTCGCAATCTGGACAGCTGCAGAACACACTCAAAAACATCCTATCTACTACAAAAAACAGTGAGAAAAGTGGAGAACTGGACAAAAAACTGGGGCTTCAAAATTAACTACACAAAAATCACAGCAACTGTTTTTTCCCTCTCCCCACACAAGGAAAAGTATTCATCAATTTAGAAAACGAAACAATACCCCAAACAGATACACCCACCTTCCTTGGAATCACCCTAGACAGCAGACTTACCTGGAAGACAAACATAGACAAAATTCAAAGAAAAGTCATACAAAGACTTGCTGTGATGAAGAAACTAGTTGGCACGTCCTGGGGAGCAAATTCAAAAATATTAAAGCAGGTCTACACAGGAGCAGTCAGACCCATCATGGAATATGGCTCCAGCTCTTGGACAACAGCAGCCAAAACCAACACACAGAAACTAGACAAGGTCCAAAACATGGGCCTAAGAATAACTCTGGGAGCAATGTTAGCAGTCCTATCATAGAAATGGAAAAAACCGCAGACATAGAGCCTCTAGAACTCCGCAGAAAATTTAAAACACTCACTCAGTTTGAAAAACTAAAACGGCTAAAAGAACACCATCTACACACAAAATCCAAGAGAAAACAAAAACAGACTTGCAAGAAGAAAGTCCCAACCATCTGGACAGAGAATTTCATATGCAACATACAGACATCCTAGAAACTGACCCAGAAATGTGGAAACCCATAATACCAGAGCCATGGATACGCTACCAAAACATGGCCCAAATACACCTAGAAGTCTCAGGAATAATCTAAAAAAATACAAACAGAGACAGAACAAAGAGCCATTTCACTCCAATGCTACGAGTAATATCCCACCAGCACATGGACACATTTGTTCACAGATGGCTCATCTACAGATGCTACCAGAAAGGAGGCAGCGAATCTACATCACTCACCCTCAAGGAAACACAGAAACAAACTCTCTGGCAGCAGGAGAAACATGCACCAACTTTAGAGCAGAGGTAACAGCCCTTCTTGCAGCCATACAGATAGTTGGGATCGTGTTTTGTTTTTTATCTCCCTTGAATTAGCTGTTTAAAACTTGAGGAAATAACTCCACGTGAAAAAATTAAGGCACCATTGCCTAGCCTTACAGACAATTATTGTAAAGAACACAGCCAGTTACCTTTCAAAAAAGAGCTTCACTAGTCATGTCTTTAATAAACAGCATCAACTGTTGAACACAGAATAATCAGGTCAGAGTTGATAGAGGTCTTTGCATAAACACATGCGATGAGCTGTTTGTGCTTGTATATATATGAGACGAAACAACAGCATATATACACACAAGTATACACATATAACATACATCATTCATAGGTAGCTTCAAGTTTATTGTAACAAGAGAGCAAACAATAGCAACAAACCCAACTCTTACCAGGGTAGTAAAAGTTAGCTGGAGATTCATAATTACACATTATCCATATCTGGCCTGAGGTCTGTTGGAACCTCTGCTGATGCAATTTTACCAACAAAGAAAATAAGAACATCGGCTGTGGTCTTGTTTGCTGCAATATTAAACTGGCATTCACTATATGGGCACCGCTTGAAATCTCTGTTGAACTTTAACATATCACTCTCTGTAAACCATTTCGCCTTATCACAATTATAACAACTTATCACTTTTGTCTTTCTCAATGAATCTGTTGTATTTCGTGTTCTGGGATAGATTTTGGGGGCTATAATAAACAATGATTTAAAAGTGTGATTTTCTGGCAAATCGTAGATAAAATTTGGCACCTCGTTCATATAATTTGTTCCATCAGTCTCTGCATTATTAATATGCTCATTCTTATAAAACTTAGAGAATGATTCCAGTGTCTTGTTGAAAAGAATCGAAACCGATGATGTATTTGATAAACTCGTAGTCACGTAAAATACTAGAATAACAAGTGAATACCCTATAATAATCCCAAAGGATATTCTTGAACAAGATGAACAGTTTTTACAAGCAAACCTCATTTTTGTGAAATTATTATACTGTTCGTTGGAAACACCGTAAAATGTACAAATCAAATAGTGCTTGGTGTACACTCAAACTGTAGTAATGAATGTGTAAAACGAAGATTATTTTGGGGCTATATTTTGCAATTGCCTATTCCTGGATTAATTATCATGTGATTCTCTTGCATTCTATGCTTAATAAAATTATCCTAGTTGTCCTAGGTATCCTATGTTGTCCTAGAAAGTGCGGCAGTGAATACGGCAGCAACACAATAGTGGAGATTTCAGATGAGACATTCAGACTATAATGTTTAACTATGTATCAAGTAATGAAACATATTGTGTTTCAGTATGAGAATTAGCACTATAACGTTAACTGTAGTAGTATAAGTTAATGAAACAGTATTATTGTGTTTCAGTATGAGACATTCAGCACTATAACTGTTTAACTGTAGTATTGTATCAAGTTAATGAAACAGTATTATTGTGTCGTTGTACGTAATCCTGCATGCCAACAAGTTGCAAATTATCACTCCGAGACTTCTTCACTTTCTGTTTAGTTCATGTCACATTATTCATTATATTATAATTCATGGTGTCCTCTGTGGTATTATGATTAAAATTTTTTTTAAATACGCCAGACAGTATTACCATATTATAATTATGAATATAGTCCAACATACTTATTATTTAGCACACTTTGTGACGCAGTATTATACAGAACGGAGTACTGAACTGTTACTAATGTAATACTAGCGCAACAGCTGTCAAATCTGAAGTTTTGAAATTACATCACAAACCAACTGGAATGATGAACTGATGTTGATAACTTGATATAAACGATGTCTCAACATCTCCACTCTCAGTCACTGAGTCTGAGTGCACTCTCACCCTGCAGCACGCTGCACTGTCCTAACAGTTTTATTCTACACATTACACAAGACAAGACTTTACACATAACGCTGTACAGTTCCGAACACTTGATCTATAGCCAGTTTCACCTATATCAATAAGATTGAAAAGTTGGTTATACGCCCTGCCTACTAGTACTATACTACACACGACATGAGTTAGCCATGGCTGGTTACACAAATGCCAGCAGAACCAGGGTTGCCAACCAAAATTTTGACTTTAAGCCAAACTTTTCGTAGAAATAAGCCAAAAATAAGCCAAATTCGTAGAAAAAAAGCCAAAAATAAGCCAAACCACATTTCAAATTTTAAAAATTCATATTCACATACTCACATCACATAAAAAGCTCCAGATCCATGTAATTATCCTCCCAACTGGAAGTAGCTGAATCGGCAGCATAAACTTTGTCCAGTGTTAAGTTTTTTACCATTTCTGGAGATGCTGTAAAGTCTTTGCAGCATTTGTTTAAAAGTATCAGTTCTGTCCTGATTCTGACAATAGCATCAAGAAGTTTAATCTGCATTCTGTTTCTCGCTTTTGTTTTTACAGAGGATACCAGAGAAAATATTCTCTCAACCACAGCATTGCTGACGTGTAGTCAGGCACGTTAGAGCAAAGGTTGCGAGCTGTTTAAAAGACGAATGCTGAAGCACACCAACCCAAAACTGCTCAGTATCTGTAGGGAGTCCATCTTTTTTTAAATGGAGCCTCCTCTTTCCAGTCCACAAAAAGCATTTGTCTGTATTGTTCCTCAATTATGCTAATGTTTTCTCCAGCGTGGTGTAAAAAGGTAAATCGGAAAACATGGGCCTCGAAATTTGATTTAAGATCACAGTAGGGCTCAATTTTGCTAAACGTTGAAATGTATCTCTGGCCTGTGGGACTCTAATTGTAATTTGGCTGAGAGCTTCTTCTAGCATAGACATACATCTTTCCTTGACAAATTGTATTTCCTGATGAGCCTCAGTACTATTATTCTGCTGCAAGAACTTATTACATGCTGTTATGAATTTGATACCAAAATCAACTTGATGAAGATCTCTTTTCTGTCTCCTTCCATCATACAGCCTGTTCTCTAGACTGGTCTGGTGTAGAAATAGCTGTTGGTACAGTTCATGAGGATCTGCTTTTGTCTGTTGAAACAGGCTGTTCAGTCTTTCAAATTCTTGCACAACTGGTATTGCAAACTCAAAGAAAAGGTGGTTTTTTAAATCTGACAACATTTCTTTTAATAGTCTTGCTTTGAATTTTGTGTCAAGTTTTGATTGATCTAGTTCAGCAGAAGCAAAATAAGCTTTCAACTCTTGGCAGTTCATCAGAATGTTATACATAACCTTCCCCCGTACAAGCCACCGAGTAAACGAGGGTTTATCAAAAGGAAGTGGGACAGTTTGGGTTGGCTCAACTGCATATTGAATGCACAATGCTAGCGAATGGCAGATACATTTAAGCTGCACGCAGTTTGGAGAGACTTCTTTGAGTCTAGACCACACTGAGTTGTTGCAGCAATCATATTGACGCACCATCCGAAGAAAAACCAACACAGTTTACCAGGTTTTGACCACTTCTTGTTATTTCTTCGTCAATTAAGTTGAAAATGTTTTCTCCTGTAGCCTCTTGCACAGGAATTAAACCTATAAATCCAGTTGCAATGTTCTTTGTTCTGTCACTAAGAAATCGCACTAAAATACACAGGTGCTTAAGTACTGAAGTGTCTGTTGATTCGTCAATAATAATGGTATATTTCTTATTCTGGAGGTCGCAAAGAAGTTCAGCTTTCATAGCTGGCGAAATGACGTTCTTAATTAGGCAAGCACATTTCGTTCTGTGTAATTGTATGTGCTCCAGTGTACTTCCATGTCCATGTTCTACCATAATCTCACTGAGGTGGTCAACTGCACGTATCGCACAATGACAGAGAATGCCTACAGAACATTGCAGCTCTACCGCCTTCACCTTATCGTTAGACTGTCTATGAGTTTTTGTCACATTAAGAGCGCCTGACCTGCACTGGTATACTCCGTTTATGTTTCTCCGATTTCTCATGCTGAGAGAGTTGCTACACTTGGTAGAATGTTGCAACGACAAAGTTTACAGTAGGCATCACCAGACCCATCGGCCGCCTGTTTAATCCATACAAATGTTTCTTCCCATTTGGAACAGTACTTTCTATTACTATCGTACGTAGCTTTCTACTTCTTTGTTGACATGGTTATCTGGGTGATAAGTAAAACACAATTCTATGGAAATTCTAAATCTAGCACATCTATCTTCTAGCACTTCTCTCACTAAGACTTGTTTATTTTGGTTCTTTGAATGTCTATATATCTATCTACTTGCTTTCTACACTCCATGACCATTCCTAGACCATCCTAAAAATGACTCGCAGTGAAACAATTTATATCTCTCCAGCATCACATTGTTATTATGGTTACCCCTAAAATTGACTCATCTAGAAATGTCTCCGACCTATAAATTGCTCTTGGCACTAACCTACACCCTTAGGCAAACTGTTAATATTCCAGATAGTCTCTGTTTGTCAAGTCAGCCGCGTCCCCCATAATGAACTCGTCCCGCCCTGCGTAAACGTGTCTCTTTCAGCCCATCGCTGGATGGACATATTCCCTGAATAGTAACTGTCTCCATAATAGCATTTAATAATTAACAAGTATGTAGGTTACAATATCATTCTGGCTGCCGGTACCCACACATATTCATTGTTCTCTCCCCTGTCCAATTAGCAAGTTGTATTTCGAGGTCAAAAACAGTGTGCAACAGAAAATTTGACTTTAAACCAGACAATCTGTTGAAAAAGCCAAAAATAAGCCAGATTTTAGCCAAACAGCCAGACAAAATTCTTTAAGCCAAACAACATGAAAACAGCCAAATTTAAGCCAGTAAGCCAAACCAAATTTTCAGCAGCCAACCAACTTGGAAAAAAGCCAGATTTCTCAAATCTGGCTTAAAATAAGCCAAATTGGCAACCCTGGCCATCACCTCTAACTCTACATATACCTAGTGGGCCATCACTCTAACTCTACATATACCTAGTGGGCCATCACCTCTAACTCTACATATATACTAGGGGCCATCACTCTAACTCTACATATATCTAGGCTCATACTCTAATCCATAGATTACTAGTGAGCCATCACCTCTAACTCTACATATACCTAGTAGGGCATACATACTCCATAAAACTCAATATAATATCTAGGGCCATCACCTCCTAAGTCTACAATACCTAGTAGCAATCATCCTGAACTCTCCATCAGTTCTAGGGGCCATACATTTTAACTCACAATATCTAAGTGAGCTATCATTAACTCATACATATAACTAGTGGCATCACCTCTATCTAAATAAATTATATACTAGGCCATCACCTCTAACTCTCATATATATACCTGGGGGCCATCACCTCTAACTCTACATATCTAGATTCTGCCAGTAGCTTCATAATAGACAGCAATAAAGTATTACATAGCTGAAAGTTACCACTTTTCTATATTAGTTTAATTTTGTTGTTACATTGCTATATTTTGATTAAAAACTGAAGAAGAAAACAGTATTCATATTTCTCCCCATTAAAACTGAACAAGAAAATAGTGTTAATATTTTTGCCCCATTAAAAACCACCAAAAGTATAAAAATATAGACATATATTTCTCTGTCTCTCCTCAGTTCTGATTGGTTGGGAAAGAAACAACAGATATGACATTTGTAACAGTCAGAGCCAAAGTTCATGTTTACTAAAGAAGGTAAGAGATAATATTTATAAAATTTTTAAAATAATGAAGTAAAGACAGATGGGGGTGGTGGTCAGTCGTTCATGGGTCTGAAGATGAAGGATTGACTTAATTGCCTAGGAATTTCCAGTACGCTCAGTCCCTCTCTGCAGAAATGGCGCACCACCTTCCGAGGGTATTGAACAAAACCTGGACTCTGTAACTCATGCAACAATCCTAGGAGTTTCTGGGAAAAAATGCACTCGTGAACAGAAGGGCATATTCTGGATTTGAAACCACAGCCTTTGGAACACAAGGCAATTGGCTTAACCACTCGCTGGAGTTTCTTGGCTAACGTGGATGGTAGGGTTGTTGCAGAGCGAAGTGGGACATACATGTCAACTACTTCCAGTATAAGGATGGAGATTGAGGCTGTTGCTGCTGGTCTCCATTGGTTCTCTGGGACTCTATAAACTGGGCCTGTTGTATCTGTCTCTCAGTCAATGCTCAGAAGGTCCAAAATGGGAGGCTGTGATATGAATGATTGTTATCTATCAAAGTTTCTAACCTGCAGAGGCTTACATGGAACTACTGTTCTGGGCATGCGAGTGTTCGCTTTAATGATTGGTTATTGGTTGCTAAACTGACGTCATTGCACTCCGGGCAGACCCATAGGTGCTCAGTCTCCTCAACAGATATCGAAGAGTATGCATACTGATGGTTCCTTGGTTCGCTGATTAAACACACCTCTCACTCTGCCTCTCAGGCATCCAGTTCGACTTGTGTTTGCTTTAATGAGAGAGCAGACAGGTTTGCATTAACAGCATTGAATGTTAGGGAGTTGAAGATGGATAAGGGGGATGTTCTTTTGTTCCTTCATGACTAACTATTGGATGAAGACAATAGAATAGATGTTGAATCATTCAAGTGATTTAAGGACTTTGGAGTTACTCAATGTACAAGTAGAACTGGATGCCTGCAGGGCAGAGTGAGGAATGTGTTTAACCAGTGAGGCACATGGACTATCAGTTTGCATACCCTTCAACATCTGTTGGGGAAGACTGAGCAATTGACCTGGAAACCAATCCATATCAATTACTAGATTGCAAGAGCTGGGATTGAAGATTGGAGTGGCCAGAAAAGATCAACACAACAGATATGTGGGTAGGCTCATCAATCCAAATCCAACTGATATGGTCAGTTGCTGAATGTTGTTGAAGATCGAAGCACTTATGGACATGTCCGGAGTGCAATGAAGATATTCCAAACTGAAACTGAGCACCTACAGATCTGCCAGGAGTGTAATGATGTCAGTTTACTAACCAAAAACCAACCCAAATAGTGAAGTAAAAACAAATGAGTACCAGTAGTTCATGGACAAAATGAGTGCAAATAGTTCATAGGTCATTATCATCAAATAGCTTCTCCTGAGCAGAACTTTGCCACCCCCAACAGTCCTCCGGAATTTCTCTTTCTCATAGACCAGATGTCCTGCCTCTGCAACCGTCATGTTCAAATCATAAGTTACATCCTGAATCCATCTTTTCCGTGGTCTTCCTCTTCTTCTCTTTGCCGGTATGCCTCCTTCATGATGGTCTTCTCCAGCCCTTCATGTCTTTTTATATGTCAAAATATCTCAATTTTTCGTATTTGTAGCATCAGCCAGTTTTCTTTGATTTTGAGTTCTTTCTGGATAGATCTATTTGTTCTCTTCTCTGTCCAAGATATACGAAGGAAGAGTTCATAGATATATTTCTCAAATAGTGAAGTAATAGTGAAGAATTGCTTGAAACGATTGATGTTCATGCCATATATGTTCAATCTGGAGAAGAAGCTACAGTACCTGGGAGTGTGGTGGGGTATAGTATACGTAGTGTATCAAGTAAATGTATTATAGTTTGTTCTGCAAATTTATAATAAGCAGGAATATCGGAGATAATAGGATGTCAATAACAAATTATAGAGCACTTAGTTGTGACAAATTATAAAGCACTTAGTTGTGACAAATTATAAAGCACTTAGTTGTGACAAATTATAAAGCACTTAGTTGTGACAAATTATCTGTTTTAATTACCTTCTTCCTCCTCGAAGGCTCATATCTTGTTAAACTGCTCTTTGTGATCTGAGCCTAAGAGCGATTGTACGTCGTTTCAGTTATGCGCCTACAATTAGGCCAGCGAATTCAATTTCTGTGACGCTTTTTATTTACTAGAGTAGCTTTCCTAGGCCCCTACCTCGGTCGCCTTTTACGACATGCATTGTACACCGCAGTGTTACTATTCCTGCTCCCCTTTGAGACCCAGCAACACAAGGGTGTTAATAACACTGACATCTACTGTTTTTACTAAGGACCTCAGGGAATGACATTATAAATAAAGGTGCCCGTCTGCCCTTTGAAAAAAAACGTTGACTAACAGAAAAAAAAAACGTTGACTAACAGATAAAGAAAAACCGTTGACTAACAGAGAAAAAAAACGTTGACTAACAGAGAGAAAAAAAACGTTGACTAACAGAGAAAAAAAACGTTGACTAACAGAGAGAAAAAAAACGTTGACTAACAGAGAAAAAAAACGTTGACTAACAGAGAAAAAAAAACGTTGACTAACAGAGAACAAAAAACGTTGACTGAGAGAAAAAAAACGTTGACTAACAGAGAAAAAAAAACGTTGACTAACAGAGAAAAAAACGTTGACTAACAGAGAAAAAACGTTGACTAACAGAGAACAAAAACGTTGACTGAGAGAAAAAAACGTTGACTAACAGAGGAAAAAAACGTTGACTAACAGAGGAAAAAAAAGGTTGAGACACTTTATACCCTAATGTGTGAATAGGCTACGGGAAATGATATTATTCTTTTTTCTTGTCTCCAATCCTGTTTTACTTTACATCGTCAGAGTAAGAAGAGATTTCTAGAACGAGTCCTTGTGTGCGCTGCATAAATAGTGTCTTTCATCGCCTCTGTTATCTCTGAGGTCCATCTTTTGCATGGTCGGCTTTTTGCTTTGTACTCATTGTATCAGAGCAACATTGCCCTTTGAGGTGTACTGGCTGTTGGTAATCTGCTTATGTGGCCGAACCATTTAATTTGTTGTTTCTTGATGAAGTTTAGTACTGATGTTGTACCACTTTTTCATGATGTCTTCATTTCTCAACCGGTCTCTTCTTGTTACACCCAGCATTCTGCGTAGCCACTTCATCTCTGCCGTGACTAGTTTTCTTCTATCATTTGATGTCAGCGTCCAGGTTTGGCACTGGTAATATAATGTGGGAGAAAGATTGTAATTGAACATTGCTCTTTTGTGCTCATGGTGACATGTTCGCATTTTAAAATATTATGATTGTCACAAGTGTTGCTCTATTCTCAAATGACATCATTGGGATGACATCATTGGAATAACATCATTGGAATGACATCAATGGGATGACATCATTGGAATTACATCATTGGGGTGACATCATTGGGATGACATCATTGGGATGACATCATTGGGGTGACATATTCCATAGAAGAGATTGAACGAGCTGCCTAGGATATAGCAGTATGGAGAAACGGGTTGAATACCCTATAGATTATCGATAAAGGGAAGAGTGCAGTAAAATTATGTAGCAATGGTGAAACAGGTAAACACAAAGTACTGTAAGTTTTACAAAAACAATACACAGTAACGTTTCGACTAAAGGCCTTTATCAGCAAAGGATACAAGAGAAGTGGATTTCTTCACTTCTGTTGTATCCTTTCAGTTTCAGTTTGGAATATCTTCATTTCACTCCGGACATGTCCATAGGTGCTCCGATCTCTTTCGCAACATCTCCAACAACGTCCAGCGACTGACCGTACCAGTTCGATTTTGATTGATGAGCCTACTCGTATACCTGTCGTACTGTTCTTTTCTTGCCACACCAATCTTCACACCCAGCTCTCGCAATCTAGTAGTTTGTTGTATCCTTTGCTTGATAAAGGCCTTTTGTCGAAACGTTGCTGTGTATTGTTATTGTTGCTTGTAAAACGACAGTACTTTGTTTTTACATGTACTCGTTATAACGCTACGAGAGGAATGGGTTTTTTTTAAATACACTGACGGTTAAGACTAGCTAGTTCCGTGTATATAAAATCCTGCTGAAGTCGGTAATCTCACGACATAAGTGTTTATTGGAGCGCCTCAAGTTGTGAAGTAAACCAGCATCCGTTTCCTGCTTGTGTACGTCCATGTTAAACGTTCAGTTGGTAAGATAGCACTCAAACAATATCAACTGAATAGAGATGGCGTCTATGTGCTCAGGATGTCGCTCGTTATATGTGCTCAGTGTTCTTCGGCTAAATGAAGTTGTCTGTGTCAAAGTACTTGCGCAATAGTTCCTGTTATGTTATGTGATCGACGTTATAGCATATTGGGCATTCCGTGCTCTGTCCTCAGCTGAAGCAGTCATCTTAAAGTCCATTTGCTCACCGTACCAATGAGAAGTTTGATTTGTATATCTTCTCTCTCTCAATCACGAAGACGACACTGCCTGGAATGTCCAAACTCAACTTCTTAATTCACGGACTCGTTCCAGTGTTCATGTGACAAATCATTGGAAATTATCTGTAGTGTGAAAGAACACGGTCCACTGGATCTCAGATTCAGATAAGCTTACTAGAACTGACGGTCCACTGGATCTCAGATAAACTTAATAGAACTGACGGTCCACTGGATCTCAGATAAGCTTACTAGAACTGAAGGTCCACTGGATCTCAAGATTCAGATAAGCTTACTAGAACTGACGGTCCACTGGATCTCAGATTCAGATAAGCTTACTTGAACTGACGGTCCACTGGATCTCAAGATTCAGATAAGCTTACTAGAACTGACGGTCCACTGGATCTCAGATAAGCTTACTAGAACTGACGGCTCACTGGATCTCAGATTCAGATAAGCTTACTAGAACTGACGGTCCACTGGATCTCAGATAAACTTAATAGAACTGACGGTCCACTGGATCTCAGATAAGCTTACTAGAACTGAAGGTCCACTGGATCTCAAGATTCAGATAAGCTTACTAGAACTGACGGTCCACTGGATCTCAGATTCAGATAAGCTTACTAGAACTGACGGTCCACTGGATCTCAAGATTCAGATAAGCTTACTAGAACTGACGGTCCACTGGATCTCAGATAAGCTTACTAGAACTGACGGCTCACTGGATCTCAAGATTCAGATAAGCTTACTAGAACTGACGGTCCACTGGATCTCAGATAATCTTACTAGAACTGACGGTCCACTGGATCTCAGATTCAGATAAGCTTACTAGAACTGACGGTCCACTGGATCTCATATAAGCTTACTAGAACTGACGGTCCACTGGATCTCAAGATTCAGATAAGCTTACTAAAACTGACGGTCCACAGGATCTCAGATAAGCTTACTAGAACTGACGGTCCACTGGATCTCAGATAAGCTTACTAGAACTGACAGTCCACTGGATCTCAGATTCAGATAAGCTTACTAGAACTGACGGTCCACTGGATCTCAGATTCAGATAAGTTTACTAGAACTGACGGTCCACTGGATCTCAGATTCAGATAAGCTTACTAGAACTGAGTCCTAAAGATACTTTTTTAGAATATCCTTTATTTTGCAGACCGTCGCTCTCATCACAGCCCTTCTAAAAATATCTCAATCTCTAGCACGTTCTCCCGCCTCGTCTATCATAAGGTCTCCTTAATGTCTTGTTGCTACCATCGTCTCGGTCGTTCAGGACTTGCCCTCTCCATTATTTCTCTCACTTGTGACTCATGTTTCCTGGCAGTATAATATTCAGTAGCTTGTCATTGTTTTCTAAAACGATTGTGATCGCTTACTAGCTATACTTCCTGGTGCGTCCTAGATTTCAATGTTAGGTCGGACCAGTTTCTGTCTTCCAAATCGATATCGAATAAATTTACACGAGGGGACACAGTTTCTTATTTTTCTGTTAATTTAGCCGCGATCAGCGAAAGAGCTATCCAGGGGATGACACTGTTGAAACCAAACAGCCTCTGGGAGCCAAAAGCAAACAGGATAGGAAAGTGTGAATCAAAATGGGTTCAGACTATCCAAACAGGATGTGGCTGTCTCTCAAAGTAAGGTACTATCTACTACACAATCTTAACCTCAAAGTAAGGTACTATCTACTACACAATCTTAACCTCAAAGTAAGGTACTATCTACTACACAATCTTAACCTCAAAGTAAGGTACTATCTACTACACAATCTTAACCTCAAAGTAAGGTACTATCTACTACACAATCTTAACCTACCCCTTCCTAATGATACTAGCTGGATCAGATACGAATGTCTGTATGTTCTCAAATACAACATGTGAATCGTACAAAGAGTAAACGACTGGTAGTAGACTGGTCAAGTTCTTGCATATCACCATGTGAATCGTACAAAGAGTAAACGACTGGTAGTAGACTGGTCAAGTTCTTGCATATCACCATGTGAATCGTACAAAGAGAAAACGACTGGTAGTAGACTGGTCAAGTTCTTGCATATCACCATGTGAATCGTACAAAGAGAAAACAACTGGTAGTAGACTGGTCAAGTTCTTGCATATCACCATGTGAATCGCACAAAGAGAAAACAACTGGTAGTAGACTGGTCAAGTTCTTGCATATCACCGTCAGATGGCATGGTAACATATTGTGTAAACAGACAAAATAGACACCGGAGCATGTCCTGCAAGACTTGTCTTCACCTGGATGAGCTGAGAAGCAACATGTGGCCACACCTAGTCGACCTGAAAACTAAGTTTTGGAGATATCTCATAGACCTGAAGCTGACTGACTAGCTTGTTGTCCACATTGAATTAAGTGGATGACCAGAGAAGGCCGAAGAAGAATCTGGCTAGCAAAGTATAGATCGACATGTTGTGATGAAACCTGATGGAGACCATGGGCGTACATACGTTACGGTAAAGGGGAAATGCCCCCTACCCTGGAACATGGCTTATTTTATAAAGTTTTACGCGAATCTGAGTTTTACGGGAATCTGATCTCTATTTCCGCGTAGTAGACAACCAATTTCTTGTAATCTTATTTTACCACCCCTAAAAAATGTATGTGGACGTTCATGCTGGAGACCATGGGCGTACATACGTTACGGTAAAGGGAAATTCCCTCCTACTCCTGGAACATGGCTTGTTTTATAAAACAGTTTTACACTAATCTGATCTCTATTTCCGTGTAGTAAACAACCAACTAATTTCTTTCAATCTTATTTTGCCACCCCCTGAAAAATGTATGTGGACGTTCATGCTGGAGACCATGGGCGTACATACGTTACGTAAAGGGAAGTGCCCTCCTACTCCTGGAACATGGCTTGTTTTATAAAACAGTTTTATGCGAATCTGATCTCTATTTCCGCGTAGTAAACAACCAACTAATTTCTTTTAATCTCATTTTGTCAACCCCTGAAAAAATGTATGTGGACGTCCATGCTGGAGACCTATTTTTGCTTGCTAGGAGAAAATCAACTACTTCTTCAAACGCTCCATATCGACCACTTGTTAACCACTCTTTGTGATTTGTATGTGATCTCAGTGAGCGTCTGTAGCTCAAGCGGTAGTGAGCTCGATCACAGCCCAAGCGTACCTGGTTCAAACCCCACGGTGGGCAAGTTTGGAAGCAAATTTGTTTCTGTGGGATTTTTACAAAAGGTAAAAATAGACCTCATCGTTCAGAAAGCAATGACAAACTACTGAACATATAAGTGGTGCCTAGAAAATCAACGACTCGTTTACTGTGGTTGATGGCTACGTCCTTTAGGATATGTCACGATTTGCATTTTCATGTGACCTCAGCCTAAGAGCGATTGTACATTGTACCAGTTATGCGTCTACAAGTAGACCAGCACCTCCAATTTCTGCGACGCTTTTTAATTACTAGGTGGCTTCCTAGGACCTCAGTCGCCTCATACGACATACCTTGTAGGTCGCAGTGTTACTATTCTTTGCTTCCCGTGAGAGCGCTCCGACAACACATGGGCGGTATAAAATCAACAGTCATCTTTTAAACATGCGTTCGAGATTGTTCTAAGAAAGTCATCACCAAGTCGGAATTTCAAGTGGAAGACTGTACAGCTGGTAACATTGCAACCTTGCCCCAGTCTAGATGACAATGATTTGAAATAATTATGTATAACGGCATCCTATTCGAATGTCTTACCAGGAAAGAAACGCCTAGTTAGAGCGAAAAATATTTACAATGAGCATTCTCCTCGAACATTCAAGTGCAAACTCATGACAATAGCGACCTTTACTGCAGGACACAACAAAACACATAATAACTACAACAAGAAAAAAACTCTAAGTAGTATCACTACAGCCACACTGCCTCTGAAGTGGGCAGACACCAGAGCATGTCCTGTAAGACTGTCCTCTCATGTGAGCTGAGAAGCAACATGTGGCCCTACTCAATCGACCTAAAAACTAAGCTTTGGAGAAACCTGACAGACCTGAAGCTGACTGCCCAGTTTGTGGTCCACAGTAAATTAATCGTATGACCAGATCGCTCAAGACGAAGAATCGCTAGAGACACGGATGATGAGAAAAAGCAAACCTTCACACAAAAATCAGTCAGAGTGCCATATTAAGCGCTATGAAAAAAGACTAGCAAATTTTTATAGTTCCACTGTTTATTAGCTTCTTATTGTTATTCTTCTTCTTCTTTATTTATCCGCTTCCAACGGAGCACAGGTCTTCAACAAACTTCTTCCAGTTCTTCCTCTCTCTTGCCATCCCATCTAATTCTGTCCATGTTTCCCTATCCTTTTAATATCAGTCTCCAGCTCTTTTTTCAGGTATGTCTAGGTATTCCTACTCCTCTTTCTTGCGGGTTCCATAACAGTGCCTATCTTGAATGCTTCCAGTCGATCTTCTAAATGTGTGTCATATCCATCCCCAGCCTCTCTTCCTTAGCTCTTTCTCTATTAGTATATGCGTAATTCTTTCTCTGAGTTCCTCGTTCGTAATCTTATAATACCATCTCAGTCCCGAAATTCTAAGTAAATATCCATTTAATGAAGGTCTGGATGGTCCCTGACTAAGACAAGAAAGAAAGATTCAACAGTGAAATGAGATGTCTACGAAAAGCTGTCAACACTACGAAACGTTGCTGTATTTTGTCATTGTTTTTGTAATTTGTAAACTACAGTACTTTGTAATTACGTGTTTTGCCACTCAAATAGTTTTACTGCAGTTCCATATATATATACTGAATATTTAGACATTTCTCTGCAACTCTTCGTTGTGACGTATTAGGTAAGTGTTAGTAGTTATATGTGTGGTGTATGTAATTTCCTGTCATTTCTAGTTTTTATGTGTTTTTGTGTTACATTTATTTCGTTATTCGTTTTTATTCCAGTTTTTCCTTAGATACGTTTGTATTTGGTCGTCCATTTGTGTTTCATTTTAATTTGTCACTCCTGTTTGTTCGTTTGCTTGATAAAGGCCTTGTTGGTCGAAACGTTGCTGTATTTTGTCATTGTTTTTGTAATTTGTAAAACTACAGTACTTTGTAATTACGTGTTTTGCCACTCAAATAGTTTTACTGCAGTTCCATATATATATACTCAACGCTACAAGGAGAGATAGAGTGAGAAACGAGAATATCAGAAGCATCGTTGGTACTATACCATGCATACAGTACATCGAGAAGCAAAGAATCAAGTGGTTCGGCCATCTAATGAGAATGGAACCACATTTACTACCATCATGTGCCTACAATAATCGACCCTCAGGGCGCAGAGCACGAATCATGCCAAGAACACGATGGATAGATAACATCTCAGAGTCCCTGCGAAAGCATGGACTGACAACGTCAAGCGCAACACACCTGGCACAAGATAGGAAACTAACTCTCCCACGTCCTTTGTTGTGTTATATCTGTGTTTATTTAGTGTGATCTTGACATTGTCTATCCATCTTTTTCTTGGTCTTCCCTTGTTCTAGTACCTGATCTCTTTTTATTGTATGCTGTTATTTGCTGTTGGTTGTATCCAGTGGCGGCTCGGGATCATTTCTGTTGGTGGGGACAGACAAACATTTTTGGAAAAATTCTGGTTCTGGGTTAGGTTATATTTTAATTTATAAAATAATAAATACATGCTCACATTACTTTTGGTGGGGCCCGACCTTACAGACCCTAATGACGAGCCGCCGTTGGTTGTATCCCATTCTCATTAAAGGTTCAAACCACTGCATTTGTTGTCTTTCAATGTGTTCTGTGCAAGGTATTTTGTTTGTATATTATTCAATTGAATTAGGATTGTGTTATGAGTGTGTTATGATTATGAATACCTTATTCATAAAGACAAACAGATTACACATAAACAAGAGAATAACTTTTTTTATATAGTCCTGCCATAGTTCATATGTGTCACTGGGTATGAGCCAAGAAAAGACTGGCTAAGAAAAGACTGGCTGAAACCGGACACATCGCCGAAGGATAAGCATCAGAGCTTCAAATGGTGCTGAAGATGTGACGTAAAACATACCAATGCTAAGGCTGCATGAATCAGATTTCTACATGATAAGATTTATGGGGAGGTCTGGTACATCAGTCTAAGCGGTGATCGCGAGAGAGAGAACAATTACTGGTTCTCAAAGTGGGTGGGCCTGAAAACTGATGAAGCCAGACTAAGACAACTTGTTGACCTAAAACGTGCCTGTGATAAAGCAGAAAAATAATCCATCATGGGGGCTGCATCTATTTTCTCTTGAAACTTACAGAATGCTAGCATTATCATTTTATAATTATATCATAATATACAAAGTAGAATATACTAAATATATACGTTATTAACAAGAATATAGCTAGAAAATATATACGTTATTAACAAGAATATAGCTAGAAAATATATACGTTATTAACAAGAATATAGCTAGAAAATATATACGTTATTAACAAGAATATAACAAGAAAATATATACGTTTTTAAAAAATCAAGAATATAGCTAGAAAATATATACGTTATTAACAAAAATATAGCTAGAAAATATATCAAGTTTCTGACGTCAACTAAACTGAAAAAAAAGTTAATTGTATATCCTTTACAGGACTTTGCAAATCAACCCCCAGCTTTTTAACGCTGTTTGTGATTTTTCTAGGCATTATTACGTTCAGTAGTTTGCCATTGCTTTCTGAACGGGTGGTGCCATCGTCATTTTGTAAAAATCCACACGAAATAATTTGCAACCAAATGTACGCAGCGTGATTCGAACTCAGAACGTCGAGGTTAATAGACCGAGTCACTATCCCCTAAGCCACAGACGCCAACCAACTAAACTGAAACAAACCACATATCGGTTGTTTCGCTTTTGTAACAGCAAGTATAACATTTTTATCAAGGTTACCACAAGACAGTCTTTCACAAAGAGCACATGACTCAGATGCAACGGATCCAGAGGACGACCCCGTAAACGATGATACGTGGAGTATCCGATGCAGTAAATTCCTTTCGTACAAAGCGCATAAAGAGGCTCACTCCATGTGTCTGTTTTTTCGATCTGACGCCGAAAAGGCAAAACAGGATTAGAGAATAGATAGATAAATGGCAATTCTGCAGTAAAGCATTAATCCCGTAATACGTAATAGTTAAATGTTGTCAGTCATGGCTCACTAGTTAAACACAGTTCTATGCTCCTCAAGCATCTATTGCCTCTAGTCATCATCACTATCAAGTATCGTGCCGGCTGGCGTAGGCGATCATGAATCTCTACAACTTTCTAATGCTTGGTGCAAGTAATCAGTTCTGACGTCGATCTTGTGTCGAACCATGATGTCAGAACACACAACATCTTCTCTCTGTCTTTCGCCATCTCTCCTTCCCTGAATTTTACCTGTAGTCACCAAATGTTCTAAACCTTCTCTTCGCATTATATGAGCCTTGAAGAACCTTGATTGTCTGATTTTTATTCTTTTGATAAGATTTCTTTGTGTGTAGGCCTGATTTAAAACCTCCACATTTGTTTTCTTTGCTGTCCATGGAATTTTCAGCATTTTTCTGTAAAACCACGTTTATGTGGCTTCCAATGATAGTATTGATTGTTTGTTCACTGTCCATGATTCGCTGCCTTACATAAGTATTGGTTCAATAAAGAATTGGGGTTGATTCGCAAAGTCCTGTAAAGGATATGCAATCAACAATTTACAATTATGACAAGTCACTTCAAAAATATAAACATTTATAAAACGAAACAAGAAAGAGGTCTCACATTCGTTCCTTGATCGTTTTCGCAGTATATCCGCTCTTGAGTCTCGTTTCTACTAAAGCGACGGTACTTATAGTTAACATAGTGTCAAATATGACAGCAAATATTTTACAATAATAATAATTTCTCTCGTACCGTTACTGTGAGCGTCTGTAGCTTAAGCGGTAGTGAACTAGATCACAAATTCAAGCGTACTTGGTTCAAACCCCACGGTGGGCAAGTTTGAAAGAAAATTCGTGGGATTTTTACAAAAGGTAAAAATAGATCACACCTAGCAGAAATCAATGGCAAACTACTGAACTTATAAGTGGTGCCTAGAAAATCAACAACTCGTTTACTGTGGTTGATGGCTACGTCCTGTAAAAGATATGCCACGATTTTCATTTATTTTCACCGTTGTACGTTACATTGGGCCTGCAAGCTATTCTCTCATACAATGATCGTGAGTTACAGAACCCACAATTAATTATCAAATATCGGTTGGAGCATGACACGTTTTATTGTGTGATCATTCTCTGATATCTGGTATAATTTTCCTGTTTAAGAAAGTGATTGGAGCACATATTGTTACTCGTCGAAGTGTAATCATGACGGTTCTATCAATCAATCAAATTTCAAATGTAGCAATGTATGTCTTATTGGTATATTTATTCTTAATTTTGGTATGTTATCTGTTTCTCAGATTTCTTCTTCTTTAAGAGTATCTATCCTTATGACATGATTGATAAACTTTAGTCAACTTATTGTTATCATTCTAATATCGATTCCCCTATAATCAATCATAAGGTATTTGGAAAAACTCTTTCTAATATCGATTTCCCAACAAACAACTCGAGTTACAGAAACATAATTAATCATCAAATATCGGTAGGAGCATGACACGTTTTATTGTGTGACCATTCTCTGATATCTGTATAATTTTGCTTCTGTTTGCGTGTGTATTTTTCACAAAAGTTACACCAGTCAATCATGTACTTTATAGTTGTTAATTTGTCCTTTTCCTTCAACATTTGTGCATATCGTTTCAAGTCATTACCAAGTTCTTGTAAGTAGAAAGCCAAATCTTTAGCTGTAGAAAAATTTGCTGTGTTTATGAAAACTCCGTTTGGAATATATTTATTGTAGTCAAGTCCTCCTCTAACGACCGGAATAACATGAGCACGAGACTGGAAATTTCTGAAGAACTTTTCTGTGACATAATCTTTGCATAAAGCGTTTTCAAAACTTAGGTAGAACTTGTACGTTGTTGACAGATTATGTTCACATAGATCGCTATTCAACTTTTCACATTTTAAAGTGCCACATTTTCCGTAAATATCGACGTCAATGTATTTCTATAACAAAAAAAAAGAAACAAATACAAAAATTATAAGTTTCATTATAAATATTTCATAATTCATTAATTTCTGCAATTAATAAAGTACTCATCATTATCAAATAGCTTGTCCTGAGCGAAACTTTGTCACCCTAAACCTCCTTTGAAATGTCTATTTCTCATAGTCCAGATATCTTACCTCTGCAGCCGTCATGTCCAAATGATCAATTACATCTTCTTCTTCTTCATCAGTTACATCTTGAATCCATCTTCTATGTGGTCTTACTCTTCTCTCTGCAGAAATGCCTTCTTCCATAATAGTCTTCTCAAACCCTTAATTTCTTTTTATACGCAAAAAATACTTCAATTTTCTCTTTCTTATTTGTAGCATAATCATTTTTTTTAAAATCTTGAGTTCTTTCTGGATATATTTATTTGTTATCCTGTCTATCCATGATATACGGAGGACTCTTCTATAATACTTATATTCAAAAACACATATATTTTCCACTGCCTTGTTAATTAAATGTTTATGTTTCAAACTGTAACTGGTTAGTGTGACGTAACATGGTTAACGTGATATGTATTATATTATATCTCAACAATTATTTATTAAACATACTCTTCTAAAAGTATATTTACAATGACCACCCATTTTACAATATATATTTATATTTATACATCAAATATATATATATTTATATATATATATACAGTGGCTGCTCGTCATTAAGGAACAGAGGGGCCAAGTCCCACCAAAAAGATGTCTAACGTGTATTTATTATTTCATTAATTAAAATATAACCTAACCCAAAGCCATGATTTTCCGAAAATTTATGTCTGGCCCCACCAACAAAAACGATCACGAGCCGCCACTGATCATATAAATATATATATATAAAACACTCCTCAGTTAAATATCAGCTAAAAAATCAATAGGGTTTCTCTACAAAGATCAATAGCCCTTCTGCCCAGCGTGTTCGTAGCACGTTGGATGACGGATGACAAGCCCCCTGAGAGTGCGGTTCAACTCCGCGTGCTGACAGAAAAACCACAGGTTCTCCAGATTTATGGTGTTCGCTGCACCAAGCCGAAGTGTCACGATGTCCATGGCACCGAGCTTAAGAGCTAAAAAAGCTCAAGCTCTTCTGGATCATAAAAAAGATCAATAGAACTTAATAACGTTTCTCTTTCGGTTGCGCAAGTTGAGCATACCGATAGGTGCAGCAAGACGGGAAAACCACGAGAGAAAACCTAGTAGATACATCAATCAACACAGAACGGGAGTCGTTAGCCTAAACACACTGAGATACATGCTTGGGAGGAGATCGTAACAATTATGGACATGTCTGATTTGCAATGAAGATGATCCTCAAATGAACAATGGACATTTCTCTTTTCAGCGACGTATATAATAATCTGTATTAAAAACATATAAGTGCTTTTGAATATAAGTGTTACAGTACAGTCCTTCGTATATCTTGGACAGAGAAGATAACAAATATATCTATCCAGAAAGAACTCAAAATCAAAGAAAAATTGGCTGATGCTACAAATAAGAAAGAAAAAATTTAAATATTTTGGACATATAAAAAGACATGAAGGACTGGAGAAGACCATCATGGAAGGAGGCATACCGACAAAGAGAAGAAGAGGAAGACCACGGAGAAGATGGATTCAGGATGTAACTGATGGTTTGAACATGACGGCTGCAGAGGCAGGACATCTGACTGAGAGAGAGAAATTACGGAGGACTGTTGGGGTGGCAAAGTTCTGCTCAGGACAAACTATTTAATGATGATGAGGATGATATAATAATCAACTAAAAACACACACACACACAAAACGAAATCACACTAACATTAATAAAAAATACTATTAGAAATATGGTCCTAGTCTATTCAAAGTTGAACCCATTAGTTAGTCTAAATGTCTGATCTTACAAATAATATAGATTTAGTTAATCTCGCCAAAATAACTCTCCAGTTTTTGACAAGAAAGACATTGAATCTGGGCTCACTAATAGGTAGTAGTCTATTTTCTCACTGGAAAAAGACATTCGGTTATCTTGAAGACACATTTTTAAGCCTGGACTCACGATTAGGAAGAAGTGTCTGTGTCTCATTGAAATATCTTTCTAGTTATCTAGCAGGGTGGCGTCTGTGGCCTAGGGGATAGTGACTCGGTATATTAACACCGATGTTCTGAGTTCGAATCACACTGCGGACAGTTTGGTTGCAAATTGTTTCGCGTGGATTGTTGCAAAAGGACGATGACACCACCCTTTCAGAAAGCAATGGTAAACTACTGAACGTAATAATGCCTAGAAAAATTACAAACATCTTTAAAAAATCTGGGGTTGATTCGCAAAGTCCTATAAAGGATATGCATTTAACTTTGCTTATCTAGCAGACCTACTTTTAGTTTGAGCTCACGAATAACTATAGATGTGTCTAGTTAGCAATACTTCTGGAGAATAGACTAACAAGAGCTTATAGCATTTGTTGTCCATTCTAAGAGCTTTTAGAGCATAGCTATTTGTTAGACCATTCAAGAGCTTGTAGAGCTTATAGCTATTTTGTTAGTCCATTCTACAGAGCTTGTAAGAGCTATGCTTTTTGTTATCCATTCTAAGAGCTTGTGCAGAGCTGTGCTCTTTTTAAAAATCTATCATCTAGTTTCTACGAAGTACGACCTGAACTCGGCAATTATACTTCTCTTAATCTGGTTCCTCTCTGTTTCTTTCTGACTGTAAAGCACCAAACACACATCATGCAACTAACCGACCAAGACAGACACATACTAGACCAGCCTCTAACAGTGACAAGCCTAAAGGCAGCACGAGACACATTGAAAGAAAACAAGACATCAGGACCACACGGACTAACTGCCAGGTTCTAACAACATTTCTTCTGCATAGTAGGACCACTCTTCCTGAAAGCAACAGAAGAAGCACTACAACGACAGACTTCCACACATCCTAAACCAAGCGTACCTAACGCCCATACCAAAAGGCGCAATAGACAAGATGCAAATGAAAAACCACAGATGCAAGTCCTTGCTAAACACAGACTACAAAATATTTACGAAAGCTCTAACCTTGAAACTGGCTCCTTTCATACATAACTTAGTCCACATGAACCAACAATGCAGCATACAAAACAAAAACATCTTCAAACATGCATGAAAATCGTGGCATATTCTAGAGGACGTAGCCATCACCAACAGTAAACGAGTCGTCGATTTTTCTAGGCACCACTTATACGCTCAGTAGTTTGCAATTGCTTTCTGAACGGTGAGGACTATTTTTACATTTTGTAAAAATCCCATGGAAATGAATTTGCTTCCAAACTTGCCCACAGTGGGGTTTGAACCAGGTACGCTTGGGTTTCTGATCAAGTTCACTACCGCTTGAGCTACAGACGCTCACTCATCAAAAATACATACTGTAAAATGGCGGATAGTATTATCGATATAAGGGAAGACAGCAGTAAAACTATGTAGCAATGACGAAACACCGCCATTTTGCTGCAACTATTCGTCGTGACAAAGTTATGTTAGATTTAGTACTTACATTTATTGTTTATTGATGACTCTACATGTTGTGTGCTGTGTGAGAAGTAAAATTCTTCACTTCTCTTGTATCATATCCTTGATAAAGGCCTTTTGGTCGAAACGTTGCTGTGTTTTGTTTTCTTTGGGTTTTTTTTGGGTAAAACTACAGTACTTTATTTTTACGTGTTTCGCTATTGTTACACAGTTTTTCTCAGTGGCGGTTCATGATTATTTTTGTTGGTGGGGCCAGACATAAATTTTCGGAAAAATTATGATTTCGGTTAGGTTATATTTTAATGTATAAAATAATAAATACACGTTACACTTTACTTTTGGTGGGGCCCGGCCCCACTGGCCCTTAATGACGAGCCGCCACTGGTTTTACTACAGTCTTTCCTTATATATAAATAATATCAGCATTTTTAAAAACCGTAATTTTTTATTATTCTATAGCTTCAAGATATACTGAGTATACATATGAAGATGCATGTGTTCTTTAATATTACTAAAATTTTATTATTTGATAAATTAAGAACGAAAATCCAGTCCTTCGAAACTAAATGCTACAGAAAGATTCTACGAATACCATGGACAGAAAAAAGAAAGAACACTGATGTCCTGAAAGAACTAAATGTTAAAGAGAATTAGATAATAAACAACATACTAAACAGATAAATTACATACTTTGGTCACATCAAGCGTCACGATGGCCTGGAAAGAACAATACTAGAGGGCAGGGTCCCAGGACGCAGAGGCAGACCAAGAATAAGATGGCTACAAGATATTAAAGAAACCATGAATATGACCATCAGCGAAGTTGGTGAACTGGCTAGAGACAGAGTGAATTTCAGATGTGCTGCAAAGAGAGCAACGTCCTATAAATGATACGCACCTTGATGATGGTAATGATGATTATTCGATGGAAGTGCACGTAGAAGAAGAAGTGTCAATTCTATATAGTTAAATATTAAGATTACCTTAATACGTTCTTTATGTATGGAAAGTGATCATTCATATATTTTAATATTGCACCATTTTCATTCCATGGACTGCTAAAATGACTAATGTTTAATTGTTAATGAGATCAAGACACAGAGAATGATTTTTATCATAATAAGAACAAGGCAGTCGTCATTTTTCTGACTTGTGATGAGGAAGGGTGGCTTAGAACGCATTGTGACAACCGGTAAAATCGAGGGTAGACTAGACAGAGGAAGACAGAGAGAGAAAATGTTGGATAACCTGACTTCATGGCACGGTAGAGCGTCAAAAAGAGCAGACATCAAAAACAGAGATTTGTGGAGGTCCATTGTCGCCTTGTCCAGCCGACACGGATCTGATGATAATGATGATGATGACCATTTTTTGACTTACTTGCATTTTTTTGACATAATTCTCTCGTTTTGAAGGAGTCTTGCAGTGACTGACAAACCAAGCAGCAGTTCTTGTTTTATTCTTCGCTATTTCATCTGAAAATATACTTTACAATGTGATTTAACATGTTTCTTTTTCAGTCATCTATTTATCAATAAAATTACATTAAAAATCTATGTATCCATTCAACGATACATCCATCCACTCATAGATTCGTAGATCCATCAATTCACTATTACATACATTCATAGATGTACCAATCAACAGTCATAAATACATTCCTACGTTCCTCAACACACATATCCTACTGAGTACCTAAGGACCCTTCAACATACAGACCGGTTCAAATCTGCACTATACGGTTGTCGAGTTTGCCTATATGGTTTGTGGAAGTTTTAATTGCACGCTTTCCTTAACACGTCACAAACTCTTAGAATACTGCTGTGTATGCTCACGGTGACGTATGTCCCTCATCAGGTTCGTGAGTTATTCAAGTGCAGATTATTTTAAACTATTACTTAGTAAACCTTATTACTCCGTATTTTATATATTTTTAAAAATCCAGGCGCATTTTTTTAACAATGTAAACTGAATTAGCCGGTATATTGGCTTTGCGTCATCTTAAAAATTACTGGCAGCCTGTATATAGTCTCAGAAGGAAGAAAGGGTTAAATATATTTTGTACAAGAATCTCAAGAAGGTCAAAAGTTCTTTCGCTACTACGATTCAATAGTGTGGTACTACATAGTCATTTTCTTATCTTCAATATTTGTTTCAATAAAATCCACATATTTTATATCTGTAGTATAGTTACTCCAGATCTAATGTTATCTTCTTTTTGTGTCAGCACACTGTTACCTGGTTGTTAACCTAGTGTCGTGGTTTTATGTATTTGTCTTGCGCTTATCTGGTGATTTGTGTTGTCAGTACACTGTTACCGGGCTGTTAGCCTAGTGTCGTGGTTTTATGTATTTGTCTTGCGCTTCTCTGGTGACTTGTGTTGTCAACACACTGTTACCTGGCTGTTAGCCTAGTGTCGTGGTTTTATGTATTTGTCTTGCGGTTCTCCGGTGACTTGTGTTGTCAGTACACTGTTACCTGGTTGTTAACCTAGTGTCGTGGTTTTATGTATTTGTTTTGCGCTTATCTGGTGATTTGTGTTGTCAGTACACTGTTACCTGGTTGTTAACCTAGTGTCGTGGTTTTATGTATTTGTCTTGCGCTTATCTGGTGATTTGTGTTGTCAGCACACTGTTACCTGGTTGTTAACCTAGTGTCGTGGTTTTATGTATTTGTCTTGCGCTTATCTGGTGATTTGTGTTGTCAGCACACTGTTACCTGGTTGTTAACCTAGTGTCGTGGTTTTATGTATTTGTTTTGCGCTTCTCTGGTGATTTGTGTTGTCAGTACACTGTTACCGGGTTGTTAGCCTAGTGTCGTGGTTTTATGTATTTGTCTTGCGCTTATCTGGTGATTTGTGTTGTCAGTACACTGTTACCGGGTTGTTAACCTAGTGTCGTGGTTTTATGTATTTGTCTTGCGCTTATCTGGTGATTTGTGTTGTCAGTACACTGTTACCGGGCTGTTAGCCTAGTGTCGTGGTTTTATGTATTTGTTTTGCGCTTATCTGGTGATTTGTGTGATGGTTTTCTTAGTCCCCTATCAGAATTCAACTTGTGTCAGCACACTGTTACCGGGATGATAGCCTAGTGTCGTGGTTTTATGTATTTGTTTTGCGCTTCTCCTGTGACTTGTGTGATGAACCTGGAACTTTACCTACTCCCTGAGACCCAATGTGGCTTCAGAGCGGGTCGTGGAACAGCAGACATGATATTTGCTGCTCGCCAATTACAGGAAAAATGCCAAGAGCAGCACTGTAACCTTTACATGGTCTTTGTCGATCTGACAAAGGATTTCGACACGGTCAACGGAGAGGGTCTATGGAAGATCATGAAAAAATTTGGATGCCCAGAGAAATTCATCAAGATCGTCCAACAGTTTCACGAGGGCATGATGGCAGGTGTACTTGATGAAGGGAGCTGTCGAAGCCTTCCAGGTCACAACGGCGTCAAACAGGGCTGTGTACTGTCCCCAACACTCTTCAGCATGATGTTTGCTGCCATGCTCATGGATGTCTTTTGGGAAGGCGACGAACATGGGGTAAAGATTAGATACAGGACAGATGGAAATCTATTCAATCTTTGGAGGTTAAAATCCTTCACCAAGGTAAAAGAATCAACTATCTCAAACCTGTTGTTTGCTGATGACTGCGCCCTCGCTACCAACTCTGCGGAAGAAATATGGACATGTTCTCAAAAATAAAGACTTACATGGACAAGTTCTCAATGGCCTGTGATAGGTTTGGTCTCACCATTAACACACAAAAAACAGAGGTCATGTTCCAGCCGCCCCTAGAGAACAGTATTACGATCCAGTCATCAACATTAAACACCAGCGTCTCCAGTCAACGGACAACTTTGCTTATCTTGGCAGCCTCCTATCCAGATCGGCAAATATAGATTTTGAGGTTAACAATAGGATATTCAAAGCCAGTGCTGCGTTCGGAAGGTTACGTGTCACTGTGTGGAACGAAGGATAAGCATAGTCACAAAGCTGAAAGTTTACCAGGCCATAGTGCTAACCACGCTGTTGTACGCAAGCGAGACATGGACAGTGTATAGCAGACACGCAAGAAAATTAAACCATTTCACACAAGCTGTCTACGCAGAATACTAAAAATAAACTGGCAGGACAAAATTCCAGACAGCGAAGTCCTCACAAGAGCAAAGATCCCAAGCGTCAACACCCTGTTGCAGAAGGCCAAGTGAGATGGGTCGGTCACGTTGCTCGGATGCCTGATAAACGCATCCCAAAACAATTGATGTATGGCGAGCTTGAAGGGGCAGACGTTTAGCTGGTGGACAGAAAAACGCTTTAAAGACACTCTTAAAGTGTCTCTGAAATGCTTTGATATAGACAATACGTGCTGGGAATCCTTGCCAAGATCCCAAATGTGCGCTGTAACAACAAAAGAGGAACCGAATTGCTGAGAATAATCGATTGTTGAGTCACAGAGAAAACGAGCAGCGAAAAGACAGACACAAACACGCACATGTCTAACCTTGATCATGTATGCCCCACCTGTGGTCGGGATTCCGTTCTAGGATTGACTCTACAGTCACTCTCGCACACAGCAGAGAGGTGCACAGCACTCGTCTGAGATTGTTGTCATCATCGCTTGCGATGGACGGCTATTATAGTGTGATGGTTTTCTTAGTCCCCTAGCAGAGTTCAACTTTTGTCAGCACACTGTTACCGGGTTGTTAACCCAGTGTCGTGGTTTTATGTATTTGTCTTGCGCTTCTCTGGTGACTTGTGTGATGATTTTCTTAGTCCTCTGGCAGCATTCAACTACGTTATCTATCCACCTTTTCCTCGATCTCCCTCTCGCCCTCTTTCCTGATATTCTGTTGTGGAAATCTTCATAGGCAATTTGGTCTGTTTGTATTCTTACTAAGTGGCCAAACTTTGATGGGCAGGACATGTGGCTCGAATGGCGGATTGCAGAATACCCAAAGGACTCTTTTTTTGTGAGCTGCATAGCGGTAAACGCTCACAGGCTGGTCAGAAAAAGCGATTCAAAGACACACTCAAGAACTCGATGAAATCCTTTGGCATAGATGTCGACAACTGGGAGAATCTTGCTCAAGACAGATCAGCCTGGTGCACACTTCTTCGACACGGCTCTTCGACCTGCGAGGCAGGTAGATCAGCATAGATGGAAGAAAAACGTCAAAATAGAAAAACAGTAAAACTCCCCACAAGTGCAAGTATACCTTGCCCACACTGTACAAGAACATTTTAAGCCCGCATCGGGCTCAGTAGTCATCGACGTACACACAGACAAACATAACGCAACTAATGCCCTTGGGTGCAAATTGTGTGGTCATCATCACCCGTGATAGACGAGCACCAAGTGGCCAAACCACTTCATTCTCTGTTTCGCTATATAGTTCAAGCACGGTCTTGTTCCAACCTTTTCTCTAATGTTATGAATACCTAAATTTTTCATGAAATCTGTTGCTGCTCTGTTAATTTCTTGAATAAGTGTGAAATCTGGTTTGTGGTTGAAACGTGTGAGGTGCTTTAATTTAGTGTCTACACAACAAACGAGCAGGAATGAAAATAAAATAATTATTATAATCCGATCATTTGCTCAGAGTCCCTACGAAAGCATGGACTGACAACGTCAAGCGCAATACATCTGGCACAAGATAGAAAACTAAATCTCCCCACAACGCTGCACGGCAGATGTGGTTAATATAAGATAAGATCTGTAAAATCTTAGAATACTTATATGGGAGGTGTGAACCTCATTGGATTAGTGTGTAGATGTGTACTCAAACAGGTGCCACGATAAGCATTGGTATCTCCAATTGCTCTTTCAAGTTATTGATGTTGCATTTGTAAGCTCCGGCGTTTCCAACTTCCAGAGACCCTAGATTGTTGCTGGAGCTACGGTGTTCGTATTTGAGCAAAACTCTGGCAGGTGGCGTACCATTTCTGCGAAGAGGACCCAGCCATATGGGGTAAAACTCGGTGCAATGAAGTCAATCCTTCGGCTTTAAACCCCTTTTTTAAACAAGGAAAGTCTGATGGCCGAGCGGTTTACGCGCTGCTTTCAGGTCGCAGTCCAATTCTGTGGGCGTGGGTTCGAATCCCACTTCTTACAACATTATCTAGGGGTCTCTGTGGCGTAGAAGTTAGGTACTCGTCTTGCGTGCCACAGGTACCGAGTTCGCTTCCTCGTGGAAACATATGGATATTTTTCCAGAGATCCCTGATCTCAGTGTAAGTGAGATCGAGTTTCTAGACATATCGGAGACGGACGATAAAACGTAGATCCCGTCCTCGAGTTGAGCATGTAAAAGAATCCTTGGCATTTCAAAATCGAAAAGAGCAGGTTGAAAAGCTGCTGCCCAGGCAAAATTAAATAAAAAAGATTAAAAATAAAATTTCTACAAACATTTCTTCACTTCTTCAATTACATCGAGATCTTCTGCCGGTGCTACGAAGTTTAGCACTGCAGCTGAGATTTTCCTGTGTAAGAAAGAGATCGGAGCACGCATGGTTACTCACTGAAGTGCAATGAAGATAGTCTCATCAAATCAATAAATCAAATACAGGAAAGCTGGCAGCTATTTACTCAATCTAGATTTTAAGGCTTCAGTTGCCAGAGCTCTAATAAATATCGGTACTAATGACAAGACTGGAGTCAAAGAGGACGACTGAGCTCAACTCTCCTAGTGTGAAAAGCTAAGCTTCACTAAAAGTACAGATTTCATGAAGGTAATCACTGCCGCCCTGTTGCACAGCCAGGTTTAGCACAGGCCAGACAACTGGCCGGGTATTCCCTGACCTAGATAAGAAAAGGGATCTGGAAATTACAGATGTTTGATAGAACACTGCACGCTTTTTGCAATTTTACTCATTTGGGTGAGTCTGTGGTTATTTATTGGTGAAAAATATTTATAATATCGATATTCCTTATTGTTAAACTTAACTTGTTGCATAATATAACTTCAATTTAGCATTTTGTGTTGATTTTAAAATCAATTCGTCTATATACATCAATACTGGAATGCTAGGTCACGTGGTGTAGTTGGGGTCTGATTTCCGACAATTCTTACCTGAGCCCGAAGGCCCACTAGTTTATAGTTGGCTCTGCCTGTAGCGCGGTATTAAGCTCGATCATAACCTAAGCGTACCTGGTACAAACTCTGCTGCAATTTGGAAGTAAATTTGATCGTCGTGGATTTTTACAAAGGTAAAAATAGACCTCACCTTTCACAAAGCAATAACAAACTACTGAACGTATAAGTGGTGACTAGAAAATCAACAACTCGTTTACTGTGCTTGATGACAAACTCCTGTAAAGGATATGCCACGATTTTCATTCATTTCAACCATTGGCCTACGCTGATATATCTTCTTTCTTTCTTCTTTTGTCCTTCTCTGCTTTGTTTGCCGCTAGGCGTAGCAGGTTTAACTGATGATCGGTTTCCGAGATAATGCACGCTCGGTCGCTGGATATGGTGTGGTATTGTGGAGTTTTAAGATGTCTGTAAATCCATCAACTCATCTTTTTCTTGGTCTGCCCTTTCCTCTTGATGATTCCATTTTCAGGTTGTACGCTCTTGCAACTGGTGTATTCAGGTTCATTCTGACCAAATGTCCAAACTATTTGAGTCTCTGTTTTCAATAAATCTAATAGCAGGTGTTGTTCCGACTGTTCTTCTAATTTCCTCATTTCTTATATGGTCTCTTCTTGTTTTATTTACTGCCTTCCTCAGGCATCTCATTTCGTATGTGGTAATTTTCCTTTCTTGTTCTTTTGTCAGTGCCCATATTTGGCTCTGGTAGCACAGTGTTGGTATAAAGATTGAATATATATTCTCTGTTTAAGATATATTTTGATATATTTTGATATATTTTGATATATTTTGATATATTTTGATATATTTTGATATATCTTAAACAGCGAATATAAATAAAAGTTTTAGGTTTTAAAGCCGAAGGATTAATTCATTGCACAGGGATTGCACTATGACTCGGTCCTCTCCGAGAAATGCCATGCCACCTCCCAAAAAGTATTGCACAAAGCACAAATTCCGTGCTCCATGGTTGCATGACTTTCTTATCCGCGTTATTCTACATTGTGTATATCGTCTGGGTCGTCTGTTGTGTTGGCTGCAATTATTTTGTTTTGGGGAGGATGAGAAGAGGAGTAGTTTGTGAACTTCATGATTGGTGGCATGGTAGGATTGCCATGGTACGTTCCCAGTCTATGTGCTCTACAATATATATAAATTATAATAAATGAAATTGTCGGTGCGAATATCGAGCGTTCAAGTTAAGCACGGAGTTGCGTCTTTGCGTAATAAGAACGTTACGAATGGGTTAATACTTACAATAATCTGCGTCTGTCAAAAGTTCTGTGGTTTTTCTCCAAGTGAGACGATTACAAGGAGCAAAGATATCCGAATCAGTTCTATAGGTGAACGTCCAATTAAATGCATTCTTCCAAGGCTCGTACGGAACTGTAGAAAAAAATATGTTATTTTAAAACTAATTTTGTTGTCTTATTTACAACGATTTTTATATTTATTTATCATATGACCCAGTTATATTTATTTATCATATGACCTAAATATATTTATTTATCATATGACCTAGTAATATTTATTTATCATATGTCCTAGCTATATTTATTTATCATATGACCTAGTAATATTTATTTATCATATGACCTAGTAATATTTATTTATCATATGACCTAGTAATATTTATTTATCATATGACCTAGTAATATTTATTTATCATATGTCCTAGCTATATTTATTTATCATATGTCCTAAGTTGGAAAATAAATCCTGGAAAATGTTTTTAAAATGTATGTACCCTTACAATACGCATATTAAACTCGCCATTTTACGCACTGTATTTGAGAACCAAACTTTAAGGCGAAGGTGTCCTTACAAAATCTGTCACAACATTTTAATTTTCAACAGCAGAGGAAATTTTATTAATTTATATATTAACTAAGGCAACTCAACGAAAACACCATAGAATATGACAAACAGCTCAACTTAGCATTCATAGACCAAGAAAAGGCCTTTGATAGAATAAACAGAAACAAACTATGGACCATACTAATGAATATGGAATTCAGGGTCAACTATTAGACAGTATTAGAGCGCTATATCAAAAATGCTCAAGCGTAGTACGAACAAGCGATGGCCTGACAGACGAATTTGAATTATCATCAGGAGTAAGGCAGGGATGTGTGCTTTCGCCTATACTTTTCAATATTTACATAGACAGGATAACGCAAGAAACCAAGACAGATAACAACCTCGATAACAACTACAATTTAATAAACGAATACTCTTTGCAGATGATCAGAGTATAATTTACAACAACGAACACAAACTTCAACAACAAATAAATGCACTGCAAGCGACATGCGAAAAATATGACATGAAAATTAACACCTCCAAAACAGAAGTCATGACAATAAGTAGGTCAACAGGTCAACTAAATATACACGTGAATAATGTCAAAATATAACATACTCCAGAATTCAAATATCTCGGGAGTATATTCACAGCAGATGGAAAGATGGACAGAGAAATCGAGACTAGATGCCAGAAGGCAAACGAAGTGACATACCAACTGTCACCGCTATTAAAACATACAAGCATTAACATGGCAGTCAAACGACAACTGATAAACTGCATATTTATTCCAACTCTCTGCTATCAGTGCCAAACATGGCCCTGACTAAGACACAAGAAAGAAAGATGACAACATGTGAAATGAGATGTCTACGAAAAGCTGTCAACGCTACAAGGCGAGATAGAGTGAGAAACGAGAATATCAGAAGCATCGTTGGTACTATACCATGCATACAGTACATCGAGAAGCAAAGACTCAAGTGGTTCGGCCATCTAATGAGAATGGAACCACATTTACTACCATCACGTGCCTAAATAATCGACACTCAGGGCGCAGAGCACGAGGCAGGCCAAGAACACGATGGATAGATAACATCTCAGAGTCCCTGCGAAGGCATGGACTAACAACGTCAAGCGCAACACACCTGGCACAAGATAGAAACTAACTCTCCCCACGCGATTCACGGCAAATGTGGTTAAGATAAGATAAGATAAGAAGATATATATTAACTGGTAATAAAAATAAAGGTTATGATAGTTTGTTATAGTTTGTGATGTTGTGTGAAGGTTTGTCAGGTGGCGTTCAGTAAAATGTGAATTAAAAATATGGTTTGTCAGGTGGTGTATCGTATTGTAAAGCGTACTTCGGTTAAATTTTTAGACCCTGGTGTTGCAAACGTTTATATTTATTTTCGTCCGCTTTTTACTCGGGTGTTGCCGTGGCTCTCAAGTGAAGCAACGAATAGCACCACTGCTACCTAAAGGTATGTAGTAAGAGGCGATTGAGGTAAGGGTCTAGGGAAGCTACCATAGTAAATAAAAAGCATCGCATAAATCGGATGTGCTGACCTGCTTGTAGGCGCATACTGGCACAACGTAGAATCGCTCTTAGGTTCAGATCACATACAAATTACGTAGAGTGATTAACAAGTGGTGGATATGGAAACCTTCGAAGAAGAAGATGAAGTCCCCTATGAATTCAGGCGTTGTTTTATTCCCTCTATTTGTATCCAACATGTTTAATCGAATCATTCTGATTGACTTGTTCCTCTATGATATTCCCGTCTATTCTATGTATACTGCGTAAGCATGTCTGATGTTTCAAAAACAATATGTCGTCAGTTATCAGTTATATGACGACTAACATCATAGCACTCCGAACATGTCCATAGGTGGCTCCGATCTCCGTCTCAGCAAATCTAGCAGCGTTCATCGGTCCAACACGCCAGTTAGATGTTGATTAGTTAATCATTTTGCATATTAGGTATGCCGGGTTTTTTTTCGGACTGTACCATCAATACCGATTAGCGTAATGAGTCGCTCCCCTATGCAGTGGAGGCTCGTCATTAGGCCAGTGGGCAGGGCCCACCAAAAATAAGGTGTAACGTGTATTTATTATTTTACATTAAAATATATAAACCATACATTAAAATATATAAACACATACATTAAAATATATAACACATACATAAAATATTAAACCATACATTAAAATATATAAACCACATGTAAAATATATAACACATACATTAAAATGTATAAACCAATACATTAAAATATATAAACCACATACATTAAAATATATAAACCACATACATTAAAATATATAAACCACATACATTAAAACCGAAACCATGATTTTCCGAAATTTATTCTGCCCCAACAAACAATCACGAGCCTTCAATCAATTCGGACACAAGAGGATTTTCGTTTCAATCCCATGAAGTCGACATTTCACACGTTAGGAAATGATTTAACCATTCAACGTGTTGCTTACTAGGGTCTTAAAATATATAGTTACAGACATTTCATACCCCTAAGGTCTAAAAAGGCTACGGGAAATTGTAATTTATTTTATATCAATATTGATACTCATCTATCTCAATCTGGTTTGCAACTGTGATTTTTTTTCACAGCCCTGAAACTCCTCTGTTCGGAAAGATTTTTTCAGTCTGGGATTCACATCCTTGAAACTTCTCTGTTCGGAAAGACTCTCTCAATCTGGTATTCACAGCCCTTAAACACTTCTGTTCGGAAAGACTCTCTCAATCTGGTATTCACATCCCTGAAACTCCTCTGTTCGGAAAGACTCTCTCAATCTGGTATTCACAGTCCTGAAACTCCTCTGTTCGGAAAGACTCTCTCAATCTGGTATTCACAGTCCTGAAACTCCTCTGTTCGGAAAGACTCTCAATCTGTATTCACAGTCCTGAAACTCCTCTGTTCGGAAATACTCTCTCAATCTGGTCAATGACTGAGATTCACAGTCCTGAAGCTCCTCTGTTCGGAAATACTCTCTCAATCTGGTATTCACAGTCCTGAAGCTCCTCTATTCGGAAATACTCTCTCAATCTGGTATTCACAGTCCTGAAACTCCTCTGTTCGGAAAGACTCTCTCAATCTGGTCAATGACTGAGATTCACAGTCGTGAAGCTCCTCGATTCGGAAAGACACTCTGATTGCATTAAGAATGCCATTTCGGACCATTGTATCCGTATAGTTAAAACATAGTTTAAATCTCTATAGTTTTCACATTTGTGTTTGTCTACTTTCTTGAAGATGGGTAACATTTGTGTTTCTTTCAATTCATCATGAAGTTTCTTTGTTCTTCAAATTTTCTTTATTAACATTTGGTATGAATATGAAAATTGTGGCATATCCTTTGTAGGACGTCTCCCTTAACTAGTAAACAGAGTTGTTGATTTTCTAGGCACCACTTATACGTTTACTAATTTGCCATTGCTTTCTAAACACTGGGGTCTATTTTTATCGTTCATGAAAATCAACGGGAACAAATTTGTTTCAAATTTGCCTGCTTAGTTTTAACCAGTTACTCTTGGATTGTGATCGAGTTCGCTATCGCTAAACTACAGCAACTGTTTCTATATGCACATTGGAGCCACGTTTGTATGTGTTATTTCTTTAGAACATTTTTTGTAAAGAAGTGTGTTCTTATAAATTACATTACATAGTTTATTATGATAAATACGATAGCACTTTTTATAGATGAACATCAAATGGCAGGATATGATCCCAGACACAGAGGTCCTAAATAGAGCAGCCTCCCAGAACTATGCAATCTTGATGCAGTCCTAGACACGATGGGCTGGACATGTGGCTTGAATTTCGGATTGCAGAACACCCAAGCGTCTCTTTTATAGTGAGCTGTATAGCGATAAACGCTCACAGGGTGGTCAGAAAAAGCGATTCAAAGACACACTCAAGAACTCGATGAAATCTTTTGGCATAGATGTCGACAACTGGGAGAATGTTGCTCCAGACAGATCAGCCTGGCGCACACTTCTTCGACACGGTTTTTCGGCTCGATGCAGGTAGAACAGCACGGATGGAACAAAACGTCAAAATAGAAAAACAGTAAAACTCCCCACAAGTGCATGTATACCTTGCCCACAATGTACAAGAACATTTCAACCCCGCATCGGGCTCACTAGTCATCTATGCACACAGACAAACATAACGCAACTACATTCCCTTAGATAAAAATTGTGTGGTCATCATCACCCGTGATATACGAGCATCATCATCTTGTAGATAGAAAGTGTAGAGTAAAAGCACTATTTTATAAACTCATCTGTGATATTTTTATATGATTATACACAAAATAGTGTAAACTGATATTTTAAACAGTATTTTTTAAAATATTTAATGAAAATGGAATCATCAAGATAAAGACCAAGAAAAAGATGGATTAATGGAGGTACAGACATCCTAAAACTCTACATTATCAAAGCATGTCAAGGAACCGAGCGTGCACTATCTCGAAAACTGATCTGCTCTGCCTAAAGGCAAAAAAAAAAGCAGAAATGGACAAACGAGAAAACAAAACGATTCAACATTTCATATCAATACTTACTAGGATAGCCATAATGTGCTGGAGATTCCCAGAAGGACTTGACCCATACCTGACCAGGTATCCTCTTTGGTATCTGTGTTATGCCTTTCAAATATCCAACAAAAATCACAAGTGCATCAGCACTAGCATTATTGTTATCAGCCGTAAAAAGACATTCACTAACCGGGCATATTTTGAAGTCCCGGTTAAACATTTTAGATCTGTTAGTAATGAACCATGTAGGACAATTAAAACAGTTGATAATTTTCAGTTTTCTAGAAGAATTTGAAGGCTTCCTTGCTGCGGATTGATTATACACTTTAGGGATGATTAAATAAGGAGATTTGAATATGGTATTCTCTGATAATTCTAAATTTATTTCAGTAACTTCTTCTTTGAGAAGAACAGTAATATTTCGTTGTGAATCTTCATTGAATTTTCTAGAGTTTGAACTAGTGAACAATTGAAATGTCTCCATTATCTGTCTTGTTGAACTAATCATTATTGAAACATAGACAGGGTTCCCAATAAGAAAGAAGAACTCTATCCCTATCACAACTAAGACTGTAGTTCCTAAAATAATCACAACTTTTTTCATTAACTGTAGATTGAATTTTTCAAACATTTTCGTACGCTGTCATTCGTGCGAGAGGGGTTTTTTAAAAAAATTTATATGCGGCGCAGGATCCTTTTTCAACTTTTTTACAGACGCACGCAACCAACCCCGGCTCTTTAAGTAATTTGCAGCGCCAATTTTAAGATGCAAACACGTCACCATGAACACAAAAGAGCAATGTTCAACACAATCTTCTCCCACACTATGCTAATCCAGTGCTCCAAAATCCTGGATCTGTATGCTCAAATATCAACAAAATCAAAGTATCAGCACAGCATTATTTATCAGCCGTAAAAGATTCACAACCGGCAATTTGAAGTCGGTAAACATAGATCGTTAGAATGAACCATGTAGGCAATTAAAACAGTTGATAATTTCAGTTTTAAAGAAGAAGCTCTGCTTGAGATGATATACACTTTAGGATATTAAAAGGAGATTGACATATTCTTGATAATTCAAATTACTTCAGAACTTCTTCTTTGAGAAGACAGATATTTGTTGTGAATCTATGAATTTCTGGCACGTTTGAAGCAGTTGACAATCTAGAATGCCCAATCTGCGTAACTAAGCAATGAAACATCGAGACAGGGTCTAAAGAAAAAGAACCTATCCTATCACAACTAAGACTGTAGTTCCTAAAATAATCAACTTTTTTCATTAACTGTAGATTGAATTTCAAACATTTCGTACGCTGTCATATCTGCAAGTGTTAGAGAGTAGTTTCGTGACTTTGTACGTCGTGCGTAGTGATCAGTTTCACAGTTTGTAGCAGAGCACGGCGAACCAACACCGCTTTTAAGTAATTTGCACCGCGTGCCCAGCGTGTTCGTAGCGCGTTGGACTGTGGGTGACTAGCCCTCTGTGTGTACGGGTTCAATCCGTGGGCAGGCAGAAAAGCCAGATTCCCAGATTCACGGTGTTCGTGGCACCGAACCGAAGGGTTACGATGTCCATGGCACCGAGCCGAAGAGCTGAAAAGCTCAAGTGCTTCTGGATCGGGAAAAAAGTAATTTGACTACTTTTTTCAGCCAGTCCGCGACGGAACACAAGTCAACCATTGTGTTTTTTCGATCGAATCGATGAAACAGTGTGTAAACAATTGCTTCATATGAAATATGTGTCATTCATATAGTAAAATCCATTGTTTTATTGTGTAACTGTAACATATTCTACAGATCTGGAAAATTCTATGATTATATGTTAAGTAGAAGCTATTTTGAACGAAATTTTTTCGATGGTCACTACCATTATTTTGGAACCTTGAAAATTTCGCTTGGTTACTACCCATAAACATCGTATTTACGTGAAACTGCATTATTACTTTACTCATAAATTTTCATTACTAAAACATTTTCTCTTCTAAGCAACTTACGTCTGCAACTCGTCAATAACCTACCAGACTTACCATTTATCTGTGCTACGAAGCCGGTTTGCTTTTGACGTCCATAAAACCGATGCAGTTTGCTATCTTCTCGTGAATTTTTTCGTCATTTTACTTGTGTCAACGATATCCAGCAATGCTAAATAGAAATTTTTAATTTTCTTTTTATATTTCAAACATTATTTATGCCTTTCAGTTGACTTTTGTATCGAGTATCAACCGTAATATTAAATATCCCACACTAGATCTAGCTGTCCAAAGTGAACCATTCGTCAGCGATAGACGGCAATAATGATTGACCCGATCTTTATCGTACACTATTCAGATTTACTTGAGAAGTCTCATATTATTGTATTGTGATTTCAGAATTAAAATAACTAGTGAATCATTTCAGTAAACTTTTAATTAACTTTCTTAATTATAGGCATTTCATGTTTAAAAGTTGTGCCATTTAAATTGCACTCATTGCTTAGCTTCAATGAAGCTTTGTGACAAAATATAGTCTAGTAGCAATTTCAAATGTAACTATTGCAAGATCATCTACATTTTCTTTTTTGTGTAAACTTCTTCTGTGACTTTCAATTTGTTAGTGGTTGAACTAAATGTGATAATTTATATTTACTCAACATATATAAATGATTTACCAAATAAGTATCCAGTATGTTTGTATGTGAGATGTGCATACATAAGTAAATATATAAAACTCACACTATCCAGTCACTCAGAACAGCACAACATATTGCAGATAAATCAAGAAATATATGAATACAAAAATTAACCTCTGATGCTAGAGTGAATAATTTACCAATATGCTTTTATTATTTTCAAAATTGTTTTGGTTGTGTGGAACATATAATGAGCACTAGATCAACAGTTTCAATAAATAATATTCATTATGATCTCCCATGCAACTGCTTCAACCTTGCAATAACATTAAATATATTTATTACTTTATTTTAAAAACTGAGATAGAGGTGTGTGAATAATTTACTCAGAAAGTGTTAAAGCTTGACCATCATTGCAGACTAAGTCAATGCATGGGGAAATTAGAAAGGATATTATTCAATGAAATTGTTGATAATGTAGTAGTCAATACATTTTTTAAACAATCAAGAAAGTTTTTGACAATAATGAAAACACACTGGTAAATCATTTACCTGTACTTCAACTATATAGAAATTATGATTTATACAAAGATCTGATTTGTTGTATCATTGTGTTTACTGTACCTTTGATTAATCAATTTTACTCAAAGCTCAGGTCCTACACAAAACTTTCAATGACATAAAATGTGCTTGTTCAATGTATGTTCATATAGAAGACAAGATGCAGTATTTCATCACTAATTATCACATTTAGTTCAACCACTAACAAATTAAAAGTCACAGAAGAAGTTTACATAAAAAGAAAATGTAGATGATCTTGCAATAGTTACATTTGAAATTGCTACTAGACTATATTTTGTCACAAAGCTTCATTGAAGCTAAGCAATGAGTGCAATTTAAATGGCACAAATTTTAAACATGAAATGCCTATAATTAAGAAAGTAATTAAAGAATACTGATGTGATTCACTAGTTATTTTAATTCTGAAATCACAGTACAATAATATGAGACTTCTCAAGTAAATCTGAATAGTGTACGATAAAGACGTCCAATCATTATTGCCGTCTATCGCTGACGAATGGTTCACTTTGGACAGCTAGATCTAGTGTGGAATATTTAATATTACGGTTGATACTCGATACAAAAGTCAACTGAAAGGCATAAATAATGTTTGAAATATAAAAGGAAAATTAAAAATTTGTATTTAGCATTGCTGGATATCGTTGACACAAGTAAATGACGAAAAGAATTCACGAGAAGATCGCAAACTGCACGGTTGTTATGGACGTCAAAAGCAAACCGGCTTCGTAGCACAGATAAATGGTAAGTCTGGTAGGTTATTGACGAGTTGCAGACGTAAAGTTGTCTTTAGAAGAGAGAAAAATGTTTCTAGTAATGAAAATTTATGAGTAAAGAGAAGTTAATAATGCAGTTTCACGTAAATGCGATGTTTATGGGTAGTACCCAAGCGAAATTTTCAAGGTTCCAAAATAATGGTAGTGACCATCGAAAAATTTCGTTCAAAATATATTCTACTTAACATATAATCATAGAATTTTCCAGATCTGTAGAATATGTTACAGTTACACGTAGAACAATCGGTTTTACTATATGAATGACACATATTTCATATGAAGCAATTGTTTACACGCTGTTTCATCGATTCGATCGAAAAACACAATGGCTGACTTGTGTGAAATTTATTTACCGTCAATTACTGCGCTGAAAAAAGTAGTGCAAATTACTAAAAGAGCGGTATCTCAATGCAAATATGACGCCGTGGACGATACACTGAAGACACGGCGTCATATTTGCATTGAATACCATCTTAGGAACAACAAGTTCCTGGTTGTCATGCGGGTGCCGTATTTTCAATTTGCGTTCCAGAAAAGTTAAAAAAAACAATTCTCTAGGCGCTCTTGTCATTTGATGTGTCCGAAATATTTAATTGTCCTTGATTTTATATTATTTAATAGCCATCTCTCTTTAGTATCAAGCTGTTGCAGAACAGAAGCGTTTGTTCTTTTCCTAAACGGGATAATGGGGTCTAACGCACATAGGGACAACGTCGCGCCAGGATTAGTGAGCTGGCACTAACCGAGATCCTACCCCACCTCCGCGTGGTGACACTGGAAACAGACAACGCTTCTTATCTGTCTAAGCGTGTAGGGATCGAGGGAGAGCTACTCTGGTATAAGTAGTGATGCAGATGCAGTTACATTGGATGAGATCCACTCGCAACACAGACGAGCAGAATCCCAAAGTGGCTATTAATGCACATCTCTCCCTGCCGATTGGAAAAGCTGAATAAATAAATATAAAGGGATGAAGGGTGCATCCAGAGAAGAGACTGAGCCCATATCGGGCGAAACTCGGAGCCACGAAGTGGGAGCTCGAATTGAATTGCGTGTCATGACAGTATTGAGGCATAGTAAATGTGAGCACGGTGAGAAAACAGATAAACACGGTGAGCAGGCGCAAAAGTAGAGCGAACACGCACACGGACAATACACAGGGGAGCCCACCGATGCAGACTTGCACGGTGCTGATGATAGAGCGACAAAAAGGCGTGGCAAACGTAGGGGTGAGAGGCCACCCAATAGTGTAGAAAAACTGGAAAGCCCAGCAGAGGCTTGAATCCAGTGCAAAAGTTCCTACATAATGGTGATAAACTGTGCACTGTGCACAGTGAGATAGAAATGGGTAACATATCGCCCAGTAAAACAATATGAGCACAAGTGTCTGGAAAAAAAGGGACGGGCCCAGTCGGTGGACGAGGGCACAAGCAGAAATGGGCGAATGGACACCAAAAAGAAACGCGAGGTGGCGAGCGTCGAAGATGGGGTCTCCATCCAGAGAGCAATAACCGCGTTTCCCTCGCAGATAACTACTACTGCCGTGTAGTTGATTGGGGACAATCAAAGGCTAGTGGAGCAAACCGTACACAAAACTGGACGGCAAGCAAACCAAGCAGTCCAAAAAAAGACTGGTAAACTGGGCAGATGACGCTCAACAACCCGGGAGGAAGGTTGTCTAAGGGTAGCTACCCTAAACGAAAATAGCAACCTGCTGCCTTACAGGTCAGCTGGGGACAGCCCGAGGCGAACCCAGTAAACCCAATATTTTATCAACCCTAATGGACTGCCCATGGCCATTTGGAATGCCCAAATAATACCTGATGCATGGAACAGAGGAGTCATCATCAAGATACCCAAAAGGGCTCCCTTGCCGATTGTAATAATTGGCGTGGAATAACACTGCTTTCTGTCCCAAGTAAAATCTTAAGCAAAATCATCGTACAACGTATTACTGACGCTGTGGATAAGAAACTGAGAAAGGAACAAGCAGGATTTCGCAGAGGACGGAGCTGTATAGGCCAAATATTTGCTCTTAGAAATATCATAGAACAATGCACAGAATGGCAAAGCAAACTCTATATCAACTTTGTAGATTTTGAAAAGGCTTTTGATAGCATACACCGCGAAAGTCTATGGCGTATCTTAAGATGGTATGGAATCCACTGTGTTTTATAAATATTATAAAAAGCTGCTACAGCAAGTTTGCATGCAGTGTTGAAACTTCAGAACTAAAGTTTGAAGTAAAAACAGGCGTGCGACAAGGATGTGTTATGTCAGCCCTATTATTCAACACTGTCATAGATTGGGTGATGCGTAAAACAACGGAAGATAAGGCAAGAGGTATTAGATGGACGCTCACATCCACGCTGGAAGACCTAGATTTTGCAGATGACATCGCACTCCTATCTCATACACATAGAGATATCCAGGAAAAGACCTGCCGCCTTAACCAATATAGTGAGATGGTTGGGCTGAAAATAAATCAGAAGAAAACTGAAGTAATGACTCTGAACATAGCAACCCCAGCACCAGTCAAACTAGAAGGTAAAACCCTCCGAGATACAACCGCTTTCACATACCTTGGAAGTGTTATTAGCAATGAAGGAGGCGCTGGATCTGACATTAAAAACAGACTGAGTAAAGCACGAAGTGCATTCATGACCCTTCAGACCGCCTGGAAATCTGCCCAATACAGCATCAGAACCAAGACTAGTATCTATAACAGCTGTGTGCTGTCAACTTTGCTGTACGGATCGGAATGCTGGAGAATGACAGAACAGGATATGTCCAGACTCTCCGCCTTTCATACAACTTGTCTGCGAAAAATCTTACGCGTGTACTGGCCGACTACTATCTCGAATCAAGAATTGCTTGCACGATGCCAACAAGAGAATATGGGCACTATCATCCGAAGACGACGCTGGAGATGGATTGGACATGTGATGCGCATGGAGACTGGCTCCGACACGAAAACTGCACTGAGATGGACTCCAGAGGGTAGGCGAAAGCGTGGAAGACCCAAGACGACTTGGAGGAGAACGATAGAGCAAGAGCTGAAGGAAATGAATCATAGTTGGAACACAATACAGAGGAAGGCCATGAACAGGGAAGAATGGTGTACGTTTGTTGCTGCCCTAAACGCCAGGGCGTAACAGGCTAAAGAGAGAGAGAGAGGAATGGACTGCAGTAAGAAGTTGTTTAATGTATTTCCATAACCATATTTAACTGAAAGAGTATTGTTCATGGTCATCAGACTATTCATATAGAAACGAAACAGATTGTCAATAGAGGAATGAGGCGTTTTAAAATTATTGATGACAAAAATGTCACCAAACATCGAAAAATTAGTTTCATCACATCTAGTTCAGCTCCAATAAATACATTATAACATAAATTGTGTCAATGATACTGTGAACAATACAGTAATATTGGTATTAACTTCTAATAAAGTAACTGAAAAATTTGTCCTTGTTTTTCAATTTATAGTATGTACAATATAGTTTACCCAAGGGGACGGTAGCGAATTATTCACTAAAAAAGGGGGCGCTCATTCAAAAAGGTTGGGAACCTATGGTCTACAGTTTTAGTTGTGATAGGGTTAGAGATCTTAATTCTTGCCGTGAAGCCGACAAATGTTCAGTTATCGATTAGTTCAACGAGACAGATACTGGAGTATTTTCAATTGTTCACTAGTTCAAACTCCAGCATATTCAATAAAGATTCACAACGAAATGTTACTGGTCTTAAAGAAGAAGAAGTTACTAAAAACAATTTAGAATTATCAGAGAATACCATATTCAAATCTCCTTATTTAATCACCATAAAGTGTATAATCAACTCTGCCAATGCCAGTTAAAAGCCCGGATGAAAAAGGAGGAGGACTTGTGCGTGAAGTCAGCTACCTCATCACAAGAAATTGAAAGAGCTACATAAACTTGTAAGAAAGGACGCCATACCGGTAAACCGACCAGCCAGGTGCTGTGCGGTGCACCTAGTGCATCAATGACGGTTGCTGATGAAAGCTGCTTTGCGGAAGTCAGTAACCCGACTCGTACATTACTTGGCTCAAAAACACACACACTAAAATTGGATTTTGGAATGTGAGAACGATGGCCACGGCTACAAAATCAGCCCAAATTGCAGAAGAAATGAAGAGATACGAGCTGGACATAATGGGGTTAAGTGAGGTGAGATGGCCTGGAACAGATAGAAGAGTAGTTAGTTGATTAACTTTCATACATTCAGGAAGAGAAGATGGTAAGCATTTTGAAGGAGTGGGTATAATAATGACACCTAGAGTAGCAAAGTGCATGTTAGAATGGGAACCCATCTCGAGTCGGATAATTATAGCCCGCTTCAGTACCAGGCATGTCAATATGACAATAGTGCAGTTTTATGCACCAACAAATGAGGCTGACGATGATAAGAAAGACACATTTTATGAACAACTACAAGATCAAATTAACAAGACCCAAAAACATGACCTGTTAGTAGTAATGGGGGACTTTAATGCCAAGGTTGGAAGTGATAATGTAGGGGTAGAGAGAGCTATAGGAAAACAAGGAAAAACACTATGAATGAGAATGGAGAAAGACTGGCGGAGTTATGTATGCTGTCAAACTTAGTAATTGGAGGTACCATCTTTGTACATAAGGAAATTCATAAACTTACTTGGCACTCATCAGATGGAGTGACCAGCAATCAGATTGACCATATGTGCATAAATACACAATTTAGAACATCATTGCTGGATGTCCGTGCATACAGAGGGCAGATGTAGGAAGTGATCATAAGTTATGCATAGGTAAATTGAAACTGAAATTGAAAATTCACCATACTAAAAAAGAACAACTTCGAATAGACAGTCAAAGACTACAAAATAATGAGATAAAAGAGAAATATCAGCTCGAACTTAAGAATAGGTTAGAGTTACTCAATGGTGAAAATGAACAGAACATTGAAGACAAATGGACTAAGATAAAGGACAAACTATTGGGTGCAGCAATTAGTAGCGCAGGATTAAAGACGAAAGACAGAAAACCCTGGATAAGCGATGACACCTGGAAGTGTATTCAAGAAAGAAGAAAGATAAAACTAGCAATATTTAATACTAAGGATGCAACAGATGAAATCCAAGCTAAAGAGGAATATAGACTAAAAGACAAGGAAGTGAAAAGAGCTGCTAGAAGAGATAAAAGAGCATATGTCAATCGACTGGTCGAAGAAGGGGAAAAGACAGCTAAGACTGGAAACAGTAAAATGCTATACAACACACTAAAACAACTTACTGGAACATTTGTTTCAAAGGGTGGCCCAATCAAGAGTAAAGATGGTAAAGTTCTAACATCAGATACCGAGCAGAAGAAAAGATGGGCAGAACATTTTGAAGAAATATTAAATAGACCTGATCCACCAGTACTACTCAAGTTTGACGAAGAGGCAGAAACAGCTCCCTACCAATTAACGAAGAAATGATAAGTGTAGCTGAGGTCAAGGAGGCAATCAATTCCTTGATAAACAATAAGGCAGCGGGTGATGACAACATTACTGCAGAAATGCTCAAAGCGGCTGATGATACAACTATTAGCCAGGTGCAAGAACTATTTAATAAAGTATGGGAAGAAGAAACTGTCCCAGATCAATGGAAGAAGGAATAATTGTTAAGATCCCCAAAAAAGGTGATCTCAAAGATTGCACCAACTGGAGAGGGATCACCCCATTATCAGTAATGACCAAGACTTTCTGCAAAATCATTCTTAATAGAATCAAAGGAGCAGTGGACCCAACCCTGAGAGAAGAACAAGCTCGTTTTAGACCTGGGAGAAGCTGCTTAGACCAAATAATTACCCTACGAATAATTTTGTAAGAACATATTGAGAAGCAACAACCACTCATACTAAATTTCATCGATTTTAAAAAAGCCTTTGATGGTCTACACAGAATCTCTCTGTGGAATATTCTTAGATGCTATGGAATACCAGACAAAAAAATAAACATTTTAAAGAGCCTCTATGATGGTTCACAGTGTGCAGTTCGCACTGATGGTGGACACAGCGACTGGTTTATGGTTGAAACCGGAGTAAAGCAAGGCTGTATTCTATCTCCGCTATTGTTTGGAGTGGCCATTGACTGGGTGATGCGAAAATGTTGCAGGGGCGAAATTGGCATCGATTGGGTAGAAAATAGTCAACTAGAAGATTTGGATTTTGCAGATATTGCCTTGTTAAGTAGAAACAATCAAGATATGCAAAGAAAAACAGACAACTTGTCATCTATAGCATCAAAAGTTGGACTGCAGATAAGCTATGAAAAATCAAATATAATGAAGACACCTATGGAAAGTAATGCAGATATCACACTGGAATCTAAAATGATAAAAATAACAGAGCAGTTCACCTATTTGGGTAGCAATTTTGATTGCACAGGAAATGTTAAAAAGAAATTATGATACGAATTGGCAAGCAACATCAGCTTTTAAAAGTCTAAATAAAATATGGAACTGCAAGTTATATAGTATTAAAACTAAATTACGAATTTTCAATTCAAATGTTGTATCAATCCTAACATATGCCAGTGAGAGTTAGAAAATGACTAAAGATATAAAAAGCATTTTTGAATGCATTTGAAAATAGATGTCTGCGAAAAATAATGAATATAAAATGGAACGAATTCAGGAGAAGTGATACAATCAGAGACATATCTGGTCAACCACTAGTGACACTGTTATAAAAAAGAGAAGATGGAGATATGTTAGGCACACCTTGAGGAGAAATGATCAACGAATATCAAAGCAGGCATTGAAGTGGGATGAAAGGGTTCAAGAAAGAGAGGTCGACCTAAGGAGACCCTGAAGCGAACTTTGCTGAGATAGGCAGGAAATATCGGTCTCAGTTCCATGGAGGAGATTGAGCGAGTTGTCCAGGATAGAACGGTATGGAGAAATTACTTGCAGGCCCTATGTAACGTATAACGGTACGAGAGGTTCCACATGGGGAGCAAACACCAGAATTTTCAAGGCACTGTACTCTGGTAGAGTGCGACCGATCCTAGAGTACGGTATGGCAGCGTGGAGCAATGCATCTAACAAGCAATTTGCAAAAGTGAGCAATAGTCAGAACCGGGCCTTACGCATCATCACTGGAGCCATGAAGTCCACGCCCATCAAGGCGATGAAGACAATCACCGGCATCCAACCAATGACTGACCGAAGGGACAAAAAGTAGTAGTACTTGCGGAAAAACTCAAACGGCTCGAATCTCATCCAATGCATGAAAGAATGTATGAATTCGGAAAGTGGAGAATACAGAGATCTAACTTCGTTAGAATCTCTAAGGCACTGACCATAGACCATCCAGTCCTTTCCAAATGCACAGCCAAACCAATCCCGGCAATCGACAAGTGTCCGCCATGGAAAACAAAATGCCAGAACTAAGGGAATCAATCCCAGGCATACTGAACAAAAGGGACCAAACAAACCTCGACAGAAAAACTGCAGCAGAAGAGCACATAGAATCAGAGTACCCTGAAAATGTGTGAACGCACGTCTACACGGACGGATCGGCAAATAACGCAATAAGCGATGGCGGAGGAGGAATAGTGCTTAAAATCTCAAAGAAAGTCACGGTCAAGAAAGCGATCGCCACAGTCAAATACTCGAATAACTAGCGAGCAGAGGCAGAGGCAATCAAAGAGGCGGCCGAAATGATCTTGAAGAGAAGAAACACTACACGCAACAAGGTCGTGATATTCACCGATGCTCTATCGGTCATCACGGCACTCAAATGCGTGGGCAAAACTGAGATGAATGAGCTCAAAGCGTCCCTCGCTGAACTAACGAGTTCACTCAAACGCACCGTCATCCAGTGGATACCGTCACACTGCAACATTAGGTGAAACGAAGCGGCCGACAAGCTAGCCAAAGAGGGCAGGCGACTACCTCAGACTGATCTCGAGATCAGTTATGAGGAAGTCAAAACAACCATCGGTTCGCACTATAGAAGCAAATGGGCAAAAGACCACCCTCAGTACACAGACAGTGACGGATACTATGGTCTCTCTCACAGTGAACAAGTCGCCATATTTCGCCTCCGTACCGGCCAAAACAAGCTCAGAGCCCACATGTTCCATAAATTTAAAATTGGCACAACTAGCTTGTGCCCCTGCAATGTGGCAGACATGACGGCAGAACATGTCTTGCAAGACTGTCAACAGGTATAAGGAACGAGTCATAGCTACAACACACAGAGCTTCGCGAAAAGCTGTACGGAGGAACGGAGCCCCTAAAAACAACAGTAAAATTCATGATAAAAGTTGGTCCATCAGTCTAGGCCGGAACGCAAAGGAAAAAGGAAGGTACGAGAGGAATTATTATCATAAAGTGTATAATCAATCCGCAGCAAGGAAGCTTTCAAATTCTTTGAGAAAATTGAAAATTATCAACTGTTTTAATTGTCCTACATTGTTCATTACTATCAGAGCTAAATGTTTAACCGGACTTCAAAATGTGCCCGGTTAGTGAATGTGTTTACAGTGATAACAATAATGCAAGTGCTGATGCACTTGTGATTTTTGTTGGATATTTGACAGGCAGAACACAGATACCAAAGAGGATACCTGGTCAGGTATGGGTCAAGTCTTTCTGGGAATCTCCAGCACATTATGGCTATCCTAGTAAGTACTGTATTGATATGAAATGTGTAAATCGATCAAGCGATTTAGACAGTTTGGAGTTACCCATTGTACTAGTCGAGCTGGATGTCTGAGAGGCAGAGTGAGAGGTGTGTTTAATCAGCGAGCCACGGGAACCATCAGTATACATACTCTTCAATATCTGTTGGGGAGACTAAGCACCTATGGGTCTGCCCGGAGTGCAATGACGTCAGTTTAGTAACCAATAACCAATGAAATGTCTAATCGTTCTTCTTTTTTTTCTCATGTCCATCTCAGCTTTTTTTTGCCGTTAGGTGTAGCAGATTTAACTGATGATCGGTTTTCGAGATAGTGCACTCTCGGTTTCTTGACATGCTTTGATATTGTAGAGTTTTAGGATGTCTGTACCTCCATCAATCCATCTTTTCTTGGTCTGACCCTTCCTCTTGATGATTCCATTTTCATTAAATTAAAAAAAAATACTGTTTAAAATATCAGTTTTACACTATTTGGTTTATAATTCATAGAAAAACATAACTGATGAATTTATAAAATAGTGCTTTTACTCTACACTTTTGTATCTATGAAATAGTGCTTTTAACTCTACACTTTCGTAACTATGAAATAGTGCTTTTACTCTACACTTTCGTATCTATAAAATAGTGTTTTTACTCTACACTTTCGTAACTATGAAATAGTGCTTTTACTCTACACTTTCGTAACTATGAAATAGTGTTTTTACTCTACACTTTCGTATTTTTTAAATAGTGCTTTTCCTCTACACTTTCGTATCTATGAAATAGTGCTTTTACTCCATACTTTCGTATGGATGTAATAGTGCTTTTACTCTACACTTCCGTATCTATGAAATGATGATGCTCGTCCATCACGTGTGATGATGACCACGCAATCTTCATCCAAGGAATATAGTTGCGTTATGTTTGTCTGTGTGTGTGTAGATGACTAGTGAGCCCGAAATATACGGGCTTGAAATGTTCTTGTACAGTGTGGGCAAGGTATACTTGCACTTGAAGGGAGTTTCACTGCCTTTCTATTTCGACGTTGTTTGTTCCATCCGTGCTGTTCTACCTGCCTCGCAGGTCGAGGAACCATGTCGAAAAAGTGTGCGCCAGGCTGATCTGTCTTAAGCAACATTCTCCCAGTTGTCGACATCTATGCCAAAGGATTTCATCGAGTTCTTGAGTGTGTCTTTGAATCGCTTTTTCTGACCACACGGTGAGCGTTTATCGCTATGCAGCTCACCATACAAGAGACGTTTGGGTGTTCTACAATCCGAAATTCGAGCCCCATGTCCTGCCCATCGTATCTACGACTGCATCAAGATTGTATAGATGCTGGGGAGAGCGACTCTTTATAGGACCTCTGTGTCTGGGATCATATTTGATGTTCATCTATAAAATAGTGCTAATTTGAAATAGTGAAATTTTCTCAAAGAATTTGAAGGCTTCCTTGCTGCGGATTGATTATACACTTTATGGTGATTAAATAAGGAGATTTGAATATGATATTCTCTGATAATTCTAAATTTATTTTAGTAACTTCTTCTTCTTTGAGAAGACCAGTAACATTTCGTTGTGAATCTTTATTGAATATGCTGGAGTTTGAACTAGTGAACAATTGAAAATACTCCAGTATCTGTCTCGTTGAACTAATCGATAACTGAACATTGGTCGGCTTCACGGCAAGAATTAAGATCTCTAACCCTATCACAACTAAAACTGTAGACCATAGGTTCCCAACCTTTTTTGAATGAGCGTCCCCTTTTTTAGTGAATAATTCGCTACCGTCCCCTTGGGTAAACTATATTGTACATACTATAAATTGAAAAACAAGGACAAATTTGTCAGTTACTTTATTAGAAGTTAATACCAATATTACTGTATTGCTCACAGTATCATTGACACAATTTATGTTATAATGTATTTATTGGAGCTGAACTAGATGTGATGAAACTAATTTTTCGATGTTTGGTGACTTTTTTGTCATCAATAATTTTAAAACGCCTCATTCCTCTATTGACAATCTGTTTCGTTTCTATATGAATAGTCTGATGACCATGAAAAATCCTCTATCAGTTAAATATGGTGATGGAAATACAATAAACAACTTCTTACTGCAGCCCACTAGGGTTGATAAAATATTGGAATTTAACTTTGTAGAGCTTGCAGTGTGAGGGTATCCACTGGATTACTCATCATCATCATCATCAGGTGCCGTCTCCACATCGAAGGTTGGCTGCAATGAATCTCAGCATCCTCTGTCTTTGGTGTTGCACACTGCCAGACTGTCCATTTCTTAAAGTCTACCCTGCAAACAGCACCATGATGCATGTCTGTGCTTAACTCTCATTTCAATCACATGATTCAATGTGTCTGATTCTGTTTCCATATATGTGAAACAGGTGGCACCATTTGATAGTGCACATGTCTTCTGAACAAGGATGTGCTTAGGCTTCATGAAGTCAATCTTACTGTAGGCTGGTGCTCCTGGTGATTGACTATGTACTGGGCCTTGTAAAAATCAGCAAAACTCAACTGAAGAAGCTAGATATGTTGCAAAATGAACCAATAAGATAGGTCCTTGGATGCACAAGAGATAACTCATGTTAAACTATGCGATACATTTTTGACCTACCACATATGTGTAATATACATAAGATGGTCCAGGTGAAGAAGCGCTTACATGTTACATCAACCACTACACAGCTGTCTAGCAGAGGACTAAGGCAAAAGACAAAGAGGGATGGTTTTGAATAGTGGAGCAGAGTATATTTCCTCTCAAATCTGTCCACGTAATCACATCAGCCTTGACATTGAATAGATTGACTCTCCAGTAAAGTTGCGGGAACATAGTAAAGTTGATTGTCACCTTGGGCATGCACTTCAGGGAATGGACTCAAACAGCTACATATGTTGAGATAAGGAGCCAAATAGATAGATACATCTATCCTGATGATTTCATTATCTATGCATATGAAAGGCAAAGAACATAGATAGAAATAATAGACAACCTGGTCATAGATAAGTTTCTCACACATGGTAGTCACATAGCTAATGCAAATAGACTGGTAATCTGAAGAGAGTTTGTTGCTGCCTACCTAGATTCTGCCAGGCATCATGACCATTAATTACCTATTTTTAGTCCCTAGGCAAAGTGACGGAGGAATTTTACAGGAGATCGAAGATTTGACACAGAAATTGAGCATAATTCTGAAAAGTAGTGTAGTTTTATATAAACTATCAATAACCAGAGGGGTAGTAAACTATATAATCTTGGTTATGTGCCTTGTAAAACTATTTTATTTTTGTGCATTGTTAAACTGAATCTAGTTTTTGTTCTTTTGTAAAATTTGTTCATTTTTTTTGCTTTGCAAATCCATCTTACTTTATTTTTCCATCTTACTTTATTTTTCCATATTTGGCCTTATTTGCTGTCCACTATTACTTTCGTATTCAACTATATAATATGGGAACCACTTAACAGCTGATTAACATCATTTTTGTACTAATCCTATGATATCACAGCCACACACGGTCAACGTCCAGGTACAATAGAGGAAAATTAATGCTTGTCCTACAAGATGATTTAGAAAATTCACAGCTGTTGAAACTACACCTTAGATCAAACAAAAGGGAGAAAGAAAGCAAATAGTTCAAACATTCTAGGAGAATTGGACCAAATTAGCTGCTATTACACAACTACAATAGTATGCAATCTGATTTTTGGTACACAGAAACAGAGGTAGATGGATAGATCACATTCAAAACATTCAACTTCAAGGTTAGTTTATTGAAACCAATTCCTCAGATTTGTCTTTGAACAGAAAGCTCCCTCTTTGAATGATTCCTCATGTCAAGATTGGGCAAGAAAAGTTCAAAGTGAGTCCTTTTTTCTTACTCCTATAGGGTATGGATTTTTCATGTTTTTATTCCAAATATAAATTTAAATATCATCATCATCAGGTGCCGTCTCAACATCGAAGGTTGGCTGCAATGAATCTCCAGCATCCTCTGTCTTTGGTGTTGCACACTGCCAGACTGTCCATTTCTTAAAGTTTCCTCCCACTTATCTCTCGGTCTTCCTCTTGCTCTTCCCCTCAACTTTCCCCTTTAGTAAATATTTTATCATGGTGTCATGTCTTTTTATGTGCCCAAAATACTTTACTTGTCTGAATTTTATTTCTCTTAATAATGGTTTCTTCATGCCTAGTTTTCCTAAAACTTATTTATTTGTCTGTTTCTCTGTCCATGAAACTCTGCCTATTCTTCTGTATATCCACATCTCAAATGCATCAATTCTGTCTTCTTACTGCTTGTTCATTGTCCATGTTTCCGAGCCATACATTAATATAGGATATATATAGCATTTGATAATTCTCATTTTTAGCCTGTTTGTGATTTGTTTGGATGTCAGTAACTTTCTCATACTATTGAAATTATCCTTGGCCTTTCCTATTCTCTTTTTAATTTCTGTTATACATCTGCCATCATCTGTTATCATCTGACCGAGATATAAGAAGCTTTTTACTTGATGTAGTAATTCTCCATGTATTTTTATATTCATTTTAGGTTTCTTCATTTCCTTGTTGATCACCATAGTTTTTGTTTTCTGTATGTTATTGTCTAATCCATATTCCTTGCTAGTTCTGTCCAATTGGTCCACTAGTTCTTGTAGATCTTGTTCATTTTCTGCTACCAATACTGTGTCATCTGCATATCTTAAGTTGTTTATTATTTTTCCATTGATCTTGAGTCCTGGCATTCCCTCTAGTTGTTTGAAGATTTTCTCTGTGTAGATGTTAAATAAGCTTGGTGACAGAATGCATCCTTGTCTCACTCCTCTCTTTATGTCTATGTATGGAGTAGCTATTTTCATATTTTATTATTGCTGTCTGTTCCCAGTATATGTTACTTATTAGTCTGATATCATCCCCATCTAGGCCTATTTCTTGTAGACATATGATTAGCTTTTCATGTTGGACTCTGTCAAAGCTTTGCTATAATCAATGAAACACAAGTAGATACTTTTTGCACTTCTATATACTTGTCAGCGAGTAGTCTTATACAAAGTATTGCCTCTCTTGTTCCTCTGTTCTTTCTAAAGCCAAACTGTTCTTCTCCTACTTCTATGTCTATCTTGTTTTTAATTCTGTCATGTATGATCTTGAGTAGTATTTTGTTATGTGGCTCATCAGGCTAATTGTCCTATAGTCTGTGCACTCCTGTGCTTTGGGCTTTTGGGTAGTGGTATGAATACTGATGTCTTCAAGTCTGGATTACTACACTCTATATAATTATAATTATAAATTACAACTCTCGGAATTATGGCCAACTGGGCTACGGTTGACCTGAGATCACTTAGTTCTGTGTTCCTATCAGATTTCACTGCTGAGATAGCAGAAAAAAGCATAATTTTCCATGTATATGTTTCATATGTTGTAGTGCCATTTTTGCAACTGCATTGAGGGCATCCAGTCCTTGAAGTCTGTAGGACCAGGGAGGAGAGGTACTGGCTGATTGTATGTGTCTTGGTTAAGCCAGTGCCAATATTGGGTCTGCGTGGGCAAGCTCTTTGGAGTTTGCTATGAAGCTACTCCTTTTCAATCTGCCCCTACCATAGATGTTTATTTGGGGGTGCATTGGATGGTTAATTAGTCTCTTGCACTCTCTCCTTGATGAAGTACTTTCATGTTCCGTCTGTCTTCCAATGATTGAAGTCTGATGGCCGTTTCCAGTATTTCTATGGGGGTAGACTTATGGTTTCAGTGATGATCCGTGCCTGACTTAACACTCGACTTAGCTTTATGAAGTTTGTCTTGGAGATTATGACCCAGACTGCTATGCCATACTTAACGTACTAGTCAAACTCTCCCAGAGTAAATCCTCTTCGGAATGCTACAACCCGCACTCTTGTTGGTGCCTGCTAATTTGTTGGTCACGATCCCCAGTCTCTTCTTTTCTTTTTCTCTAGATTTATCTGTGTTTTCCACGTCCGCCTGATGTTCATCATGATTCCCATTTATGTTGGACATTTGTCTATTAAGAGTAGGTGGTCATTAAACTTGAGTTTGAGCATCTGTTTCTTTTTGGATAGGCTGAAGAACTTTCATTTATAAAGGGCAATCAAGACCTGGTCTATTTTTCTAGCTTTTAAATTACATCTTGCATCCTTGAGGTGCTACTGTTATTGATTCTTCTCGTGTCCACAGTGCCAGATCATCAGCGTAGATTGCACCAGGCACTCTGTTGGGGATGTCTTCCATAATCATTTATTAAAACTAGAAGTAGCTTGGGAGACAGGACCCCTCCTTGGGGAACAACTTGTCTACGAACGCCTTTTGATTCCGAGTTTGAGCAGTTTCTTCTTCTTCTTCTTTGCGTTCGTTCTTTACGACCAATTTTAATCACTTTTGTGATATGTTTGATCTTTGCCAAGAACGTGTATACGTTGCACATTGGTTTGGTAGGCCCCTAAACGCATAGACTTCTACACGTTTAGGACACATGCATCCGATTTCAGCCAATTTGAGCAGTTTGATTTTCAGTTCCTCTCTCCAGACCCTGTCGAAATCCTTCTCCATGTCAACCCATATCATTAGTGTATGTTTCTTTTCTTGAAATCCACTTTCGATCTCCTGTGCAATGTAAGTTACTTGGTCTTCTGTTGATCCATGCTGACTGAATCCACTCTGCTGTAGTAGTTTTTGCTCCAGTTGCCACATGAGTCTTCTATTGAGATGCCTCTCCATCACCTTTCCAACACACCAAAAGAGGCTAATTGGTCTAAGATTGTTTGGATCGAATCTGTCTTTTCCTTGTTTTAGCTTGGACACTGTGATAGCTTCTTTCCATTCACTGGATTTTTCTGCGACTTTCCAGCTCGCATTCAAAACTTTTATCAGCTTTAGCTTTTTTCTTGACTTTCTTGCCTAGGTTAATGAGCATCTCATTTGTGATGCCATCCTTTCCTGGTGACTTCTTAAGGTTAAGACCCTGGAGTGCTTCTTCAACTCACCTCTGTCCATGTTGAGACATCTTATCTCTTCATCTCTGCCTTGCGGTTTTCTTGACTGCTCTCCTATATTTTGCCGAGGCTGCATTGTGTGCTATGTAGCTGTCTATGCTCTGCTCACTTTCTAATCTTTCTCTGGCCTGACTCACTTTCTCTTCAACATTTTGGATCTCTTCTGACCAATAAGATTTGTAGTCTCTTCTTGCACCTCTAGGAATTGGTTCTCTTGCTGCCCTCAAAATAGATATGTTCAGTAGGTATGTCATGTTCCTTATCTTTTTTGGTGTGTATTTATGGGGTCACAGTAGATGCCGCTGAGCCTCGCAAACTGTGCCCAGTCAACTCTTTTGTAGCTCCACTGGATCATTTTTTGGGGAGTTGGGTGAAATATCTAATCTTCAAGGAGAGCTTGACAGGTTTGTGGTTACTGTCTCCTAGCTGTTCCATGAAGGTTCGATTCAAGTTATAGGCTATGTCACCGGTGCAAAGACGAGGTCTGTGGGATATATTTTTCTGTCTTCTGGAGTAGAAGGTTGGTGGATCATCGAGGTTCATTCCTGAGCTGCAGGTTGTTATCTATTTCCCACTGTTCTACTCCCCGTCTTTTTTACATTGGTGTCTTGGTATCCCCAACTTTCTGAGTGACTGTTAAAATCTCCCAGTACTAGAGAATTTGTATTGGTCAGTGTCATGGTTTCCAGCATAAGGGCTCTATTAGTTCGAATCTGTTAGATGTCTACAAAGATGTCAATTCCTATGATTTCTGCTTCCTCATTTGTGCTGACTTCAATCTGCTTTATGGTGTATTTGTTGCTCAAGCCTATGAAGCCCCCACTCCTTCATGTGGCCTTATCTGTATAACTGATAAGCTTGGGCAAAGAATCTGTGTGGGGGGTTTGATGTGTGATTCCTGAATACATGCAAGGCCTATTTTTCCCTGCTAGGGCCTTCTTTTGGGTAAATGTCCTCTGCGTTCCACCGGATTATGTTGAATCTCCTGAGTCTGGTGGATTTTGATCTGCAAGATTTTCCTGCCGCTCATTTGCACGGCGCACGGCGACTACATTTGGGGCAGTTTTTTCAAATATGAAATCAACTGGCTGTAGCGTCCAACCATTGCCAGCGGACCATCGACAGCAGACCAGATATTATTCAGCGGAATTCTTTTTTCTTAAAAATGGTGTTCCAATACATAGATTTTTCTTTATTGTCCGTTTCGAATGTTCTTGCAAATAATAGTTCTTGACAAATGTTTTCATCTTTTATGAAGCGAACATGCGCCAGAGGTAAAAACACATTTGTTGGTAAAGAAGACGCTTAAAGTTATAAAACAGCTTTAAAAGTAGTCATCAAAACATCATTTCGACGATTCATTTCTACACTGTGTTATTTCTCAATGAGACTTAAAAATAATTTCAGACTGCGGCGTATGCAGTACAGAAGGCAGAACCACTAATGTCTTGTTTGTGGGTGATTGATTAAAACCTATTTCAAATACTCGACATCCTAGTGTCTGAATTTCTTCTTTGATTCCGAAATAACCTGGTACAATATGCATAGATTCTGTCTATTGCACTATTAATCGTTGCGTGTGGGCAGGACTCGCGTGACTTTGAATGTTCAGCTTAGGGGGGCGGCGGATGGTCCTCAACGCCCTTCAAAATTTACTTTTCAACCCAGCGCCCCCTTCCAACTTCTCAGCGCTCCCCCGTGGTCGGTACCGCCCCGTTGGGAACCTATGATGTAGACACTAAAATAATTGCAATGTTTTTCATTAAACGATGATTTAGTTTTTCAAACATTTTCATACGTTGTCATAACTGCAAGTGTTAGAGAGAAGTGTAGTTTGGTGTAAAACTTTATGTCGTATCGATCCTACTTCACACAGTTTGGCTTAGCAGGCGATACACACAAGAACCGTGCTGTCAAGAAAAGGGGTACTAATGTATTTACGTAATATATTTGCTGTTCAGAGAGCATGGCAACATACGGAACAAAGTGTTGCTTAGAAAATCAACGAGTCGTTTACTGTGTTTGATAGCGACATCATGTAAAGGATATGCCACAATATTCATTTCAATAAAGGCAGACAAGAGGAGAAAAACTTGGTAGAAAAATTAGGAAGGAAATGTGAATTTTTGCAGTAAGTTGTACAGCAGAATGTATAAAAATAGTCCGTTCAACAAATCATGCCCACAGACCAATGCGATTTCCAGCAAAACCATCAAACCAATGTGCAACGTATACACGTTATTGGCAAAGATCAAGCATATCACAAAGAGTGAATAACATTGGTCGTAAAGAACGAACACAAAGAAGAAGAAGATCAATTCTACATTAATGAAACTTTGCGCCTAATCTTAGAATTATACCGATAAGATTGGAATATGTAAATATATGATGGAAGAAATTTCTTAGGAAACCTGGATTTTGTGACATAACCTTTGATGTTGGCGACGTATTTGGCGATTCTGAAACAAAATTGTATTTGTTACAATAAACACATCAATTTGACATTCTCATACATGGGGGGCAATGTTGATATTTTCAATAGTCATGAAAAAAACTGGAAAATTAGACTTAGTTATATGATTGTTTTTAAATATCTTACCTTTTAGTTAAAGTTAGATGTCATATTATAATGCTCTCATCCTTTCACATCCAGGCTTGGGACTGGCAATGGCGGAGCTACTAAATGCTATCTTTGAATCGCTACTTCTTCGCTACAATGTGCTTGTGTTAACGTATGTGGTAGGGAGGTATCACTACAATAAAATAGCTCTTTTCTCTGTTTCTTATATACTGTGTTACAGATGACACACCTGTGCCTCTTTGCCGAAATGCGCGTACAGCATTAATGACACTTTTTTTTGCATTCTAATGAATTTGCATTTCAAGCTCTTTAAGAATATTATATCAATTGTCTGTTTTGAGAAGTCAACAATAGGACAAAATAGCTTCCCATTTATTTCGATATACGCCTTTAACTAAACTTTCGTCTCGCACTTATGTCTTCATGGGTTTACCGCGGTCAAATGTATATTGAATTGGTGCACGGTAATTGCAAAAATTGTTTTTAAAATGTATTTCGTACCTGAATATTGATGTAAACATTAGTTTTCTTCAATCATGCCAATAAACACGTTAAATATATAGCCCAAAGACAACAACTTTGTTTGAATGGCAAAAACATATTTTTGTAACGTCGAGAAAATGTGTAGATCACAGGCAGGTTTTCATTTTATTTGATCAAATGGTTACACAGATACCTATTTTTATCTGTGGGTATGACAAGTTGAACGCACCATGCTTGTCTGTACTGTGTGTTCGTAATGCTTATGAAGTTTCTGTTCTATTCGTGCGGTTCTACCTGCCTCGCAGACAAAAGAACCGTTTCGAAGAAGTGTGCGCCAAGCTGACCTGTCATGAGCAATATTCTTCCAGTTGTTGACATCTATGCTAAAGGACTACATCACGTTTTGGAATGTGTCTTTGAATCGCTTTCTTTTCACCACCCAAGGGAGCGTTTAACACCACGCAGCTCCCCATATAAGAGTTTTTTGGTATTCTGAAATCCGGCATTCGAGACACTTGTCCTGTCCATCGTGTCTGGAATTGCATCAAGATTGTATAGACGCTTGGAGGAGCAGTTTTTATCAAGGACCTCGTTGTTTGGGGTCATATCCTGCCATTTAATGTTATTATTTTTTTTAGGCAGAATGTATAAATGTGGTTTAGCTTCCTTGCGTATCGCTGATATACCGTTCACGTTTCACATGCGTGAAGAAGGACTGTGAGCACAACAGCTTGATATAATTTCATTTTTTGGACTTGGCCAATACCACATCTGTGCCAGTCGTTTCTATATATTCTGTCAAATGTGCTGCTAGCTTTAGAGATTCTGGTATTTATTTCATTGTCTATGGCGACATTTTGTGACAGTGTGCTTCCAAGATAATTTAATCTGTTCACTACTTTCAGTTTCTTGCCTCTTGTTGTAATATTTTGTTCCACATATAATTTTCCAGGAACTGACTGGTACATGACTTCATATTTCTCCTTATTGATGGTTCACCCAAAGTTGGAGCAAGTTTGTAAGAACCTACCCATGCTAGTCTAGAGATCTGCCTCAATGTTGACAGTGAGAGCACAATCGTCAGCAAATAATAGATCTCTGATGGTAACAGTTGTTACCTTTGTTTTTACTAGAAGTCTCCTTGGGCTGAAACGTTTTCCATCTGTACGATACTTGATGTCGACACCTATGTCACCATCTCTGAATGCATCAGTCAGCATGGCAGAAAACATCATGCTAAACAGAGTTGGTGCAATCACACAGCCTTGTTTGACTCCGTTAAGGACGGAAAAAAACTCTGATAGCTCGCCTTGGTCCTGCACTCTAGCATGCATCCCCTCATGCAGCTGTTTGCACAATCTTAATGAATTTTTCAGTACAGCCATATTTAGCCATGATCTTCCAGACAACTTCAAAAATATATTTTAGTCACCAAAAGTCGGTAGCTTCTAGCACATTGCCCAACAGAAAAGGATAACTTCTAATGTAACAGTATTACTGTTACTGGAGGATAAGGGAGGATAAATTCCTGATTATATTTTAGTTGTTTATTCCTTTGATTACTCCTTGATTTATTCCCTTTTGATTTACTCCTTGTTATCCTTTTGTTTATTTTGATGTGATGACAGTTGATGACAGCTCATCAGTTGTCCGGAGGTACCTGAAATGTTGAACGAACTCAGGGTATTTGATATTTTGAGTGACCAGTCGGATTGTACATTGAGTCTGGGACTGTACAACGAGCAGGACTGTTGAGGTGGTCGATTTATGATTGAGGCTGGGACTGGACAGTAGAACGGGCATAGAAAATGGATAAGGGACAAGACGATCGTGATGATTTTCTTTAATTCGACAACGTCGCTATCTACTGTATAGGCATCCGTATGATGTTAGTTTTCTACTGTATAGGCATCCGTATGATGTTAGTTTTCTACTGTTTTGGCATCTGTGTGATGTTATTTTTCTACTGTTTTGGCATCTGTGTGATGTTATTTTTCTACTGTTTTGGCATATGTGTGATGTTATTTTTCTACTGTTTTTGGCTTCTGAGTGATGTTATATATTCTACAAGACTGAAAATGTGGCGAGTCACTGTCTTTTGGTTAGACAACGTCATTTCTACTGTTTTGGCATATGTGTAATGTATTATATTCTACGAGACTGAAAATGTGGTGTGTCACTGTCTTTTGGTTAGACAACGTCATTTCTACTGTTTTTGGCATCTGTGTAATGTCATATATTCTACAAGACTGAAATCGTCGTGAGTCACTGTCTTATGTCGACAGCGTGATTTTTGTACTGTTCAGGCCACTGTGTACCTAAAGTTCTGAAGACTGAAATGTGTTGTTGTGGATTCTTCGTATACGAAGGACTAAGGAATACGAACCAGGAATTAATTAAGGTAATATTATTAGCTGCTAATTTGGCAATGTTCAATAGTTGATTTATTAACTTTATTTATCTTGTATTGTTTATTTTGATTATGTTATGAGTATCTGATTACCTGAAATTTCAATCGGTATTTGTATTAGTGACCAGTCAAGACCTGAACAACGAGTTCGTCAACGGCAGGAGTATCGTAGGCGATGTTGAGGTGGCTACAGTGTTTCCAAAAACTGGAGACAGACTGATCGTGTTATTTCCTTTCATTTGACAGGGTTTCATGTGAAACACCTTTTGTTTTCAGCTTTAAAAATTAGTAGTAATAATACAACTGAAATTTGATATGTTTTGTAGACAAGTATTTAGGTTTTGGCAATTTGTGATGTTTTTTCTATAATATAATTGTTCCTCTTATGTCGACAGCTATTTTGTATGTTCACCACTGTTTATCTATTCCACAGACTAATTTTGTTGTCTGAGGTCTCCTAAAGTGGACAGGATCACCAGAGTTTAAATTTAAAATATTATAGCTAGATGAAAATGTTCAACAATTTTTAAAAATTTATTCTTTGTATTGTTATTGTGCTTTAATGAGTAAAGTACCTTTCAATCTACAAGAGAAGGCATTTGATAGGGTTAACAGAGACATATTATGGGATGTTCTCGAAAACTACGGAATAAAAGGAACACTGCTAGACTGTGTTAGAGCCATATATATGGAAAGTGAAAGTGCCATACGAACAAGCGCCGGACTCACAAATTGGTTTCAAGTAACATCAGGAGTACGGCAAGGATGTGTTTTATCACCTCTTCTCTTTATTATATACATGGATAGTATCACCAAAATAGATGAAGCATCACTCAACGCAGACCAACAAAATGAACTGCTCTTTGCTGACGACCAGTGTATATTCCATAATAATATTGAACAGCTTCAAGAACACATAAACTTACTCAACAATAGCTGCCTCAAATACAACATGAAGATCAATATTCAAAAGACAGAAGTCATGACTATAAGCAGAGAACATAAAGATATCAACATACAAACAAATGACCAAACGCTAAAGCAGGTAAGAGAATTCAAATACCTTGGAAGTATCTTCACATCTGATAGTAGACTGGACAGAGAGATCGAAACTAGAATCCAGCAAGCCAACAACATTACATACCAGCTTACCCCAATTTTGAAACACCCAGCTATTCCAGTAGTGACTAAAAGACAGATTATAAATGCAATCTTCATACCAACACTGTGCTACCAGAGCCAAACATGGGCACTGACAAAAGAACAAAAAAGGAAAATTACCACATGCGAAATGAGATGCCTGAGGAAAGCAGTAAATAAAACAAGAAGAGACCATATAAGAAATGAGGAAATGAGAAGAACAGTCGGAACAACACCTGCTATTAGATTTATTGAAAAACAGAGACTCAAATGGTTTGGCCACTTGGTCAGAATGAACCCGAATACACCAGTTGCAAGAGCGTACAGCCTGAAAATGGAATCATCAAGAGGAAGGGGCAGACCAAGAAAAGATGGGTTGATGGAGTTACAGACATCTTAAAACTCCACAATACCACATCATATCAAGCGACGAGCGTGCATTATCTCGAAACCGATCATCAGTTAAACTGCTACGCCTAGCGGAAAAAGCAGAAGGAAGAACAAAGAAAGAAAGAATAGATGTTTATAATTACTGTTCTTGAATCGTGACGTTGGTGTTAGTTCTTTTGTGTTGTCTATTTCTTAGAGTGTGTATTGATGTATGTGAGTGGAGTTACTATTAGGTGTGTTCTTTTGTTGAATCTGCCATTAGGAGTGTTCATTTGTTGTATAAGGGTCAGTAGACTGGTATACAGTATCAGGTAACGTTTTTACTGGTACACTAGCACATTGTCCACCAGAAGGGGAGCTTTGCATTTCACAGAGGTATTAGCATATTGCCCACTAGAAGTGGTAGCCTAGACATTGCCACTAGAAGTAGTAGCCTAGCACATTGCCATGAGGTAAGGGTAGTCCCTAGCACATTGCCCACCAGAAGGGGTAGCTTCTAGCACATTGGCCACCAAAAGTAGGTAGCTTCTATCACATTGCCCACCAAAAGTGGATAGCTTCTAGCACATTGTCCACCAAAAGTGGATAGCTTCTAGCACATTGTCCACCAGAAGTGGATAGCTTCTAGCACATTAAAATGGTTTTAAAGCCGAAGAATTGACTTCACTACACCGGGTTCTATCCCATATGGCTCGGTTCCTTTCCACAGAAATTGTACTGCTTCTGCCGAGAGTATTGCACAAATCACGAACTCCGCAGCTCCAGCAACAATCCTAGGTATCTATGGAAAAAACTTCACTGAACAGAACGGCGCGGTCCGAATTCTAACCCACGACCTTCGATTCACAAGGCAAACGGTTTAACCACTTAGCCACAGAGACCCCCTCTAGCACATTGCCCACCAGAGTGGTAGCTTCAGCTTCCCTAGCACATTGCCCACCAGAAGTGGGTAGCTTCTAGCACATTGTCCACCAGAAGTGGGTATCTTCTAGCACAATGCCCCTCTCTTCTAACGACACAAAAAATACTCGTTTAACTGGTGCAAAAGTAAGTAATAATAGCCGCCCATCGCAAGTGGTGCGGACAACAGACACAGACGTGTGTTTTTGCACCTCTCTGGTGTGTACGGAGGTTACAATAAAGTCTAATTCTGGAACACAATCCCCTACCATAAGTGGGAAATACATGATCAAGATCGGACAGGTAGGTGCTATGTGTGCTGCCGTGTTGCACACTTTGCTTCCTCTGCGCGTTACGGTACGATGATTCTCCGCTATGTGAGCTCTTCTTGTGTTGTTACAGCGTCTATTTTGGCAATCTTGTGTAAAAGATGCCATGCATGTAGCGTCTACAGCAAAGCATTATTCAGTCACTGCAAAAAATCATAAACAGCTTGCACGTTGAAATCATCAAGCATAGAAAGTAGATAGTCATACTTGGGCACTTCTTTTATTTCTTTTCTCCAATTCTGTTTTGCCTCAAAGCATCAAGATAAGAAGTCTTTTTCTTCTTCTTTGCTTTCGTTCTTTACAGTCAATTTTAATCCCTCTTTGTTATATGTATGATCTTTGCCAAGAACGTGTATACGTTGCACATTGGTTTGGTAGGCCTCTAAACGCAGACTTCTTCACGTTTCGGACACGTGCATCGGATTTCAGCCAAAAGATAAGAAGTGATTTAAACAGGTTTTTGTGTGCACTTCATAATAGTGTTTTTCGTCGTCTCTGTTATCTCTGATGTTCTCATTTTGTGTAGATTGTCTTTTGCTTTGTATCCACTGTATAGTAGTAACATTGCTATTGAGGCGTACTGTCTGTTGGTAATCTGCTTATTTGACCAAACCATTTAATTTGTTGTTTCTTGATAAAGTTCAGTTTCAGGTTCAGTTTAGAATATCTTCATTTCACTAAAGACATGTTCATAGGTGCTCCAATCTCCTCCGCAATATCTCCAACAGCGTCCAGCGACTGACCGTACCAGTTCGATGTTGATTGATGAATTTACTCACGTACCTGTTATGTTGTTCTTTTCCTGTTACTCCAATCTTTAAACACAGCTCCTGCAATCTAGCAGTTGACGTGGATTGGTGTCAATGAAATGCAGTTCAGTACTAATGTTATATCCACTTTTTTCTTGATGTCTTTACTTCTCAACCGGTGTCTTCTTATTACTCCCAGACTTTTACGTAGACACTTCATCTCCGTCGTGACTAGTTTTCTTCTATCATTTGAAGTCACCGTCCAGGTTTGGCACATTTTGTCTGACTGTGTTTGACAACTTGGGACTAACAAAACATAACTGAACATCAGAAGAATTATTTATTCTCCTTCTTCTCTTCTACCATTTACATCTTTATAGAAGTATGGGGAGATGTAGTAATCTTGTGTGTTTTAAATGGTTTTTAAGCCAAGGATTGACTTCATTGCACCGGGTTTTACCCCATATGGCTCAGTCCTCTCCGCATAAATGGCACGCCACCTGCCGAGAGTGTTGCACAAAGCACGAACTCCTTAGCTCCAGCAACAATCCTAGGAGTCTCTGGAAAAACTGCACTCGTGAACAGAACGGCGCGATCCGGATTCGAGCCCACGATCTTCGACTCACAAGGCAAACGGCTTAAACCACTTTGCCACAGGATCCCTGAACACCTCCTGATCTTGTGTGTGCTTGTTCTAATGCATTTTGTAAGCTGTTTTTTGTTTTCTTAAGGCTCTTCTTGATGCCGTCGTCCATTTTGCATGGTCTTCCTCTTGCTCTATACTCGTTATACTTTTTTCTGTATGGCTCTCTGTGGTAGACGATATCAGGGCATTCTTGTCAGATATCTGTTTAATCCATTTAATCTGTTGTTCTTTTATGAATTGCATGACTGGTTTCACATCCCGTCTTCTTCTGATTTCTCCATTTCTTATTTTGTCTTTTATTGTCACTCCTGCACTCTTCTAAGGTCCCTATCTCGTTGTTATGATTTACCGCTCATTGGTTGCTTTTGTTGGCCATGTTTGACACTGGTAACATAGTGTTGGGTTATTATTTATTCAACACTGGAATTCAGAACTAATGACACTAACTTTGTCCAAGTATGTTCTTAAACTGCTAATCAAAAACGACGTGCCTCTCTCTCCATCTCTCGCTGCCTTTTTAACCCGAATTAAGGGAATAGGCTCATGTTAAACCAACTCATGTTAACTCTTCCTATCTCTAGCTATCCCCGGCAGCTCCCTCCATCTCTTCTTTATATTGTTGATCTCTGCCTCCAAATCTCGTCTCCGTGTATTGCTCGGCCTCCCCTTCTTTCCCTGTCCCTGCGGGTTCCAGGAAAGGACACGTCTTGTTATATTCCCTCTTGTTTTCGCAAAGTGTGTCCTATCCAGGGCCAGCGTCTTTTTGTAACTGCTTTTTTTCCAATGGTTTTGGAGTGTAACTGTTGCATTTCGTCATTAGTTGTCACAAAACTCTCTGTGTACAGATAAACGCTCAATTCAAACATCTTTGTCGAGTATGCATAAAGTGTGAATAACGTAGTAGTAGCACTAAAGCGATAGTGAGCTCAATCACAACCCTAAGCGTACCTGGTTCCCAGGACCTCCACGGTGGGCAAGTTTGGAAGCATATTCGTTTCCTTGGTGATTTTACGAAGGTAAAAGTAGACCTCACGTTCAGAAAGCAATGACAAACTACTGAACGTATAAGGGTGCCTAGAAAATCAACGACTCGTTTACTGTGGTTGATAGCTACGTCCTGTAAAGGATATGCCACGATTTTCACTTCAAAGTTTATGAAATTGTAATATATATCCCATTTTTTATTGCTTGCTTTGCTTCCATTTGTGTGTTCATTCCCTCGCATGATACCGTATGGAGAGAGCATGACAATTCATGTATTTTAGTGCATGATAGTACGCGGATTTGAGAGTATGATAGGGTTTGTGGTTTAGTGAGTGGGTATCTGTGGCGCAGAGGCTAGGTGCTCGTCTCTCGTCCAATTAGTACTCGGTTCACTCCTTCGTGGAGCCATCGAGATAGTTTTCCAGAGATCCTTGATCTCAGTGTAGATGAGATCGAGTTTCTAATATAACAGCAGAATAGACTTTACAGTCTAGCACTGGTCAATAGAGCCTGGAAAAAATGTAAGAAAAGAAAATGAAAGAGGAAAAAACTTTGCCTGACCCCTTGAACTAATTATTTTAAGTTGTGAATTGGTCTGCACGACCGCATGGAGTTATTTCTTATCAAATATCAACTATCTACCCTTCGTTCTAACACTGCAACAGTTAACTCAAAGACTAAGCAGTGTGTATTAATTCTCCGACTAATGGCATTAAAATGATCATTAAAGAGTGTTTATCATACGATGCAAAAGGAACACCGCACTTTGCGTCAGAAAAGGCTGAAATTTACAAAAGGCTATTTGCCGTAGATCAAAGCCCAAATATAAAAATGCGATAAGCTGCGATAAATGGACCATTAAATAGAATTATAGAGCGAAGGGAAGGGAAATGTTTGACTGTCAGCAAGACAGGCTCGAACATTCCCTAGGCCGAAAACTTCTGTTTCGGATGCGTTCGTCCTACATTAGTAGGGGCCTAACTGGGGGGCAATGTTCTAATCGTTCTTGGCAAAGACTGTTTATATATCACAATATGAATGATCAAAATGTTCTTGGCAAAGACTGTTTATATATCACAATATGAATGTACTTGGCAAAGACTGTTTATATATCACAATATGAATGTACTTGGCAAAGACTGTTTATATATCACAATAAGAATGTACTTGGCAAAGACTGTTTATATATCACAATATGAATGTACTTGGCAAAGACTGTTTATATATCACAATAAGAATGTACTTGGCAAAGACTGTTTATATATCACAATATGAATGTACTTGGCAAAGACTGTTTATATATCACAATAAGAATGTACTTGGCAAAGACTGTTTATATATCACAATAAGAATGTACTTGACAAAGACTGTTTATATATCACAATAAGAATGTACTTGGCAAAGACTGTTTATATATCACAATATGAATGTACTTGGCAAAGACTGTTTATATATCACAATATGAATGTACTTGGCAAAGACTGTTTATATATCACAATAAGAATGTACTTGGCAAAGACTGTTTATATATCACAATAAGAATGTACTTGACAAAGACTGTTTATATATCACAATAAGAATGTACTTGGCAAAGACTGTTTATATATCACAATAAGAATGTACTTGGCAAAGACTGTTTATATATCACAATAAGAATGTACTTGGCAAAGACTGTTTATATATCACAATAAGAATGTACTTGACAAAGACTGTTTGTATATCACAATAAGAATGTACTTGGCAAAGACTGTTTGTATATCACAATAAGAATGTACTTGGCAAAGACTGTTTATATATCACAATAAGAATGTACTTGGCAAAGACTGTTTATATATCACAATAAGAATGTACTTGGCAAAGACTGTTTATATATCACAATATGAATGTACTTGGCAAAGACTGTTTATATATCACAATAAGAATGTACTTGGCAAAGACTGTTTATATATCACAATAAGAATGTACTTGGCAAAGACTGTTTATATATCACAATATGAATGTACTTGGCAAAGACTGATTATATATCACAATAAGAATGTACTTGGCAAAGACTGTTTATATATCAAAATATGAATGTACTTGGCAAAGACTATTTATATATCACAATATGAATGTACTTGACAAAGACTGTTTATATATCACAATAAGAATGTACTTGGCAAAGACTGTTTATATATCACAATATGAATGTACTTGGCAAAGACTGTTTATATATCACAATAAGAATGTACTTGGCAAAGACTGTTTATATATCACAATATGAATGTACTTGGCAAAGACTGTTTATATATCACAATATGAATGTACTTGGCAAAGACTGATTATATATCACAATAAGAATGTACTTGGCAAAGACTGTTTATATATCACAATATGAATGTACTTGGCAAAGACTATTTATATATCACAATAAGAATGTACTTGGCAAAGACTGTTTATATATCACAATAAGAATGTACTTGGCAAAGACTGTTTATATATCACAATATGAATGTACTTGGCAAAGACTGTTTATATATCACAATAAGAATGTACTTGGCAAAGACTGTTTATATATCACAATATGAATGTACTTGGCAAAGACTGTTTATATATCACAATATGAATGTACTTGGCAAAGACTGTTTATATATCACAATAAGAATGTACTTGGCAAAGACTGTTTATATATCACAATATGAATGTACTTGGCAAAGACTGTTTATATATCACAATATGAATGTACTTGGCAAAGACTGTTTATATATCACAATATGAATGTACTTGGCAAAGACTGTTTATATATCACAATAAGAATGTACTTGGCAAAGACTGTTTATATATCACAATAAGAATGTACTTGGCAAAGACTGTTTATATATCACAATAAGAATGTACTTGGCAAAGACTGATTATATATCACAATAAGAATGTACTTGGCAAAGACTGTTTATATATCACAATATGAATGTACTTGGCAAAGACTATTTATATATCACAATAAGAATGTACTTGGCAAAGACTGTTTATATATCACAATAAGAATGTACTTGGCAAAGACTGTTTATATATCACAATATGAATGTACTTGGCAAAGACTGTTTATATATCACAATAAGAATGTACTTGGCAAAGACTGTTTATATATCACAATATGAATGCTTGAAAAGACTGTTTAATATCACAAATGAATGTACTTTGGCAAAACTGTTTATATATCACAATAAGAATGTAGCTTGGCAAAGACTGTTTATATATCACAATATGAATGTACTTGGCAAAGACTGTTTATATATCACAATATGAATGTACTTGGCAAAGACTGTTTATATATCACAATATGAATGTACTTGGCAAAGACTGTTTATATATCACAATAAGAATGTACTTGGCAAAGACTGTTTATATATCACAATAAGAATGTACTTGGCAAAGACTGTTTATATATCACAATATGAATGATCAAAATGGTCGAGAAGAACAAACGAAACAAACAAACAAAAATACGACTAATATAGCAGTTTATTTATTTATTACTTCTACAAGTTAATACAATATGAAAAAAAATCACAAATCTCAATAAATATTACTAATCATGTACTTCAACAACTATCAATTTATAGTAACAAATAACAAGCGCACACAAGGGTCAGTTTTAGAAATCTTGTCTTGACCTGACACTGTGAAGAAACAGGAGGGGAAAAGAAAGAAAGAGCAAAGAATTCCAAATATTTAACTCTTAATTAGCATGTTGATGGCGTTCTGTCTCTTAGGTTAGCTCGAATCACGCTGCAGCCAGTTTGGTTGCAAATTGTTTGCATGGATTTTAGCAAAAAGGACGATGGCATCACACGTTCAGAAAGCAATGGCAAACTATTGAACGTAATAATGCTTAGAAAAATCACAAACACAAATCACATTAAAAGTGGGGTTGATTCGCAAAGTCCTGTAAGGATATACAATTAACTATTTACAATGTTACCAAAAATAGTCGTTAGTTAATATATATATATATATACTTTTAATTCTGACAAGTCACTTCAAAAATATAAACATTTATAAAACGAAACAAGAAAGAGGTCTCACATTCGTTCCATGATCGTCTTCGCAGTCTATCTGCTCTTGAATCTCGTTTCTACTAAAGCGACTGTACCTATACATCTGCTAAATTCTTCTATCTATGCACCAAACGTACTGATCCAGCAGGTAAAGTGTCCGTCCGTTACTTGACCTCGACATTCTCTTATTTCCTGTCCAAATGGACATTTAAAGACTTCCCAACATGTCGTCTATAGCTTCCTAAGTCCGTTACTATTCTCTTCGCAAAGTTTCATCAGTCTCGCTGGTTGTGTTCGTAAGGACGCTTGTATAGCTAGGCTAGGCGATGGTGTCCTAAGAAATGGGGGTTAGTGGTTCCAATCCTGTGTTTGTCTATTTGTTTTTCGAAGCTCTTAATATCTGTACATTTGTTTATTTGTTGATCATATTCTTCGCTTCCGTTGCTTTCTCTGAGGTTCTTGCAAAAACTTCTTCTTCTCAAAGTCAGTTGCACAAAACTTGACTGGTCTGGTCCGAGTTCTGGAGAGTGGGTCCCGTAAATTGTCTCGTCCTTGCTATATATGGTGACCCCTAGTCCTAGTATCGTCTCGTGCTCAACAGTCCGATATTCTCGGGTCACTCACTAAAAGTCATATCTCGAGATATGTCTACTGGAGTACAGGAGATGGAAATCTTTACGGTTGAAGTAAACAAAAGGGGTGTGTGATGAACTAAACTTTTACACTAGTCCTATCGTAGACGGACCACAAAACATAAGTCCCGTGTTCAATTTGAGCACGTAAGAGAACACATGACAGTTCAAAATCGAGAAGGGCAGGCTGGAAAGCCGCTACCCGAGTACAATTCATTTGAAAAGATTTTTTTTTTAATTTCTACAAAATATCTTCATAATCTTGAAATTACATCGCGGACTCTCGCAGGTGCTGCAGAGTTTATGCACTGCACCTGCGATTTTCCTGTTTAAGAAAGAGATTGGAGCACATATTGTTACTCGTCGAAGTGTAATCATGACGGTTCTATCAATCAATCAAATTTCAAATGTAGCAATGTATGTCTTATTGGTATATTTATTCTTAAGCCCCAATTATCTGTTTCTCAGATTTCTTCTCCTTTAAGAGTATCCATCATTAAACATTATTCATGACAAGATTCATAAACTTTAGTCAACTTATTGTTATCATCCTAATATCTATCCCCCTATAATCCTAAGGGTATGAAAAACTCTTTCTAATATCGATTTCCCGACAAACAACTCGAGTTAAAGAAACATAATTAATCATCAAATATCGGTAGGAGCATGACACGTTTTATTGTGTGACCATTCTCTGATATCTGGTATAATTTTGCTCTCTGTTTGCGTGTGTATTTTTTCACACAAGTTACACCAGGTAATGTTGCTACTAACAGTTATTAATTTGTCCTTTTCCTTCAACATTTGTGCATATCGTTTCAAATCATTACCAAGTTCTTGTAAGTAGAAAGCCAAATCTTTAGGTGTGGAAAAATTTGCTGTGTTTATGAAAACTCCGTTTGGAATATATTTATTGTAGTCAAATGCTCCTCTAACGACCGGAATAATATGAGCACGATACTGGAAATTTCTGAAGAACTTTTCTGTGACATAATCTTTGCATAAAGAATTTTCAAAACTTAGGTAGAACTTGTACGTTGTTGACAGATTCTGTTCACATAGATCGCTATTCAACTTTTCACATTTTAAAGTGCCACATTTTCCATAAATGTCGACGTCAATGTATTTCTATAACCAAAAAAAAAGAAACAAATACAAAAATTATAAGTTTCATTATAAATATTTCATAATTAATTCATTTCTGCAATTAATAAAGAACGCATCATTATCAAATAGCTTGTCCAGAGCGGAACTTTGTCACGGAACTAAAAGTCCTTTGGAATGTCTCTTTCTCATAGGCCATACGTCCTGCCCCCGCAGCCGTCATGCCCAATTGATCAATTAGATCTTCTTCTTCTTCATCAGATACATATTGAATCAATCTTCTTCGTTGTCTTTGTTTTCTCCTCTTTGTAGAGCTGGCTTCTTCCATAATAATCTTCTGAAACTCCTAATGTCTATTTATACGCCCAAAATACTTCCATTTTCTCACTCTTATTTGTAGCATAATTATTTTTTTTTAATTTTGAGTTTTTTCTGAATAGATCTATTTGTTATCCTGTCTATCCATAATATACGGAGGACTCTTCTGTAACACTTATATTCAAAAACACATATGTTTTTCCACTGTTTTGTTCACCTCTCTCTCTCTCTCTCTCTCGTTATCCCAATTTTGTTCATATTTCTCTCTCTCGTTATCACCGTTTTGTTAATATCTCTCTCTCGTTATCCCCGTTTTGTTCATATCTCTCTCTCTCTCGTTATCCCGTTTGTATCTTTCTCTCTCTCTCTTCTCTTCCTTGTCATTTCTCTCGTTATCCGTTTTGTTCATATTTCTCTCTCTCTCGTTATCCCCGTTTTGTTCATATTTCTCTCTCGCTATCCCCGTTTTGTTCTATATCTCTCTCTCTCTCGTTATCCCCTGTTTTGTTCATATTCTCTCTCTCTCGTTATCCCCGTTTTGTTCATATTCTCTCTCCTCTATCCCCGTTTTGTTCATATCTTCTCTCTCTCTGTTATCCCCGTTTTGTTCATATTTCTCTCTCTTCTCGTTATCCCCGTTTTGTTCATATCTCTCTCTCCTTATCCCCGTTTTGTTCATATCTTCTCTCTCTCGTTATCCCTGTTTGTTCATATTCTCTCTCTCTCGTTATCCCCGTTTTGTTCATATTCTCTCTCTCGTTATCCCCGTTTTGTTCATATCTTCTCTCTCTCTCGTTATCCCGTTTTGTCTCTCTCTCTCTCTCTGTTATCCTTGTTATAAAATTCATCCTCCTGTTTCCCTTTTGTTCAATGTGTCTTCTCGTTATCCTTCATTTTTCTCTTCTTTTTTTTTTTTTCCGATCCAGAAGCACTTGAGCTTTTCAGCTCTTCGGCTCGGTGCCATGGACATCGTAACCCTTCGGTTCGGTGCCACGAACACCGTGAATCTGGGGAATCTGTGGCTTTTTCTGCCTGCCCACGGAATTGAACCGTACACACAGAGGGCTAGTCACCCACAGTCCAACGCGCTACGAACACGCTGGGCACGCGGGCTTACCTTCATGAAGAACTCTACATTTCATATCTGTATATGTTGCTCTTAATATGTTAATCATTTTCTGTGGGATCCCATAAGTTCTCATCAATTTCTATAAAGGTTTCTCTATCAATGCTGTCAAAAACCTCTATATTTTCATAATCCACAAATCGGATATAAAGTGGGGATTTACATTCAATAGTTTGCTTTATTATTATCCGTAATGTGGCTACCTGGTCAGCGCAGGTTCTATTTGGTCAGATCTCAAGTTCTATCTAACTCTAAAATGCTACTTCTATTATCTATCTGAACTCTCTATAGATCTCTTCGGGGATGTTCTCCTTTACACTCTGAGCTCTGTCTATACATCTATGGCGTGTTAAAAATCCAAATTCTCTTTAAATTTGACGACCTGCTCTGTCATCGTGGTAACAACTGTTTAAATATATTTGCTGTCACTCTGTATTTCATTCACACCAACATCCTACTATATGACCAACTTCAACCATCGCACCAGGGCTAAAATCAATGGTAAATCTAGACCTCAAAAGACATAAAAAGCAAGGATTGATGACAGCTTCTGAATTATTCTCTACCACATCCCTCAACACAGAAAAACAAAAATCTAAAGTAAAAATTAAATTAGGACGAAAATTTCAGCCCTCTGATTTTAGAGACACATTTTCATTTTGTCAACATATTAATAATTTCCATTCAGTGCTTATTACGTACTTACTTATTCCTCTTCGCTCCTCGTGGAGCATAGGGTCTCAACAGTTGTTCGCTACTCTTCTCTATCTCTTATTGTTCTCTTTATGGTCTCCCAGGACAGTTCAGCACTCTTCAGTTCATCAAGAAGACTTCGTCTCCAGGTCTGTTTAGGTGTCCTCTTTTTCGTTTTCCTTGCCGGTTCCACCCAATTGCTTGTCTAGTGACACTCGACTGTGTCTTCCGTAGTGTATGCACGACCCATCGCCATTTTTTCCTCTTGTCCTGGATCTTCATGGGTTCCTGTCCGATTCTTATCTCCAGGTCTGTGTTTGTAACTCTTATCTCCAAGTCTGTGTTTGTAGCTCTTATCTCCAGGTCTGTGTTTGTAACTCTTATCTCCAGGTCTGTGTTTGTAAATCTTATCTCCAGGTCTGTGTTTGTAAATCTTATCTCCAAGTCTGTGTTTGTAACTCGTATCTCCAGGTCTGTGTTTGTAGCTCTTATCATTCAATGACCATCTCAGTCTGAGAATCCGCAGAAGACATCCGTTGACAAAGGTCTTAATTTTTTGTTGTATTTCACTTGGTGACTCGCCACGTTTCTGAGCCATACAGTAACACAGATATCACTTTTGTATTTCACTTGGTGAGTCGCCACGTTTCTGAGCCATACAGTAACACAGATATCACTTTTGAGCTGAATATATTGAGCTTTGTTTTTGTGGAGATGGAAGTCAATGGTTATTAACCCAAAACAGTCCGCTTGAGTCTTTCTCTGCTAGCTCATACAACAGAAAGATAAAAAATACAAGTGTTCATGTTACCCAGACATATTTAGCCACATTCGCAAATATGCTAGAAACCTCAGCAATTAAACATTATAAATTATTTGTTACTCTGTTTGACTTTTTTATTGATTTATTGATTGATTGATTGATTGATTGACTGATTGATCCATATCATTGCACTTCGGTGAGTAACCATGGCTGCTCCGATCTCTTTCTCACACAGGAAGATCTCAGTGGCAGTGCACGACCTCCGTAGCACCGACAATTGTCCAGATGTAATTTAGAAGATAGTAAAAAAAAATATGTAGGAATCGTTGTTATTCATGTTATTCTGTTATTCCAAGTTACCCTGAGTTTACGCTCGACACAACGCATTCGTTCTTTAATATCGCTATAATTTGTTGATGTCTAACAGTGCATGTAGAAGAAGAAGGTGTCGAATCTATCTAGCTAAACATCACGATTTCGTTAATGCTTTCTTTATGTATGGAAAATTATCATTAATTTATTTGAATACTGCACCATTTTTCGACTTACTTGCATTTCTTTGACATAATTCTTTCGTTTTGCAGGAGGATTGCAGTTACTGACAAACCAAGCAGCAGTTCTTGTTTTATTCTTTGCTATTTCAACTGAAAATATACTTTTCAATGTGATTTAACATGTCTCTTTTCATTCATGTATTTATCAATAAAATTACATTAGAAATCCATGGTACCATCCATCCACTCATAGATTCGTATATCCATCAATTCCCCATTACATACATTCATAGATGTACCAATCAACAGTCATAAATACGTTCCTCCACACACATATCCTACTGAGTATCTAAGGACCCTTCAACATACCATGCCCAGAATACAGACCGGTTCAAATCTGCACTACTCGGCTGTCGAGTTTGTCTATTTTGCTTTGAGAGTTTTAATTGCATACTTATTGTAACACGTCACAAACTCTAAAAATACTGCTGTTAATGCTCACGGTGACGTAAGACCCACAATTTTTTCAGGTGCAGATTATTAAATAGTTACAGAAACTTGTAAGAAAGGACACCATACTGGTAAACTGACCAGCCAAGTGGTGTACGGTGAACTTAGTGCAACTTGCAGGCCCTATGTAACGTATAGCGATACGAGAGGAATTGTTATTATTATTATTATTGTTATTAGATTATTGGACGCCGGAGTGGTTACCGGGAACCAAATTTGGGGTGTCAAGAATAGAACCACTGTTACCTGCTACGCATGTCGTAAAAGGCGACTTAAGAGGAGGTTTGGCTGAAATCTAATGCACATGTCCTAAACGTGTAGAAGTCTATGCGTTTATGGGCCTACAAAACCAATGTGCAACGTATACACGTTCTTGGCAAAGATCAAACATATCACAAAGAGTGATTAAGATTGGTCATAAAGAACGAACGCAAAGAAGAAGAAGGAGGAGGAGATTATTGGAACCAGTGGCTGTTCGTGATCATTTTTGTTGGTGGGGCCAGACAGATATTTTGGTAAAAACCATGGTTTCGGTTAGAATATATTTTAATGTATAAAATAATATATACACGTTACACCTTATTTTTGGTGGGGCCCACTGACCCTTAATGACGAGCCGCCACTGATTGGAACTATTACTTAGTTAACTCTATCACTCTGCATTTATTTTCTTTACATCCAGATACATTTATTTTGTAATGTATATTGAATAATCCGATATACTGACTTTGCGCCATCTTACAAATTACTACCAGCCTGAATATAGGCACAGAAGGAAAGAAGGGTTAAATATGCTTTGTACAAGAATCACAAGGAGTTCAAAGGTTCTTTCGTTACTACGATTCGATAGTGTGGTACTACACAGTCTCTTTGTTATTTTTATTATTTGTTTGTACTTTTTCGATCCAGAAGCACTTGAGCTTTCAGCTCTTCGGTTCGGTGTCATGGGCATCGTAACCCTTCGGTTCGGTGCCACGAACACCGTAACTCTGGAAAACCTGTAGCTTTTCTGCCACAATAGGGGAGCAAAGAATAGAAGAATAGTAACACTGCGACCTACAAGGCATGTCGTAAGAGGCGACTGAAGTAGGAGCCTAAGACATCTGTTAATGATAATCTCTAACGATCGAGAGTGTGTTCGTTTTAAAAGCTCTTTATTTGCTGTCGTATTCGTCCAGAAAATGTGCAACATTCTTCTTCTAAGTATTAATTCTGGAATGTCTCCATCTTGTGTATGTATAACTATTGTTACTGCTTATAATATCGTTGTTTTAGACGGTGTATGAACATCAGAAATTTAATGTGCGCATGGCTAGTGCAGTCGCCGCAAAACTGTGCAGGTTAGGATATTTTTTAATATATTAGAAATAAATCCTTGGCGATACCAGGGATTGAACACGGGTCTCTCACATGGGACCCAAGCTGTAATCCAATCTGCCAGATGCTCCTCGTCTTATGAGTATGTGTGTAGTTAATACATGTCTTTGCCCGCCTGCCCAGCGTGTTCGTATCGCGTTGGATGACGGTGTGACAAGCCCTCTGTGAGTGCGGGTTAAAATCCGTAGGCTGGCAGAAAAAGCCACAGGTTATCCAGATTTACGGTGTTCGTTGCACCGAACCAAAGGGTTACGATGTCCATCGAACCGAGCCGAAGAGCTGAAAGCTCAAGTGCTTCTGGATAGGAAAAAGAAAAGAAATGTCTTTTATTGTGTTACTGTGTCACAAGAGGGGTTATTATTTGCTTATGTGTGCGACATTAGATGTTAAATAAATGAATTTGTAAGTATGAAAGAGGAAATCGAACGTACAAGTTAAGCAACGAGTTGCTTCTTTGCGTAATGAGGACGTTTCCAATAGGTTAATACTTACAATAAATTGCGTCTGTCAAAAGGTCTGTGGTGTTTCTCCAAGTGAGACGACTATATGGAGCAAAGATATCCGAATCAGTTCTATAGGTGAATGTCCAGTTAAATACATTCTTCCAGGGCTCGTACGGAACTGAAGAAAAAATATATTATTTTTAACTTAACTCTGTTTTCTTATTTACACCGATTCTATATTTATTTATCATATGACCTAGTTATATTTATTTATCATATGACCCAGTTATATTTATTTATCATATGACCTAGTTATATTTATTTATCATATGTCCTAGTTATATTTATTTACCATATGACCTAGTTATATTTATTTCTATGACTGCATATTTGATCTAGTTATATTTATTTACATATGACCTAGTTATATTTCTTTATCATATGACCAAACTATATTTATTTATCTTTATATTGACCTAGTTATATTTATTTATCATATGACCTACTATATTTATTTATCATATGACCTAACTATATTTATTTATCATATGACCTAGTTATATTTATTTGTCATATCACCTAGCTATATTTATTTATCATATGAGAAACTCCAGTTATATTTATTTATCATATGACCTAGTTATATTTATTTATCATATGACCTAGCTATATTTATTTCTCATATGACCCAGTTATATTTATTTTTCATATGACCTAGTTATATTTATTTATCATATGATAGATATTCATGTTATTAAGCCTAGCTATTTTATTTCTCAATCCATTATATTATTTTTAGACCTAGTTATATTTATTTATCATATGATAAATATCTAGTGTTTTAAAGCCTGCATTTATTCCTTGGCAACATACGATTGTGAGACATGGACCATTGACAAAATGGTGGAGAAAATCATAAATGCCTTTGAATGCAAATGTTACAGTAAGGTACTTAAAGTATCGTTGACAGAGAAAATAGCAAATGCTTCTGTTATGCAACAGCTTGATAATAACGAGAGTTGGCTATTAAATAGCATAAATCAAGGAAAATGTAATATTTACACATCAAACCACATGAGTGTCCAGAGAAGATAATATTTTGGAGGGAATGGTGCCTAGAAGAAGAATGGTGCACGATGTCATTGTTAATCTGAGAATGACTGCTGCTGCTGACGCCGGTCAACGTGCACGGAAAAGATCGTTTTTCAGGACTGCTGTCATGGGAGTCAAGTTCCAGAATGGACAAGCTACTTGATGATGATGATGATAATACTTTATATGTAGAACAACTTGTAGAACAAAGTACATGACGTCATCAAAAAATATGCTTTAACAAAGTAGTAAAATTAGTTACAATAGTCTCTGCTATGTTCTACTGTTGTTTTTGGTAAACTGGAAAGAAACAATGACATATTCGATTGATAGATTGATTGATTGATTAATTCATAATCATAATAACAGATGTTAGAATTATCCACCATGTGCTTCAAGACATATCTGTACACGTTTCTTCATATTGTCAAATATCGTCAGTGTGTATCGACCGCCATCCCGAAACACTTGTTCCACCAAAAATAGTATTTTTCCGTTTCAAACACCAATATGTTTTGAGTGAACGGAATTACTCCAGCAGACAACAGTCATTCACTGCATATAATGTCACAATTGATTATGGAGCACATTTTTTATGATGTCATGTACTTTGTTTTCACATTTGTTCTACATATAAAGTGTAGTGAGACTTTACAAACACATTGTAGTATTTTATTTAATTAATGCTTTTGGTTCGTGAGTTGGCTTTTCAAAAAATGTATGCTGCCAGAATGGTGTGTCATGTGGCTTTTCTCATTCTAAAAGTTAATACATAAATGTTTTTCACATTTAGATAAAAATTATCTTTTTAACTTTCCTCTTCCACTACTATTACTAATCTCGCAATTAATTTCTTGTGATGTTGATAGCAACACTGTATACGTTAGCAGCGTATCTTAGTTAATATGTTTCTCTTAGTTAATCTAAGTTAATACGTAGCTAATATAGACAAGCCATTTGGTGAGAATGAACCAGAATACACCAGTTGCAAGAGCGTACAACCTGAAAATGGAATCATCAAGAGGAAGGGGTAGACCAAGAAAACGATGGTTTGATGAAGTTACAGACATCTTAAATCTTTACAATACCACAGCATATCCAGCGCCCGAGCGAGCACTATCTCGGAAACCGATCATCAGTTAAACTTGCTACGCCTAACTGCAAAACAGCAGAGAAGAACAAAAGAAAGAAATTAAGGGGGCAATTCTAGCAGAGATTGGGTGCCGTTGGTAAAAAAAAAATAATCATTAAAAATTCAATTTTAAAGATTTTGATCCCAGATTTTCAGATGTACCTAACAAAACATTAAGCTATCTAAAGCTGTAATTGTCTCTGTGGTTCTATATATACAATAAAGTAAATGAGAAGTTTGACATGAAAAATTATTTTAGACATGTGCAAAATACAGGTATCACTTTTACACATTTTTGTGAAATAAGTCAACTTCATTCAAAATTTAAACAGCAAACACACAGTTTGATAGTACAATGTCACATGAATTAATCATTAATAGCATGTAGAAAGTGCAACATGAAAATCAACAAACAAAAGACCGAGACCATGAAAATCAGCAGAACACCAAGCCAAGCAAACATACAAATAGAAAACACCAGAGTAAAGCACGTTTCTGAATTCAAATATTTAGGCAGCATTTTCACAGAGGACGGAAAACTCGATAGAGAAATAGAGACAAGGTGTCAAAAGCAAATGCAGTGACCTACCAGCTGATACCATTACTACAACACCCAAAGATCAAGATGGAAGTGAAAAGACAGATGATAAAAAGTATTTTCCTACCAACACTTTATTACCAGTGCCAAACTTGGTCTCTTACAGCAACACATCACAGAAAGCTCACCACGTGTGAAATTTAAATGCTTGAGGAAAGCAGTGGAGTCACCAGGAAAGACGGACTACGAAATGGGGACATCAGAAGCAGAGTGGGCATAACTTCATGCACCGAATACATCGAAAGACAAAAATGTTGTGGTTTGAACATTTAATGAGAATGAAATACAACCAACCACCAATAACAGCATACAATAAAAAGATCGGGCTCTAGAGCTAAGGAAAGACCAAGAAAAAGATGGATAGACAACATCAAGACCACACTAACATTAACACGGATACAACACAACAAGGGCTACTCATCTAGCCCTAGAACGCAAATTAAAGCTCCCATCCCTACGCTTAACGACAAGAGTGGACAGCCAACTACATCTTCCACCTGGGAATAGACAATAGACACACAGTTTGTGTGATTTTGGCAAGTTCTATGGAAAATAGTATATCTTTAATATATTTTATTTTTTGACCGGCTTAAAACTATCTTTTTATGGTTTTAAAATTGCATAATGTGAAAAACCATAAAAATTAATGTAATCATAATATTGAAATACCCATAGTATACGCTATAGTCACAAAATAGATGAGACTGCAGTAAAACTTATTGATTGGCAAAACACGTAATCACAAAGTACTGTAGTTTTAGAAATTACAAAAATAATGACAAAATACTGCAACGTTTCGACCATATACGCCATAGACAGTTCTAATGTAAACAAGCATGCAACATTACATGCTGATTGGTTCATATCTGACAATGTTATCTGGCTCTGCCATCATATCAGACGGCCAGTCAATGGATAGAGCTGATATTTTGAACGCCCTCATAGAGTGTGGCAAAGAAGATTTTCATTTAAACCAATCCACGTCAACTACTAGATTGCAGGAGCTGGGTTTGAAGATTGGAGTAGCAAGAAAATAACAGCATAGCAGATATGTGAGTAGGTTCATCAATCAAAATTGAACTGGTACGGTCAGTCGCTGGACGCTGTTGGAGATATTGCGAAGGAGATCGGAGCACCTATGGACATGTCCGGAGTGCAATGAAGATATTCCAAACTGAAACTGATACGTTATGATGTGAACATTATCAAGAACTGTTAATTGTTGAAGAAAATCGAAAACAAGTTTTTGTTTCTATATTTTTACATTCTTATGAGGAAGACGTTATACTCTATGATTCATCATAACTTGAAAACTATTTAACCAATTCTAAATATTCTAAAATAAATGTGTACAAAATTGGTAAACCTTTTATTAGATACCAAGTCTGTCGTGAAATTTTAGAATATCGCTTTCCCTGCTAGAGCTGTTGAAGAAAGAATAGACATATCATATCAATACTTACTAGGATAGCCATAATATACTGGCGTTTCCAAACACCACATGATCCATATTTGACCAGGTAGTCTCTTTGGTACCTGTTTTCTGTTAGTATTAGTTGTAAGATCAAACATAAGAACATCAGCATTATTATTATCACCTGTAAAAGCACATTCACTAACCGGGCACAGTTTGAAGAACTGGTTAAACATTTTACCTCTGAAAGTAAGGAAAAATTTAGGATAATTAAAACAGTTGATACTTTTCAATTTTCTCGAAGAATTTGAAAGCTTCCTTGCTGCGGATTGATTATACACTTTATCGATGATTAAATAAGGAGATTTGAATATGGTATTCTCTGATAATTTTAAATTTATTTCAGTAACTTCTTCTTCTTTGAGAAGACCAGTAATATTTCGTTGTGAATCTTCATTGAAAATGCTGGAGTTTGAAGTAGTTATCAATTGAAAAGACTCCAGTATCTGTCTCGCTGAACTAGTCCATAACTGAACATTGGTCGGCTTCACGGCAAGAATTAAGAACTCTATTCCTATCACAACTAAAACTGTACTTCCTAAAATAATCGCAATTTTTTTCATTAACTGAAGATTGAGTCTTTCAAACAACATTTTCGTACGCTGTCATAACTGCAAGTGTTAGAGAGAAGTGTAGTTTGGTGTAAGACTATATGTCGTATCGATCCTACTTCACAGTTTGGCTTAGCGGGCGATATACACAAAAACCGTGCAGAACATTCAGTGAGCGTAGCAACGTATTGAACAAAGTGATGCCTAGAAAATCACCGAATCGTTTACTGTGGTTGATAGCAACATCATGTAAAGGATACGCCACAATTTCCTTTTCAATAAAGGCAGACAAATAGAGAAAATATAAAAATTTTGAATGAAATGTGAATTTCTGCAATAAACCTGAGCAGAGAGTGGTTTTACAGTATCATAAGCAGAGCGGCTTTACAGTAGCATGCTCAGAGCGGTCTTACAGTAGCATGATCAGAATGGATTTACAATAGCATGAGTAGAGTGGTTTTACAATAGCATTGGCAGAGTGTATAAAAATTATTTTTTCAACAATTCATGACCACAGTCGAATGCGAATTACAGCAAAAACCATCAATTCTACATTAGCGAAACTTTGCCCCCAATCTTAGAATTATACCGACGTAAATATATGATGGATAAAATTGCTATAGGAAACCTAAAGTTTGTAACGTAATATTTAATGATGGCGGCATATTTGGCGATTCTGAAACGAAATTGTAATTGTTACAGATAGCTCAGGGATAACAGAATGGCATTATTTATAAAGCGCACACTAAGGCTCGTTCTATAAATATTTTCTTATCCTGGCGCTGTGAGGCTAACCAGGTTTGGAGAAAAGAAAGAAAGAAAAGAACAGTAAACGCACAAATTTGACGAAAAGTCTCATGCACAGGTGTATTATAAATGGGGGTCAGTGTTGATATTTGCATTAGTCATGAAATAAACAGGAAATGTAGACTTCGTTGTTTTATTGTTTTTAAATAACTTACCTTACAGTTAAGGTGGGACTCTGATCTGGAAATATTTTTCGTTATTTTCATATTAATGTAGAATTTGTATAACAAATTTGAGAGATTGTCCGTCCGTGTCGCACTTATTACTTCATTTGTTTACCGCAGTCAACCACGTGTTGAATTGGTGCACGGGAAATGCAAGAATTGTTCCCAAAAATATATTTCGTACCTGAATATTGCTATTTTGATCGTCAGTGTATTAAATGATTGTAAAAACTAGAATAGGAGTCTCTATGGCGTAGAGGCTAGGTACTCGTCTATCGTGACAAAAGTACCAGGTTCGTTCTCTTGTGGAGCCATCGATATATTTTTTCATAGATCTCTGTCTCAATGTAGTTGAGATCGAGTTCCTAGTCCTATTGAAGACGGCCGATAAAACGTAGGTATATTCAATTTGAGTATAAGATCCATTGGTAGTTTCAAATCGAGAAGAGTTAGGCTGCAAAGCTGCTGTCCGGGCAAAATTCATTAGAAAATGTTATTTTTTAAATTCTTACAAAAATAGTTTCACCATATTTAAAATCATTTAGGGGAGAAGATGAAGACAACGGGGAAGATGGTTTCAGGACATAACTGATGAGCATGACGGCTGCAGAGACAATAGGGAAGATGGTTTCAGGACATAACTGATGAGCATGACGGCTGCAGAGGCTGGTATATAATACAGAAATACCTAAGGGCTGTAAGGGTGGCAAAATTATGCTCGTGACAAGCTATTTGCATGGGCACACGTGGAAGAGAAGGGGGTAGGAGTGTAACCCCTGGAACACGATCTTTTATCAACATTTCCGTGTAGTAAAGTACCAACAAAAAATTATTGTATTCATTGCGCCCTTCCCTGGGAACATGTCGGTGTACGCCCATGGCTATATGATAATGATGGTTCAAGATCTAAAGGGTAGCAACATGTACAATGGACGTTCGATGAGAGCGAGTCTATTCTTCCCCACCATCTAGGGAGAATGGCAGTTATAACAGCATAAACTATTTATTACCAAGGATAACAAAGACATTGACAAATAAATGAAAGTAAACTCCTTTTTATTTTGTATTAGTTTATTTATTCACAAGTAGTATTATATTTAAGTTAAATATCATTATCTTAGTTTTATTTTTAGCTCTATATATTCTTCAGAATGGCCAATTCCGTCCGAGTGGTTACCGGGGCCCAAATATAGGGTTAAATAATAGAACTACTGTTACCTGCCACGCATGTCGTAAGAGTCGACTAAGGAGGTGTGGCTGGAATCGGATGCACGTGTCCGATAGGGAATGCTAACCCGAAACAAATGCTTGCAGAAAACGGATGCACCAGGCCGTAAGGCGCATACCATGGTGCAACGACCCTCACAATGAGGAATGGGGTAACGAATTCTACAGACGCCAATCTGCCTCAGAGATTTAGCCACGCAGTAAGAATGTCAGACCTACCATCACGAGGGTGGCCAAAACTTACTGTTGGAAGAGGTCGGCACGAACGGGGAAGCAGAAATCATAGACATTAGCTGCCCCCAGTATGCAGACTTGAGAAGAAAGATGTGGCCCACTTACACTAGCGTTCAAAACAAACGGTATGTTGTGGCTGTTAATCTGAGGCAGACGGCTGCCTTTATTAGAGAATCTGAGATCCCAATCTAGTGAGAATGCAGAAGAAGAAGAAAGGCCAATACTGATCTTGTCTTTTGTATTCTAATGATATTTAACTCAAATGTTAAGGCTGTTCTTTTATATGAAGCGGAGCATGGAAAACAGCTAAGGGGGACACCAAAATACTGCAGACATTCATGAAAAGGTATCTGCAGTAGGATACTCCATCTGCGATGGTATAATCGGACCACAGGGAACTGTGGGATACAGCGAGACGTTATTGGTTATTGGTTACTATACTGACGTCATTGCACTCCGGGCAGACCAATAGGTGCTCAGTCTCCCCAACAGATATCGAAGAGTATGCATACTGATGGTTCCTGTGGCTCGCTGATTAAACACACCTCTCACGCATCCAGTTCGACTTGAACAACGGGTAACTTCAAACTGCCTAAATCGCTTGATCGATTTTAGTGTCCTCACCCAACAGACAGTCGCGAAGAGACAACAACGGCAAGTGGAACAAGAGAATAGGGGCAGAAGGTGGCGATGGATAGAACACACACTGAGAAGACCCTCTGACAGCATCAAAAGACAGGCTCACTGATGGAACCCCCAGAGTAATAGAGGTAAGGGAAGACCCAAGAACACTAGGTGTCAGATGTCCAAACCATTTAATCTGTTGTTCTTGTATGTATTGCATGACTGGTTTCACATCCAGTCTTCTTTTGATTTCTTCATTTCTAATTTTGTCTCTTATTGTCACTCCTGTAGCTCTTCTAAGACACCTCATCTCATTGTTATGATTTTCCACGCATTAGCTGCTGTTATTGGCCATGTTTGACACTGGTGACATAATGTTAAATTATTATTTATTGAACACTGAAAAATATAATTAGTGACACTAAGGTTAATGTTAGGTGCTCGCATCTTGTCCCAAAAGTACTGGGTTTACTCCCTCGAAGAGCCATCGAGATATTTTTCCAGAGATCCTTGATCTCTAGTTCCTAGTCCTATCGGAGTCGGACGACAAAACTTAAGCCCCATGTTCAATTTCAGAACGTAAAAGAACCATTAGTTAGTTAGTTAGTTTATTCCTTTCGAGCCAAAGGCGGCACATAGGGCAGAGGTTTTAGATCTCCATGTGATACGGTTCTTTGCTAGCAGTTGGAGATCTTGTATGGTTTTACATCCCAATAGTTTACTTTCTTGTTGGATGGTTCTTCGAAGAGTGGTCTTTGGTCTTCCACGTTTTCTTTTCCCAATTGGTGACCACATAAGGACTTGTCGATTTAGTCTCTTTTCGTCTGATCTAAGAACATGACCTAAATATTTCCACCTTCGTTTCCTTATAATATTTGATATGGGTTGTTGGTGTGTTCTATCTCTCACTGTATTGTTAGAAACGAAATCACTCCATTTTACTTTTAATAATTTTCGGAGACATTTATAAAAGAACCATTAGCTGTTGAAAATCAAGAAGAACAAGGTTGGAAAGCCGATGCCAGGGCAAAGTTTATTAGAAAAATATTAAAATAATATCCTCACCATCCTCTAAATTAGATAGGGACCTCGCTGGTGCTACTGGAGTTCGTGCACTTTGCTGAGATCTTCATGTGTAAGAAAGAGATCACATCACATATGGTTACTCACTCAAGTGCAATAATGATGGTCCTATCAATCAATCAATGAAATCGATGAATTTTAGATGATCAAAGTGTGTGTGTGTGAGGGCATGATAATTCATGTTTGTGATTATGGGTCATAACATGACAATCAATAACACTAAAACCGCAATATCGAATATAGGAAGAAAACGTAATAAACTAGACATCCATGTCAATGTCACTACAATCAACCAAGTGCAAGAATTCAAATACTTAGGAAGCATATTCACAGAAGATGGAAGACTAGATAGAGAGATAGAGGCTCGAGTGCAAAATGCAAATGCTGTAACCTACCAGCTTGCCACATTGTTAAGGCACCCAAAAATCTCACTGACAGCAAAACAACAGATGATCAACGGTATTTTCATACCTACTTTGTATTACCAGAGCCAAACATGTACAATGGGCAAAGCGTAGTCGCAAAAAAAATAACTACATGTGAAATGCGATGCTGAGAGTCCCCAACATCATCATAAGAAAGAAAGTTGGCAGAGAACCTTGCTTGAATTACATTGAGAAACCAAGAATGAAGTGGTTTGGCCACTTAATAAGAATGCATCCAAACTCCGCAGTATACAGTCTTCTACAACAGAACATCGGGAAAGAAGGAGAGAGAAACACCACGTAAAAGGATAAAGAGATGGCATAGCATAATCCTGTCAAAAAGCAAAAATAACAATTCCTCCAAGTCACCAGAACAGCGCAAAACAAATACAGAACACCACGACACTGAGCAACAACCCTGTAACAGTGTGACGATAAAAGAAGAAGAAGAAGAAGAAGTCATTTGTATATGTACATATTCTTCTCCCCACAAAGAACACAACTTTCTGTATTGTGCAGCAACAGGTATTGCATGTCCCACAGATCAGCTGCTCTAAACTGCGTGCAGCATCAATTCTTCTGATTCTTCGACGTCATGGAAAGGCCAAAACCAAAGCAATGGGTGATCTACAAAAGATAAAGAGATTGGAAATGTAAGCTTCTTCACTTTATCTTTCTCTCTCACTATCTCTTTCTCTCTCTCTCTCTCTCTTTCTCTAAATATTTATATATATATATATATATGAATTTTCAATTCCAATGTTGTATCAGTCCAAACATATGCCAGCGAGAGTTGAAAAATGACAAAAGATATAGAAGGCAAGTTGAATGCGTTGGAAAATAGATGTCTGCAAAAAATAATGAACATAAAATGGAAAGGATTCAGAAGTGATGAAATCAGAGAAATCAAAACCGTGACGATCACAGAATAAACAAGTGGAGGTTGAATTTGACGTAGATCGACACGGATCATAGACAAGAAAAGATAGAGATTACACGAAATTCATGACGGCAGCTAAGTAAGACAAACGTGTAGTGAGATAGACAGGTAAAGGTAGGGTGCAGGTATGATGTAGTAGATCCATCGGGTGTGTTGTATAACCGTTAGGCTGCTTATAATAGATATATAACATGAATTACTCCCCTAGATCAGGATTTTTTTTAAAATGTGTTATGTCCTTGGGGAGTTAATTCGACAAAAAATCTCGGTGGAGGTCTGGTCCCAAATACTTGTGATATCAGTTGATTTACCCTGATATCCAAGATCCAGACCCCAGCTATGGGCAAATAGCCCCACTGTCTTGTGGGAGCCTCGGGAGAGGCAAAGGTTATGGGAGTAAACCCAAACAGAAAATCCGGAGCGGAGCCCTAAGGCGGATGAGCACCAAGTGATGTCCTACCAGCACTCCTGCAACCGAACAGATACCAGAGGTCGTGCTTGCACTCCTCTGGATTCTATCAGCGAGGTCGAGAGGAGTTAGTTGACGCTTGGGCAACACAGCTACTCCATAAAAATCTCCCAGGCATGCGTCACGGAGAGGTGAGAATATACTACATGACGCAAGACCTATTGTCTCCTGAGACAAAGAGGCCAATGAGATGATAACATGAATTAGTAGAAACTAAATTAGAATAACGGCAGACGTAGAAGACTAGGAACATGAATACCTTTAATGAAGAGGTCACACGTGTATTGCCGGGGCTCTCTAAGGGAGCAAATAATAGTAACACTGGGACCTACAAGGCATGTCGTAAGAGGCAATTGAGGTAGGGCCTAGGGAAGCTACCCTATTAAATAAAAAGCGTTGCAGAAATCGGATTTGCTGGTCTACTTGTAGACGCATAACTGGCACAATGTGGAATCGCACTTAGACTCGGATCACATACAGATCACAAGGAGTGGTTTAACAAAGTGGAGCGTTTGAAGAGGGTTTGTTGATGATATTCTTACAGTCAGTCAAGATTTTGGCATCGACTCAATTTCTGAAAATGTAGTCCCTTAAAAATTTGTTAACCGAAATTTTACAAGCTAAACTTGTTCTGCTCTAATCGCTGGGCTTCCAGAAACGCGGAGCCCGTAGTATTAGCTACTTCTGCTAGAGGGCTAATCTAGCACATCCCCTACTACAACTTAGTGTAAAGAAGTCTCCCAACCAGATCCTACCCTAAACAAACCAAGAAGTGGAACTCCCCCTACTACATATGTATATAGATATATTCCGCTCCTACCGTTATATGTTACATAGAACCTGCAAGTAATTACTTTATACCGTTCTGTCTTGAACAACTTGCTAAATCTCTTCCATGGAATCGAGTCCAATATTTCTCGACTTTCTCAGTAATAAATTATTGTATATACTATCAGTGGCGGTTCGTGATCGTTTTTGTTGGTATATTTGGGCCAGACCCAAATTTTCGGGAAAATCATGGCTTTCATTATATTTTAATTTATTAAATAATAAATACACGTTACACATTATTTTTGGTAGGCTCGGCCCCTCTGGCCCTTAATGACGAGCTGCCACTGTATACTATTAATATATGTCGGTGACCAATGCACTACTTTGGCTAGAGTCACAAAACTACACTCATGCGTGCATTCTGAGTGACTCATTGAGTATGATCCGAAAGGTGGAGGTCGGTTCGGTGCGCAGGCAATGGACTGAATCACTGCAGGCATCAACAATTTGCAGAATTACACTTGTCTTTGTTCCGGGGCACATGGGTGTCGTTGGCAATGAGAGAGCAGACAGACTGGCTGGCTCTGCCGCTATATCATAGGGCCAGCCAATGGACAGAGCTGACATCGTGAACGCCCTCATAGAGCGTGGCCGCAGAGAAGACCTTCATCTAAACCAATCCACGTCAACTACTAGATTGCGAGAACTGGGTTTGAAGATTGGTGTGGCAAGAAAAGAACGGTTCAACAGGTATACGAGTAGGCTCATCAATCAAAATAGAACTGGTATGGTCAGTCGCTGGACGCTGTTGGAGATATTACGAAGGAGATCGGAGAACCTATGGACATGTCCGTAGTGCAATGAAGATATTCCAAACTGAAACTGAAACTATTAATATAACCATAATAATAAAGGCAACCATGATATGGTTATGTAACTTACTTCTCCCAAAAACTGTCTGAAGTAAAATGAGCGAAGGTTTAGTTGATCGAGCCAGCTCGTCCTTTTTGACACGTTCAACAGCCGTTTTATCGTTGAGAATTGCAAACACCTGTAACCATCAACATAATCCAAATATTACAACAAAAGTTTGAAGAACAGTCAATAATTATATTTTTACTGTATATATGATTCCAATTTTCAAGATACTTCTTCGAACGCTCCATATCGAACACTTGTTAACCACTCTTTCTGATTTGTATGTGATCTGAACCTAAGAGTGATTGTACGTTGTACCAGATATGCGCCTACAAGTAGACCAGTACATCAGATTTCTGTAAAACATTTATTTACTAAGTAGCTTCCTAGGACCCTACCTTAGTTGCCTCTTACGACATGCCTTGTAGGTCGCAGTGTTACTATTCTTTGCTCCCTTGCAAGCCCTGGCAACACACAGGCGGTATACTTTGTCTAAGACAGTTTGTAATATATAATTTTTTCATTGCAGAACTAAAATGTCCCCAAATTGAAATATAAATCATGCTTTATATTTTTCTTCACATTTTTCCCAGCTGTAATAGTCAAAATCAAACTCGTTTCCCAAAGAAGGAATGTGGTGTGTAATTTTTCGACAACAGTGAAGATTCTAACCACACAAAAATGACAATTCCAACTATATGGCCTTTTTTCATCTTTAAAGACGTGCTTGTGTTTTACTATGACAATGTCTGAGTTTGTTCTTGTCTCTCTTGTGTTTCAGCTCATCCCTAAGTCTCTCTCGTGACTGTTGCTTTATGTGTTGTATTTTGTAGAACTGGGTAGAAAAATGTGGATCTGTAAAAGACTCTAGAATTCTTCCTGGTGACAGACTTTATGATTCAGAATGACTAATCTGAGAGCCGCAGTAGTTAACTCGCTTCGTAGGTTCGTGGTCTGGGTTCAATTCCACAGTAGACGTGGAATATTTTTTCAACAATAACGGCTCCCAGGTCGATCTAGTCTCAATTTGGTACCAGGAAAAGCACTGTGAAGTAAAGATGACCAGCGTGATGTTGACCACATTACCCATCGTGTGCCGACGGTCAATGAAAAATAGGGGCCTAACACCGTTTTACCCAATATACCTCTAGGTATTAAAAGGGTCTCAATACTTTTTGATATGACTTAAACAAAAAATAAAAATGGCAACCATTATAAATGAACCATTCCTTACCTGAATACAACATATGGAAATGGCAAATAGACCAAATAAAGTGCATATGACCACTAGTACTACATAGTGCATGCTGAAATTTATTAAAAAAAACAGAATATTTCAAAAGCAAACATGTCTAAAGTGTTCATATGAACAAAACTGTATAACTGGACATAGGTTATGTTGCTGAAATAGAGACAATGAAAGTATCAAAATGGAAATAGTATTTGTTTTGATCAGATGCAGACTGGAGTCTGCAAAAAGTGATTATCAACTGCAAAAACATTCAATGCTGAAATGGAAATTTTCTTCATTTTCTTCTTCCAACGCTCCATATCTATCACTTGTTAAGCACTCTTTGTGATATGTATATGATCTGAGCCTAAGAGTGATTGTATGTTGTGCCAGTCATGTGTCTACAAGAAGGCCAACACATCCGATTTCTGCGACCCTTTTGTATTTACTAGGGTAGCTTCCCTAGGCCCTTACCTCAGTTCCCTCTTACAGCATGCCTTATAGGCTACAGTGTTACTATTCTTTGTTCCCCTTGTGGGCTCTGGCAACACAGGGGCACAAGCACATTCAATGTTGAAATGGCAATTTGATTTAATTCATCATCATCATCATCAGGTGCCGTCTCCACATTGAAGGTTGGCTGCAATGAATCTCCAGCATCCTCTGTCTTTCGCCTTGGCATTGCACACTGCCAGACTGTAACCTGTCCATTTCTTAAAGTTTCCCTCCCACTTATCTCTCGGTCTTCCTCTTGCTTTTCCCCTCAACTTTTCCCTCTAGTAAATGTTTTATCATGGTGTCATGTCTTTTTATGTGCCCAAAATACTTTACTTGTCTGAATTTTATTTCTCTTAATAATTGTTTCTTCATGCCTAGTTTTCCTAAAACTTGTTTATTTGTCTGTTTTTCTGTCCATGAAACTCTGCCTATTCTTCTATATATCCACATCTCAAATGCATCAATTCTGTCTTCTAACTGCTTGTTCATTGTCCATGTTTCCGAGCCATACATTAATATAGGATATATATAGCATTTGATCATTCTCATTTTTAGCCTGTTTGTGATTTGTTTGGATGTCAGTAACTTTCTCATACTATTGATTTAATTACTGTTTGTCAATTACAAAGAGACACACTAAAAAAGTATAACAAGTACAGAGCAAAGAGGAAGACCATGCAAAAGATGGAGCAACGGCATAAATAGCAGCCTTTAAAAAATTAATAACAGCTCACAAAGTGCATTAGTACAAGCGCACGAAAGATCAGTACATTCCCTCCTCCCCAACACTTCTATAAAGAAGTAAATGATGGAAGAGAAGAAGATGTTTATCGATGGTGATATTGGTAGTGCTTTCCTCTCTGGCTAATTTAATAATAATAATATGAATTTGTTTGGGTAAATTATAAATATTGATTTCCACCGCCTGTGTGCTGTCGAAGACCGCAGGGAGAGCAAAGAACAATAAGATTGTGACCTACAAGACATGTCATTAGAGGCGCCTATGATAGGGGTCTAGGAAGCTACCTAGTAGCGTCACAGAAATCGGATGTGCTGGCCTGCCTGTAGGGTGCATAACTGGCACACTGCACACTCGTTCTTTGACTCAGATCACATACAAAATGCAAAAAGTGGTTTACAAGTGGTAGATACGCTGCATTCAAAGAAGAAGATATGCCAACAAACATATATTTATGTAGCTACTTACTTTTTGTGTGCTTTTGAATATAAGTGTTACATAAGAGTTCTTTGTATATCTTGGACAGAGAAGAGAACAAATTAAACTATCCAGAAAGAACTCAAAATCAAAGATAACTAGCTGATGCTACAAATAAGAAAGAGAAAATTGAGATATTTTGGACATATAAAAAGACATGAAGGGCTGGAGAAGACCATCATGGAAGGAGGCATACCAGCAAAGAGAAGAAGACAACAAAGACGATGGATTCAAGGTGTAACTGATGGTTTGAACATGATGTCTGCAGAGGCAGGACATCTGACCTATGAGAGAGAAATTCCAGAGGACTGTTGGGGTGGCAAAGTTCTGCTCAGGACAAGCTATTTGATGATGATGATGATGATGATGAGCTACTTACTAGTTGCTTTGTTTGATATCCTTACTGACATTGCAATCTGTCATCCAAGAAACTATGGCTAGAGTTATAGCAAATGTGCTAGCAAGACCTGACATAGAAAGTCATACTAAATACTAATTGTGTCAATTTTAATGTAAAACACTAAATTTTTGAAGCTATTTTATTTTATTACATTACATTTAAACAAGTAGCTACAACTTGAACAAAATATAAATAAAACTTCGTCTTCATCGAGTACTCTATATCGAGCCCTTATAAAACCACTCTATGTGATGTGTATGTGATCTGAGCCTAAGAGTGATTGTACATTGTGCCAGTTCTGTGTGTAAGTTGGCCAGATTTGCATTGTACATGTAGGCCAGATTTCTGCAACACTTATTATTTACTAGGGTAGCTTCCCTAGACCCCTACCTTAGTCGCCTCTTACAAAATGTATTGTAGGTCGCAGTAGAACTATTTGTTGCTCCCCTTGCGAGCCCCGGCAACATACGGGCACTTCACATAAAGAAAATCAATAACAAAAATGACAATGAACATTTATACTTACCAACATAAAAAAGAAATTGGATGAAAAATCTTTGATTGTATTCTCCAACACAATTATTAATCCTATACAGAAAACAAAAACACTGCATCATTATGTTCTGCAAAAGATGCTGTACTTAAGTCCTTTTATATGACATATGTATCTTTCTATCAAACTAGCTATTTATGAATGTACCTGCATATCAAGAAAAAAATATTATAAGGAAACGAAGGTGGAAATATTTAGGTCATGTTCTTAGATCAGACGAAAAGAGACTAAATGAACAAGTCCTTATGTGGTCACCAGTTAGGAAAGAAAACGTGGAAGACCAATGACCACTCTTCGAAGAACCATCCAACAAGAAAGTAAACTATTGGGATGTAAAACCATACAAGATCTCCAACTGCTAGCAAAGAACCGTATCACATGGAGATCTAAAACCTCTGCCCTATGTGCTGCCTTTGACACGAAAGGAACAAACTAACCAATTATATCAAGAAAAGTGGTCTCTGTGGGCTAGAGGTTGGGTGCTCATCTCTTGTGTTAAATGTACCAGGTTCCTCCCTCATGGAGCCATCTAGATACTTTTCCAGAGATCACTAATCTCAGTGTAGGTGAGATGGAGTTCCTAGTCCTATCACAGACAGACGATAAAATGTAGGTACCATGTTCAATTTTAGCATGTAAAAGAACCCTTGGCAGTTCAAAATCGAAAAGAGCAGGCTGAAAAGCCGTTGCCCGGGCAAAATTCATTAGCAAAGATTAAAATAAAATTCCTACAAATATATATTCACCATCTTCAAAATTACATCGGGGACCCTCGCCGGAGCTACAAGTTCATGCACTGCAGCTGAGATCGGAGAACCAGAAGAAAGAGATTGGAGCACATATGATTACTCACCGAAGTGCAATGATGATGGTTCTTTCAATCAATAAATCAATCAAGAAAACTAAGTTTATATTCACTTACAAAACAAGATGTCAACCCACAATTACCATCAAATTGAAAATATTAACAAATATCAAAATAGTTGACTCGTTAATTAACAACAATTGGAGACTCCACAAAAGAAATCAGAAAGTGATTGGTCATAGAACTTCAGAGGTTAAATAATTGGTTTTTGGTTACTAAACTGATGTCATTTCACTCAGGACAGACCCCTAGGTGCTCAGTCTCCTCCAACAGATATTGAAGAGTATAAATACTGATGGTTCTCATGGCTGACTGGTTAAACACATTCCTCGCTCTGCCCCTCAGGCATCCAGTTCTTCTTGTACAATGGGTAACACCAAACTGCTTAAATCGCTGGATCAATTCAACATCTATTTTAGTGTCTTCATCCAACAGGCACTCGCAAAGAGACCAAAGAACATACCTCTTATCCATCTTCAACTTCCTAACAATCAATGCATTCAAACAAATGATGCAAGCCTGTCCACTCTCTTATTGCCGTAAACACCAGCATGCACAAGAGAGTTGATCCACATAAGTCTCTGGAGGTTAGAAACTTCTATAGATAACATCCACTGATACCAAAACCTGCCCTTTGGATCTTGTGAAGCATTGACTGAGAGTCAGATACAACAATGACCCCAGTAAACCCTTAACATTTTTGTGCAAACTGACTTTTCAATGGAATATAAATTTTATTACATTTCCAAACTTCTTCAAAATGTTTTCAAAATGTTGACAACACACCCACACTTCTTGTCTTTGTCATTGTAGTTTCTGTGCCACCTGACAATGTTTGTAATCTACGACTGCTCAAAATTTTGACAAAGTTCAACAATTAAAGGATTGTGATTGACTGGTTTTTAATTTGAATTAATGTGCATGTAATTCTAACACTGACAGCATCATTAGACAGCATCTTACGCAATAGAACACCCATGCAGAGGAAATAGAGGTAAGAGAAGACCCAGAACACCTGGAGTCGGGAGTTGGAGATGGAGTGCAAGAAAATGGGGAGACAGTGGAGAGATCTGGAAAAGATGGCCTTGGATAGGCATGCTTGAAAGACCTTGGTTGCTGACCTGTGTCTCCCTAGGGGCAAAGAAGAGAGGATGGAGTGGTAACGATTCATTTTAAAAAGCTTGACTGCTATGTCTAACCACAATTCACTTTTCCTATGTCATATGTATAGAAAGGTTATTGTATTCAAAGACTTTCCATGCTTCTGAACTCAATCAGTAATTTAAATAGAAGAAAAAATGGAATATGAAATAAAAATAACTGGACATAATTTTGAAAGGAAATATGAAGTCACAATGAAAATGAAAATCGTGGCATATCCTTTACAGGACATCGTCATCAGCCACAGTAAATAAGTTGTTGATTTTCTAAGCAATACGTATATGTTCAGTAGTTTGCCATTGATTTCTGAAAGGTGAGGTATATTTTTCCATTTGTAAAAATCCACTGGGACAAATTTGCTTCCAAACTGCCAGCCTCTGAGTTAGAATCAGGTACTCTTCGGTTGTGACCGAGATCACTACCATTAAGCCACAGATGCAAACTAGTCACAATATCATTAGAAAATAGAGAGCAGGCTATTGACTTGGTAAGAAAGTATAAATTAAACCAGCATTTCTCATATATAAAGATTCAGATATTTTCAGTTTCAAATAGTGTACATTTCATTATTGTGTTGTTACAAATTTTAGTGGGCAAATAATCATCAACTATTGATTAAACAGGTATGTTATTTAATCTGAATTATTGTTAAGTTTATATTTTTAGTTCAGTCTGAAGTTTTTCATAGATAAATGACTGAATACTTCCTACCATGGACAGTGATGGTCCATACGTCGAATACATCTACAGCAAACTCTGCAATGGTGAGCCCTAGGTGGACGATAAGTTTCACACTGCATACAAACTGTCCATCCATTACTCTGGAAAGGAATATTTTATTATAAAGATATAAATATTACAAAAACAAATGTAAAACATTCAGTATAATTCTTCTACACCTTTCAACTCCCAACGGAGCACAGGTCTTCAACAATTTCTTCCAGTTCTTCCTCTCTCTTGCCATCCCTTCCAATTCTTTCCATGTTTCACCTATCCTTTCATTATCAGTCTCCAGCTCACTTCTCCAGATATGCCCAGGCCTTCCCCTACTTCTCTTTCCTGTGGGTTTTAAAAAAGTGCCTGTCTTGCAATGCTTTCAGTCGGTCTTCTCAATGTGAGTCCTATCCATCGCCAGCATCTCTTCCTGAGCTCTTTCTCCACTGGTATCTGCCTAGTTCTTTCTCTGAGTTCCTTGTTCATAATCTTATCATACCGTAGCAGTCCCTCTATTCTACGTAAGCATCCATTTATGAAGGTCTGTAGTTTTCTGGTGGTTTCTAATGTTGTCCTCCAAAGTTTCCAACCATAGAACAGTACTGACTTCACATTTGATTGAAATATTCTCCGCTTTGTGTTTGTTTTGATCTCCTTTGACTTCCATTTCAGAAAGCAATGGCAAACTACTGAACATATAAGTGGTGCCTAGAAAATCAACGACTTGTTTACTGTGATTGATGGCTACGTCCTTTAGGATATGCCACGATTTTCATTTTGACTTCCATTTCTTACGCAATGCCATAAATAAAGTTTCTCTTTGCTTTCTGTATTCTTATCCTGGCATCTTTGTTTGTTCCCCTTTCTGTGTCTATGTTGCTACCAATGTATGTATTCAGTATAATTAAAATAGGTTATTGATTACTGACTCTGCATCACAGCACTACGGCAGACTCAGAGTGACACAGTCCCTCCTAAAGATGTCAAAGGGTATGCATATTGATAGTTTCTGTTGCTCACTGGTTAAACACACTCCTCATTTTGTCCTGCAGGTATCCAATTCTACTTGTAAAACAGTTAACTAAAAATTTCTTAAATCGCTGGATGGATTCATAAATTTTCATTTCAGTTTAGAATATCTTCGTTGCACACTCCGGACATTTCCATATGTGAGAGAATTTGTATAAATACAAAAAGAATACGGAGGTTTCTGTGGCTAAGTGGTTTTGTTTTGTTTTTTTCTGATCCAGAAACACTTGAGCTTTTTAGCTCTTCGGCTCAGTGTCATGGACATCGTAACCCTTCAGATTGGTGCCACAAACACAGTGAATCTGGAGAACCTGTGGCTTTTCTGCCAGCCCGCGGAATTGAACCCAAACTGACAGAGGGCTAGTCACCCATAGGTTGGCAGTCGGGCGAGTGGTTACGCCCTTTGTCTTGTGAGTCGAAGGTTGTGGGTTCGAGTCCGGACCGCGCCGTTCTATTCACTAGTGAAGTTTTTTCCAGAGACCCCTAGGATTGTTGCTGGAGCTACGAGTTCGTGCTTTGTGCAATACTCTCGGCAGGTGGCGTGCCATTTCTGCTGAGAGGGACCAAGCCATATGGGGTAAAACCCGGTCAATGAAGTCAATCCTTCGGCTTTAAAACCCTTTAAAACAAACAGAATACAGTAAAAAATTCAAACTAGAACAAACCATTTTCCGATTTGATGATTCTGAAAGTATATCAAAGTAATCCACGTTTATCTTTGTGATAGGAACAATACCAGGATCTGTAAGCACAGCTTTTAGATGTGACACACTAAGCAGGAATAGAATGCCATTGAAAACTACTACACACAATACTCCCCAGATTCTGTGAAAGAATATAATTTTTTGTGAACAAATTAAGTCCAAAAATTGATCTGTGAAGAAATTAACACATTATTTGTGGTTTTTTTCTTTTTAAACTGTTATATGATTTGAAAGAATTCTGAAATAAACTCATGGGAAACCATTATTCATAAGTCAACAAGTATAATCTTCTTCCTCTTCTTCTTCTTGTCTGCAATGAATTGAAGGGTAGTCAGGGTGTCTGTATGGCCCCTCTGACTGATACTTGCATGAAGGCCTGCTTTCCTTGTTATCAGTGTCCCCCCCATCATACAGGCATGCCTTCTTTGACTTTAGAGGTAGCAAATGTAATGAAACACATTAGTTTCTTAATTGACAATTTGTAATGACTAATTCGAAAACTGATCAAATGAAAACATTCATAAGTAAATTAAGTTTGACTTTAGCTGAAAAATCATAAATACACTGCAGGAAAATCGTCAAAATCATGGTATTTTCCTTTACAGGGATGTCACCATCAACCACAGGAAATGAAGTGGATTTTCATGACACCTTATAAGGACTCAACTTGCTTTCTGAAGGGTGATGTCTATTTTTACCATTTGGAAAATCTAAGGGAACATATTTGCTTCTAAACTTCCCACCATGGAGTTTCAACCAGACACTCTTGGGTTGGGATCAAGCTCACTACCGCTAAGCCACAGACTTCCAAATAAATACACTAACATACAATAATTGAAATACTGCTAATAAAAACATGAAAAAACCGTACTCTATAGGGGTAAAAAAGGACTCACTTTGAACTTTTCTTGCCTCAATCTTGACATAAGGAATCATTCAAAGAGGGAGCTTTCTGTTCAAAGTCAAATCTGAGGAATTGGTTTCCGTAAAATAACCTTGAAGTTGAATTTTTTTAACGTGATCTATCCATCTACCTCTGTTTCTGATGTACCAAAAAATCAGATTGCATACTATTGTAGTTGTGTAACAGCAGCTAATTTGTAGTTTTTTTATTGTCGGGTAATTTAGTTCAATTCTCCTAGAATGTTTGAACTATTTGCTTTCTTTTCTCCCTTTTTGTTTGATCTAAGGTGTAGTTTCAACAGCTTTGACTTTTCTAAACCATCTTGTAGCGCAAGTATTGATTTTCCTCTTCAGTGCCTGGATGTTGATTGTGTTTAGCTGTCATATCATAGAATTGGTACAAAAATGATATTAATCAGCTGTCGCTTGGTTCCCATATTATATAGTTGGATACTAAAGCAGTAGTGAACAGCAGATAAGGCCAAATATGGAAAAATAAATTAAGATGGATTTGCAAAGCACAAAAAAATGAACAAATTTTACAAAGAACAAAAACAAGATTCAGTTTAACAATGCACAAAAATAAAATAGTTTTACAAGGCACATAACCAAGATTATATAGTTTACTACCCCTCTGGTTATTGATAGTTTATATAAAACTACACTACTTTTCAGAATTATGCTCAATTTCTGTGTCAAATCTTCGATCTCCTGTAAAATTTCTCCGTCACTTTGCCTAGAGACTAAAAAAAGGTAATTAATGGTAATAATGCCTGGCAGAATCTAGGTAGGCAGCAACAAACTCTCTTCAGATTACCAGTCTATTTGCATTAGCTAGTTGACTACCAAGTTTGAGAAACTTATCTATGACCAGGTTGTCTATTATTTCTATCTATGTTCTTTGCCTTTCATATGCATAGATAATGAAATCATCAGGATAGGTGTATCTATCTATTTGGCTCCTTATCTCAACATATGTAGCTGTTTGGGTCCATTCCCTGAAGTGCATGCCCAAGGTGACAATCAACTTTACTATGTTCCCGCAACTTTACTGGAGAGTCAATCTATTCAATGTCAAGGCTGATGTGATTACGTGGACAGATTTGAGAGGAAATATACTCTGCTCCACTATCCAAAAACCATCCCCTCTTTGTCTTTTGCCTTAGTCCTCTGCTAGACAGCTGTGTAGTGGTTGATGTAATATGTAAGCGCTTCTTCCTCTGGGCCATCTTATGTATATTACACATATGTGGTAGGTCAAGAATGTATCGCATAGTTTAACATAAGTTATCTCTTGTGCATCCAAGGACCTATCTTATTGGTTCATTTTGCAACCTATCCAGCTTCTTCAGTTGAGTTTTGCTGATTTTTACAAGGCCCAGTACATAGTCAATCACCAGGAGCACCAGCCTACAGTAAGATTGACTTCATGAAGCGTAAGCACATCCTTGTTCAGAAGACATGTGCACTATCAAATGGTGCTACCTGTTTCACATATATGGAAACAGAATCAGACACATTGAATCATGTGATTGAAATGAGAGTTAAGCACAGACATGCACCATGGTGATGTATGCAGGGAAGAGAGAGAGAGAAGACATGCCAAAACCAATATCACTTGGGTACAGTGAGCATGGGAACATTTGAGGTGGCTGTTGAATTGGAGGATGGACCAATAAGGTTGTCCACTGTGTGAGGTGTTGATCAGGGTAAAATACACTAACCTGAACATGTTGAACTGACATGTTTTGCAACACAAATAGAAGGTGAAGTCTTAAAAACTTCATGCAATCATAAAATATTCAAATATGTTGTCATATTTTAGTTATGAAATTTAGTTGATCTCTTCTATGTAACTGAACCCAGTGTGAGTGTTGACTATTCTGTCATGTTTTGTGCTGCTGTGACTTCTGTAGTCAACTCATGCATTCTTTGCACACATTCTAATTGACATCTGAGAGTAAGTACTCAGAAGGTGAAGTATTGCAGTCATATGAATAGCAGCATAACAACATACATCATTTCTCTCCACATCCCAAACCATGTTAAAAAGAAACTAAAAAAAAAACAAATTAACAAGCACTGGCTTTGAAGTTTTGAAGAAAAATTGTAATTTAATTAAAACTAATAAAGTTTAAATATTTTTACAACATGTTAACATAAATACAAACTAATTGCGTTGTATGATATTATTTATTATGCGATGACATGACAAACTTACTATTAACTTATTAAGTTACTACTATTAACAAAACTAACTACTTAAAGTTTAAGTAATTCACTGAAGACAGTGAAGTTCCGTTCTCTAAAAACTAAATACCTGACAAACAAATTTGAACGTTGGAGATAAGCATCAAGTATTGTCTCATGATATGAAACATAGAATAAGAAAATAGATCACTGAAACATATTGTGGTGTAACTGAATTTGTTTTAAGTTATTTCAACGTTGGAATCAATCATTCATTCACTCAATCAATGCTGTCGTCAATTATTTTCAAAACATTACATTGTTCGTATGATATTTAAACATCGCGCTAAAAGTATCACATTATGACTATTTTGACATTAAAATTATATAAATTTAACTGCTTACGAGTTGGCTATATCAAGTATAACGATATGTCTCGCTATAATGTAGTCTACATAAAAAACTGTTAAGTAAGTTATAAAAATACAAATAATTCCACAAGGCTCCAGATGGAAAACAGCCATCTTTGTTAGTTGTAGCAACAGGCTCAACAGAAAAGATGGTTTGGAATATTTTATATTTAAATATATTTTTCAAGAGTCAATAAGCGAAGTAACTTTTGTGTGTATGTGTAAGAAAGAACAAATTGAGTATTGCATCTACAAATTATTTCAAATGGGAACAGTCTAGTACTGAAAGGAAGTGTTTAAACATTAGAAAATGGAACGTTTGGACGGGCACTACACGGAAAACTTGATGTTAACTTAAAGATTAAATATTAAAACACAACCTTGTTTGATTGAAGGAACGGACGGATGGAGAACGGTCGTAGAAAGGAAAGTGGAAACCGAAAGACGCAATTCATGTCCTGAACTGCAGAAGTGTATACCAGAGGGGTCTCACACTAAAAACGTATATGTGGTTCCCATAATGTAGCTGTACATGAGACTCGATCATGGGCGTCCACCTACATTTTTCTTAGGAGGTGCAAAATGAATTCAAAAGAATTGTGTTGGTAGTTTCTTCTTTTCTTGTCGTCACACTGTTAACGAGTTGTTGCCCAGTGTCGTGTTTTCTGTTTTTGTCTTGCACTGTTCTGGTGGCTTGGCTGATAGTTATTTTTGCTCTTTAATAGGATTTTGCTATGCCACCTAATCATCTTTTTCCTGGTCTTCCTCTAGCCTTCTTTCCTAATGTTCTGTTTAAAAACTTGTATACCGTGAGTTTGGATGCAATTCTTATTCTGTGCAAAACCGCTTCTTTCTTTGTTCTCAATGTAATTAGAGCAAGATTCTGGCCAACTTTCTTTCTTATGCGATGTTGGTGACTCTGTCTTTTCTGGTGTTGTTGGTAACTTTTCGCAGGCACGCATTTCACATGTAGTTATTTTTGTAACTGCGCTTTGCTCATTGTCCATGTTTGGCTCTGGTAAAACAAAGTAGTATAAAAATGCGTTGATCATCTGTTTTGATGTCAGTGAGATTTGTGAGTGCCTTAACAGAGGGACATGACATGGTAGGTTACAGCATTTGCTTTTGCACTCTAGCCTCTATCTCTCTATCTAGTATTCCATCTTCTGTGAATATGCTTCCTAGTATTTGAATTTTGCACTAGGTTGATTGTAGGCCAGTAACATGGATGTTGGTCGTTTACTACGGGAAATGTAAAAACAGATTCACATCAGATGTCGATTGTAGATCCGTGATAGAATATAAAAGTATGAACCATAGCTAGTTAATTAAGTTAATCACAAAAAACTGTTTTAGCAAAAAAAGCCATTTTCCATGTGATGGCACGTGCCGCCCCCTTCCCACACCCTCTTTCCTTAACGTAAGGATGTCCGAGGTCAAGTACTCCCTACCCTCTCTGGAAAATGGCTTTTTGAAAAAAAACAATTTTATTCTCATCTGATCTTTTCCATTTCAACTTAGTAAACAACCAACTAAAATTTGTTATTCATATTGCTTCTCCCACCTCCCTCCCCCAATCCCTCAACCCCTAGAAAATGTATGTCGACTTCCATATGAATGGATCTCAATAAAAGCACGCTCTAGAAATCTCGTCTTATCCTGACGCTTTGAAACAAAACAGGATTCGAGAAAAGAGAAAAATAGTTATCACTACATTCAATGAATTATGCACCTACATTTAATTATAATAGCCTTTTTAATATCGGAATACTTTCTCACCATTTAGGAGTTCTAAATTCTTTTAGTTAAACGTCTTATATGTATCTTTACAATTGTAATTTTGTGTTTCGTTTGTCTTTTATATGAAGCCATTAAAGTTTGGTTGCGTGAACATATAAAAAATGCAAATATTGCTTACAGTTACCAAGACGGTTTCTTGAAGACAAGAAGGGAGCGACCAAGACGACGCTGGCAACAAGGCATTAAGGAAACACTGAACATGAAGATGGAAGAGACTGGATAACTTACGGGATATCTAGCCTTTGCTACCTAGCGTGTTAGTAGCGCGTTGGACTGCGGGTGACAAGCCCTCTGTGAGTGCGAGTTAAATTCCACGAGCTGGCAGAAAAAGTCACAGATTCCCAGATTTACGGTGTTCGTGGCACCGAACCGAAGGGTTACGATGTCCATGGCACCGAGTCGAAGGGCTGAAAGCTCAATTGCTTCTGAATCGGGAAAAAAAAATGTCCAAAGAGCACGCTACATCACAAACGGAGATCACTCTTGCGAGAAACTACTGCTGACTCTTGAGAGAAGGTTGTGTCAGAGGCGAGGATCAAAGAAGGCAAAGATAGAAGACACAAGTAAAAGCACGTTAAAAACAAATTCACTGAGCATAGATTGGCTTGAGTAGAGCAAGTTGAAAGTGAAGCAAAAGTGAAGAAAGAAACATAACTTTGGTTACTTATCCTGACCACACAAATATCTGTATCATACGCTGAACAGCAAGGGCAGTAACCGATAATATAAAAGCAGCAAAATCTCTGTGTAATAGCGAGAAACATATTAATGCAATGATAATTGCTATCTTTAATGGGTATCTCGCCACGAGATGCCAAGATCTCAACATATTTATTTCACGTGCGGGCGATAGTTGTATCGTATTTTGATTGACGTGTTCTACATTTTCGATATGGTTATGTAAAGTGGTGCAGTTTGACTTCTTTTTCATTTGTCTTCTTTCAGACATCAGGATAAACAGGAAATAAAATATAAATAGTATATAAATTTTAAGTAAACACCGCCTCAAATATTGCAGCTTTTTTCTTACTGTGCAGGAAGCATTGCTGTGAAACGAGTATCGGACAGTTACGGAACAAAACAAAGATGAATCGTTGTTGTTTTACAAACAAGAAAAGTCACAAAGCTACTCCCTGAAAGTGTTTTAGGAAATCTTAAATCTTATTATTGTTTCCATAGATACCTTTATTCAAAAACGTTCTCTAGACATGAGTCCAGATCTGACGGTCTACTCTATTACCAACCAGACATGGTACAATGTTGCAGTACAACTCAATTGATATGTTACCATAAAGTGAGTTTTTATCGTATTCCTGCTGTACCTGTAGACGTTACATGGCTGCTGTAAAATATGGGCAAGGAATGGACCAGGCTGATATTACAATTTTCCTAAGGGAGAGAGAAAATGTGTACATGATTCATATAATAGTGATGAATCTACAACACTAACCAGACTGCAAGAATTCTAAGTCATGTGTGGTGTAGCTAGACAAGAACACTGTGCTGGTAGCCAAAGAAGAATAGTAAACCAACACAGAACCGGTGTTGTTAGTCGCCACGCGCTGAGAGACGTACTGAGGAGGAGATGGGAGCACTTATGGACTGAGAGCTTCGACGTGCAGTGATGATGATCCGACGACTAAACTAAACTAAACGTTACATAAGGTCTGCAATCAATAATTACATTCCGCTCTGTCCTAGGCAACTCGTTTTACCTCTTTTATATAACTAAGAAAAATATTTTTCGTCTGTCCCAGAAACGTTTGCTTCAAGATTTCCCGAAGACGTCCTTTCTTCTTAACCCTTTGCATCCCACTAAAATGCCAACTTTGTGATTCTTTGCTCATTTCTTCTCAAAGTATGCCCAACATAACTCCCTATTCTCTTTCTTATAACAGTTATTACTAACGGTTGACCAACCATTTCTCTGATTTCATCACTTCTACTGAACTCGTCACATTTTATTCTTATTACTTTTAGCAGACATATATTTGGCAATACATTCAACTTACATGTATATAAATATAGTATATTGTAATAATATTGAAGGATATGTAATAATGTTATAACTAATGCATGCAACGTAAACACATAATCGTTGGGTAATTTTAGAAAAATATATAAAAGCTGTTGTGTAAAACAATTGTGGTCATAATTCAATAATATTCCTATTTTTGTGAGTTTTAGACGCAATGTTTTAGCCAAGACAAGAAACAGATTTGTAAATATCAGAACTAAATACTAGACATACGTAAGAGATGGTTAAAGACACTATGAGATATTTATTGTATTTTAATAGCAGTTCTCACGTATGCAGCACATGATGTTAACATGCAACATATAACAATTAGTTATTGAAATCATTATACCAAAATATTAGTATCACTAAAAACACAAATATTACAAATAACATAAATGGCGTGATGGTGCAAAATTCTCCAACTTTGTTTATTACGGAAATTTCAGGCATTTTCCACATGATTTGATCTGTTCGTTTACTGCTGTTTCAACCGAACTGTCACTTCCCTATTTTTATGTGTAGAAGGATACAGCTATCCCTGATAGAAGTAGCCATCTCAATAATAGTAGATTGTGTTTATGGAAGGCTGGAAAGGAAAGCAAAGACATTATTTTATCATAATTGTTTTGTTAAGTTGTTGTTCTTCTCCTCCACCATTTACTTCTTTATAGAAGTGTTGAGGGGGTACGCATTGATCGTGTGTGTGCTTGTTTTAATTAAGGCACTTTGTAAGCTGATATTTATTTTCGTAAGGCTGTTCTTGATGCCGACGCTCCATCTTTTTCGTAGTCTTCCTCTTGTTTTGTACTCATACTTTTTCTGTGTGACTCTCTGTCGTAGGCAATACCATGGCATCATTCTTGTCAGGTGTCCAAACCATTTCATCTGTTGTTCTTTTATGAATTGCATGACTGGTTGACATCAAGTCTTCTTCTGATTTATGTTTTAATTGTACATAATTGTTTTGATAAATTGTTGCTGAAATGAAATACAGTTTCAGTTTCAGATATCTTAATTGCGCTCCGGACGCGTCCATAGGAGCTCCTATCTCCTCTGAAAATATCACCAACAACGCCTTGCAACACACTGTACCAGTTCGATGTTGAATGATGAGCCTACACATACACCTGCTCTGCTGTTCTTTCCAACCAGTCAGTTTTGTACTAACATTTTCTCCTGAGTGGTTACTGGGACCCAAATTTGGGGTGTAAAGAATAGAACCAATGTTACCTGCCCCGCACTTCGTAAGAGGCGACTTAAGAGGAGGTTTGGATGTAATCGGATGCACGTGTCCTAAACGTGTAAAAGTCTATGCATTTAGGGTCTACCAAACCAATGTGCAACATATACACGTTCTTGGCAAAGATCAAACATATCACAAAGATTGATTAAATTTGGTCGTAAAGAATGAACACAAAGAAGAAGAAGAAGAAGTACTAACATTTCAACATATTTTCTTGACATCCGCTCACTTTCCTCTTCTACATCTCCCACCTTGTTTTTGACCCATCTCTGTAGTGTCCAGTGTTATTTTGGCGACTATGAAGTTATGTTAATTAACTGTGAAGAATCTCCGTCTACATGCATTATCTCCGTTGCGATTCAGAGAATACATTTCCACGTTATATACTGACGTAGTTGAAATATAGTTTTTGGTAGCAATCATGAACATTGCAAATATGGCAGTTTAAGATGCGCACGATTACTTTATGATGACACAGTAGTGATATATGCGTTCGAGTTTGCATTCCGTTATTGTAACTTTTCATTCACACTTACTTTCATCTTTGTCCCAGGTCATTCTGGGGAGGAAGGGCAGTGCGAGAGCGAGTGCACTGGTGAGCAATGCTGCGATCGAATGGGCCTTCTTTGGGCATAAGCGACATCATCAATGCCCTAAGAGTAAACATACGCTCTAAAGATTTCAACAAAGAAGATAAAGGCTATTCTCTATCTCGGTGCGCATGTTATGCAAACTGATAATGCGACAAGACGAGAAAACCATGAGAGAAACCCTAATATATACACCAACCAGCACAGAACGGGAGTTATTTTTGAGGGTTTTATTGTCCTAATTATTTGCCTCCCACTTACTTCTCTGCCTGCTCTGTGCTTCTTTGATCATTTCTTCTCAGAGTTTGCCAAACATATCTCCATCTTCTCTCTTTTATAACAGTTTTTACTAGTGATTGATCAGCCATTTATTTAATTTCATTATCTTTTCTGAATTCGTCCAATCTTATATTCATTTTTTTTCACAGGCATCAATTGTCAAATGTTTTAACTTTTTTTTTTCTATATGTTTAGTTAATTTCCAACTCGCGATGATATGTAACAATTGATACTATATTAGAGCTGAAAATTCGTATTTTAGCTGTGAAACCAGTCATGCAATTCATAAAAGAACAACAGATGAAATGGTTTGGACACCTGACAAGAATGCCTTGGTATCGCCTACCACAGAGAGCCACACAGAACAAGTATAATGAGTACAAAGCAAGAGGAAGACCACGCAAAGATGGAGCGACGACATCAAGAACAGCCTTACAAAAATGAATATCAGCTTATAAAGTGCCTTACAACAAGCACACACACGATCACTACGCCCCCCAACACTTCTATAAAGAAGTAAATGGTGGAAGAGAAGAAGAAGAAGAGAGATCCGTTGCATCGCACTACTTTATTCATACTAGCATACCTAGTGATATATATTACCCTGCATGAGACAAGTAAGCTCAGTTTAAAGAAACGTTAGAACAGATGTAAACAACAATTGTACAATGTAATGTTAAATCTAAGAAAAGAATAGTAAACTAACAAGTGTTATCAATATGTTATTCTATTATCTCTACGAAAGACGTTTTGGACACATTTACAGTGTAACATAGGAAAAGGAAGGAAATAAAGGCCAGGAATAGGAGGATAAAATCTCACCAAATGTTACTCAATAACTCCAGAGACTTAGCAAAGTCTTCGAAAATGTTCTTTATTTTATCTCTTTGTTTAATGCCCCTGCCTATGTTATATGATGCCATTTTTTGGTGCGAAACTGATGTGCAGTTTGGTGCGCCAAAGAAAGCACGATCAGTTATCAGTTATATGATCGCTCCGATCTCCGCATCAGCAAATCCAGCAGCGTCCAGCGACCCAACACGCCAGTTCGATGTTGATTGATCAATCTCTTTGCATATTTAGTATGTCGTTCTTTTCGGCTGCACCAATATTGACACCCATCACTTTCAATCTGGTCAGCGAGTGGGATTCACAGCCCTGAAACTTCTCTGTTCCGAAAGACTCTCAATGCGTGAAGAATGTCATTGAGATCCATGGCAGCTCCCTCTGATATTGTAGCCAAGCCAGCCAATCTATCAGCTTGTTCATTATCCCTAACTCCTTCGTGCCCAGGGACAAAAATTAAGGTGATTTCTCTGATCATTGTCTGTACCAGTACCTCCAGCCAGTTGCATCTCACCATTCCTGATTCGGCTTTACGAATCATGCTCATGGAGTCACTGAGTATGAAAACACGAAGTAGTTGTGAGATACCAACCAGTTCACCGCCTCGTAACCGCCCGAACCTCCATTGTCAAGCTACTTGTGGTTGTGCGTAGGTCCCACTGGCCTCTCTTATTATTTTCTTTCCCGAGCGTGCTGAAAAAGCCCACTCACAGCGTTGTTGGCGAATGACTGAACCATCGGTGTAAATAACCACATCTGTATCATTAATGATGTCATTCAAGAGGGCCTCCACCTAAACGTTAATCAGTGATAGATTATTTTGTTCGCAGTTTTTTAAAATATATGTAATAACGGTGAAAGCAGTCTGAAATTGCGGTGGCACAGCAATGCATTCATCTCCTGTTTCAATTCCGGAAAGATCACATATTTTCCGCATGAAAACGGACAACGCAGATTTATGTTTTGCATACGATATTGCCCTGTTAAGTAAAAACAATTAAGTTATGCAAAGGAAAACAGAAAACTTAGAATAATTCATATGCGACAATAATTTTAACTGCAGGTAGGACAAAATAAATAAGATTATGCTGCAAATTTTCAAAGCAACATCAACTTTCGAATGACAAAAAAAAAAAAAAAAAACTCCAAAAGCATATGGAAATCTAAGTTAGCTATTTTAAGTAAGCTAAAATACGAGTTTTCAGCTCTAATATAGTATCAATTGTTACGTATCATCGCGAGTTCGAAATTAACTAAACATATAGAAAAAAAAAGTTAAATCATTTCACAATTGATGCCTGTGAAAAATAATGCATATAAGATTGGACGAATTCAGAAAAGATAATGAAATTAAATAAATGGCTGATCAATCACTAGTAAAACGTGATAAAAGAGATAAGATGGAGATATGTTTGGCATACTCTAAGAAGAAATGATCAAAGAAGCACAGAGCAGGCAGAGAAGTAAGTGGGAGGCAAATAATTAGGACAAGAAAACCCCAAAAAATAACTCCCGTTCTGTGCTGGTTGGTGTATATATTAGGGTTTCTCTCATGGTTTTCTCGTCTTGTCGCATTATCAGTTTGCATAACATGCGCACCCGAGATAGAGAATAGCCTTTATCTTCTTTGTTGAAATCTTTAGAGCGTATGTTTACTCTTAGGGCATTGATGATGTCGCTTATGCCCAAAGAAGGCCCATTCGATCGCAGCATTGCTCACCAGTGCACTCGCTCTCGCACTGCCCTACCTCCCCAGAATGACCTGGGACAAAGATGAAAGTAAGTGCGAATGAAAAGTTACAATAAAGGAATGCAAACTCGAACGCATATATCACTACTGTGTCATCATAAAGTAATCGTGCGCATCTTAAACTGCCATATTTGCAATGTTCATGATGTTTGCTACCAAAAACTATATTTCAACTACTTCAGTATATAACGTGGAAATGTATTCTCTGAATCGCAACGGAGATAATGCATGTAGACGGAGATTCTTCACAGTTAATTAACATAACTTCACAGTCGCCAAAATAACACTGGACACTACAGAGATGGGTGAAAAACAAGGTGGGAGATGTAGAAGAGGAAAGTGAGCGGATGTCAAGAAAATATGTTGAAATGTTAGGACTTCTTTTTCTTCTTTGTGTTCGTTCTTTACGACCAAATTTTAATCACTCTTTGTGATATGTTTGATCTTTGCCAAGAACGTGTATACGTTGCACATTGGTTTGGTAGGCCCATAAACGCATAGACTTGTTCATGTTTAGGACACGTTCATTCGATTTCAGTCAAACCTCCTCTTAAGTCGCCTCTTACGACATGCGTAGCAGGTAACAGTGGTTCTATTCTTGACACCCCAAATGTGGGCCCGGTAACCGCTCCGGCGTCGAATAATCTAATAACAATAATAATAATAATAACAATTCCTCTCGTATCGCTATACGTTACATAGGGCCTGCAAGCTGCTCTAACTTCACCGTACACCACCTGGCTGGTCAGTTTACCAGTATGGTGTCCTTTCTTACAAGTTTCTGTAACTCTTTAATGATCTGCACCTGAAAAAATTGCGGGTCTTACGTCACTGTGAGCATTAACAGCAGTAATTTAGAGTTTGTGGCGTGTTACAATAAGTGTGCAATTAAAACTCTCAAAGCAAAATAGACAAACTCGGCAGCCGAATAGTGCAGATTTGAACCGGTCTGTATTCTGGGCATGGTATGTTGAAGGGTCCTTAGATACTCAGTAGAATATGTGTGTGGAGGACGTAGGAACGTATTTATGACTGTTGATTGGGTACATATATGAATGTATGTAATGGGGAATTGATGGATATACGAATCTATGAGTGGATGGATGGTACCATGGATTTCTAATGTAATTGTATTGATATATACATGAACAAAAAGAAACATGTTAAATCACATTGAAAAGTATATTTTCAGTTGAAATAGCAAAGAATAAAACAAGAACTGCTGTTTGGTTTGTCAGTAACTGCAATACTCCTGCAAAACGAAAGGATTATGTCAAATAAATGCAAGTAAGTCGAAAAATGATGCAGTATTCAAATAAATTAATGATAATTTTCCATACATAAAGAAAGCATTAACGAAATCGTGATGTTTAGCTAGATAGATTCGACATTTCTTCTTCTACGTGCACTGTTAGGCATCAACAAATTATAGCAATATTAAAGAACGAATGAGCTGTGTCGAGCGTAAACTCAGGGTACCTTGAAGTAACAGAATAACATGAATAACAACGATTCCTACATATTTATTTTTACTATCTTCTAAATTACATCGGGACAATTGTCGGTGCTACGGAGGTCGTGCAATGCCACTGAGATCTTCTTTTGTGAGAAAGATATCGGAGCAGCCATGGTTACTCACCGAAGTGCAATGACAATGATCCAATCAATCAATCAATAAATAAATCATTCAAAAAATCAAACAGAGTAACAAATAATTTATAATGTTTAATTGCTGAGGTTTCTAGCATATTTGCAAATGTGGCTAAAGATGTCTGGGTAACATGAACACTTGTATTTTTTATCTTTCTGTTGTATGAGCTAGCAGAGAAAGACTCAAGCGGACTGTTTTGGGTTAATAACCATTGACTTCCATCTCCACAAAAACAAAGCTCAATATATTCAGCTCAAAAGTGATATCTGTGTTACTGTATGGCTCAGAAACGTGGCGAGTCACCAAGTGAAATACAACAAAAAATTAAGACCTTTGTCAACAGATGTCTTCGGTGAATTCTCAGACTGAGATGGTCATTGAATGATAAGAGTTACAAACACAGACTTGGAGATAAGAATCGGACAGGAACCCATGAAGATCCAGGACAAGAGGAAAAAATGGCGATGGGTCGTGCATACACTACGGAAGACACAGTCGAGTGTCACTAGACAAGCAATTGAGTGGAACCGAAAAGAGGACACCTAAACAGACCTGGAGACGAAGTCTTGTTGATGAACTGAAGAGTGCTGAACTGTCCTGGGAGACCATAAAGAGAACAATCAGAGACAGAGAAGAGTGGCGAACAACTGTTGAGACCCTATGCTCCACGAGGAGCGAAGAGGAATAAGTAAGTACGTAATAAGCACTGAATGGAAATTATTAATATGTTGACAAAATGAAAATGTGTCGCTAAAATCAGAGGGCTGAAATTTTCGTCCTAATTTAATTTTTACTTTAGATTTTTGTTTTTCTGTGTTGAGGGATGTGGTAGAGAATAATTCAGAAGCTGTCATCAATCCTTGCTTTTTATGTCTTTTGAGGTCTAGATTTACCATCGATTTTAGCCCTGGTGCGATGGTTGAAGTTGGTCATATAGTAGGATGTTGGTGTGAATGAAATACAGAGTGACAGCAAATATATTTAAACAGTTGTTACCACGATGACAGAGCTGGTCGTCAAATTTAAAGAGAATTTGGGTTTTTAACACGCCATAGATGTATAGACAGAGCTTAGAGTGTAAAGGAGAACATCCCCGAAGAGATCTATAGAGAGGTCAGATAGATAATAGAAGTAGCATTTTAGAGTTAGATAGAACTTGAGATCCGACCAAATAGAACCTGCGCTGACCAGGTAGCCACATTACGCATAATAATATAGCAAACTATATGCAAATCCCCGCTTTATATCCGATTTGTGGATTACGAAAATATAGAGGTTTTTGACAGCATTGATAGAGAAACTTTTTAGAAATTGATGAGAACTTCTGGGATCCCACAGAAAATGATTAACCTATTAAGAGCAACATATACAGATATGAAATGTAGAGTTCTTAATGAAGGTAAACTAACAGACACCTTTGGAATAGAAACAGGAGTGCTATGTAATTGTTTGTTTATATGAACAAAACGAGGATAACGAGAGAGAGATATGAACAAAACGGGGATAACGAGAGAGAATAGAACAAAACGGGATAACGAGGAGAGAGAGAGAAATATGAACAAAACGGAGATAACGAGAGAGAGAGAGAGAGAAAGAGAGAGAGAGAGAGAGAGAGAGAGAGGTGAACAAAACAGTGGGAAAACATGTGTTTTTGAATATAAGTGTTACAGAAGAGTCCTCCGTATATTATGGATAGACAGGATAACAAATAGATCTATCCAGAAAAAGCTCAAAATTTATTTTTAAAAATGATTATGCTACAAATAAGAATGAGAAAATGGAAGTATTTTGGGCGTATAAATAGACATTAGGAGTTTCAGAAGATTATTATGGAAGAAGCCATCTCTACAAAGAGGAGAAGACGAAGACCACGAAGAAGATGGATTCAAGATGTAACTGATGAAGAAGAAGAAGATGTAATTGATCATTTGGACATGACGGCTGCGGGGGCAGGACGTATGGCCTATGAGAAAGAGACATTCCAAAGGACTTTTAGGGTGACAAAGTTATGCTCAGGACAAGATATTTGATAATGATGAGTAATTCTTTATTAATTGCAGAAATGAATGAATTATGAAATATTTATAATGAAACTTATAATTTTTGTATTTGTTTCTTTTTTTTCTATTATAGAAATACATTGACGTCGACATTTATGGAAATTGTGGCACTTTAAAATGTGTACATTCTGATGCCGATCGTTGTCAACAAAAGCTGTCAACAACGTACAAGTTCTACCTAAGTTTTGAAAATTCTTTATGCAAAGATTATGTCACAGAAAAGTTCTTCAGAAATTTCCAGTATCGTGCTCATATTATTCCGGTCGTTAGAGGAGGACTTGACTACAATAAATATATTCCAAACGGAGTTTACATAAACACTGCAAATTTTTCTACAGCTAAAGATTTGGCTTTCTACTTACAAGAACTTGGTAATGACTTGAAACGATATGCACAAATGTTGAAGGAAAAGGACAAATTAACAACTATAAATTACATGATTGACTGGTGTAACTTTGTGAAAAATACACACGCAAACAGAGAGCAAAATTATACCAGATATCAGAGAATGGTCACACAATAAAACGTGTCATGCTCCTACCGATATTTGATGATTAATTATGTTTCTGTAACTCGAAGTTGTTTGTTGGAAATCGATATTAGAAAGAGTTTTTCTAAATACCCTTATGATTGATTATAGGGGGATAGATATTAGAATGATAACAATAAGTTGACTAAAGTTTATTGATCATGTCATAATGATGAATACTCTTAAAGGAGAAGAAATCTGAGAAACAGATAACATACCAAAATTAAGAATAAATATGCCAATAAGACATACATTGCTACATTTGAAATTTGATTGATTGATAGTACCGTCATCATTACACTTCGACCAGTAACAATATGTGCTCCAATCTCTTTCTTAAACAGGAAAATCGTAGGTGCAGTGCATAAACTCTGCAGCCCCTGCGAGAGTTCCCGATGTAATTTGAAGATTATGAAGATATTTTGTAGAAATTAAAAAAAAAATCTTTTCAAATGAATTGTACTCGGGTAGCGGCTTTCCAGCCTGCCCTTCTCGATTTTGAACTATCATGGGTTCTCTTACGTGTTCAAATTGAACACGGAACTTATGTTTTGTCGTCCGTCTCCGATAGGACTAGTGTAAAAGTTTAGTTCATCACACACCCCTTTTGTTTACTTCAACTGTAGAGATGTCCATCTCCTGTACTCAAGTGACATATCTCGAGATATGACTTTTAGTGAGTGACCCGAGAATGTCGGACTGTTGAACACGAGACGATACTCGAACTAGGGGTCACCATATATAGCAGGGACGAGACAATTTAGCGGACCCACTCTCCAGAACTCGGACCAGACCAGTTAAGTTTTGTGCAACTGACTTTGAGAACAAGAACTTTTTTTGAAAGAACCTCAGAGAAAGCAACGGAAGCGAAGAATATGATCAACAAATAAACAAATGTACAGATATTAAAAGCTTCCGAAAAAACCAATAGACAAACACAGGATTCGAACCACTAACCCCATTTCTAGGACACCATCCCAAGCCCTTTACAAGCGTCCTTACGAACACAACCAGCCAGACCGACTTTAAGAACTGATGAAACTTTGAGAAGAGGATAGTAACGGACTTAGGAAGCTATAGACGACATGTTGGGAAGTCTTTAAATGTCCATTTGGACAGGAAATAAGAGAATGTCGAGGTAAAGTAATGGACGGACACTTTACCTGGATCAGTACGTTTGGTACACAGATAGAAGAATTTAGCAGATGTATAGGTACAGTCGCTTTAGTAGAAACGAGATTCAAGAGCAGATAGACTGCGAAGACGATCAAGGAACGAATGTGAGACCTCTTTCTTGTTTCGTTTTATAAATGTTTATATTTTTGAAGTGACTTGTCATAATTGAAAAGTGTATATGACTAACAGACTATCTTCGGTAACATGCTAATTAGTTAATTGTATATCCTTTACAGGACTTTGCGAATCAACCCCAGATTTTTAACGCTGTTTGTAATTTTTCTAGGCATTATTACGTTCAATAGTTTGCCATTGCTTTCTGAACGGGTGATGCCATCGTCCTTTATTAAAATCCACGTAAACAATTTGCCACAAACTGTCCGCAACGTGATTCGATCTCAGAACGTCGGGGTTAATAAACCCGAGTCGCTAACCCCTAAGTGGATCCCTCTGTGTGTGCGGGTTCAATTCCGCGGGATGGAAGAAAAAGCCACAGATTCCCCAGATTTACGGTGTTCGTGGCACCGAACCGAAGGGTTACGATGTCCATGGCACCGAGCCGAAGAGCTGAAAAAGCTCAAGTGCTTCTGAATAGGAAAAAAAAAAACAAAAAAACCTAAGTGACAGATGCCACCAACATGCTAATTAAGAGAGTTAAATATTTGGAATTCTTTGCTACTTTCTTTCTTTTTTCCACTCCTGTTTGCTTCACAGCGTCAGGTCAAGAGGAGATTTCTAAAACTGGCCCTTGTGTGCGCTTGTTCTTTGTTACTAAACTTTGATAGTTGCTGAAGTACTGACTATTTTTTTATAGCAATATTTATTGAGATTTGTGATTTTTTTTTCATATTGTATTAACTTGTGAGAAGTAGAAATAAATAAACTATTGTCTGCTATATTAGTCGGATTTTTGTTTGTTTGTTTCGTTTGTTCTTCGCGATTATTTTGATCATTCATATTGTGATATATAAACAGTCTTTGCCAAAAAATGATTAGAACATGGCCCCCTCCCCCAGTTAAGCCCCTACTAATGTAGGACGAACGCATCCGAAACAGAAGTTTTCGGCCTAGGGAATGTTCGAGCCTGTCTTGCTGACAGTCAAACATTTCCCTTCCCTTCGCTCTATAATTCTATTTAATGATCCATTTATCGCATATTTATATTTGGGCTTTGATCTACGGCAAATAGCCTTTTGTAAATTTCAGCCTTTTCTGACGCAAAGTGCAGCGTTCCTTTTGCATCGTATGATAAACACTCTTTAATGATCATTTTTAATGCCATTAGTCGGAGAATTAATACACACTGCTTCGTCTTTGAGTTAACTGTTGCAGTGTTAGAACGAAGGGTAGATAGTTGATATTTGATAAGAAATAACTCCAAGCGGTCGTGCAGACCAATTCACAACTTAAAATAATTAGTTCAAGGGGTCAGGCAAAGTTTGTTCTTCTCTCTTTCCTTTTCTTTTCTTACATTCTTCCCAGGATCTATTGACCAGTGTTAGACTGTAAAGTCGATTCTGCTGTTATATTAGAAACTCGATCTCACCTACACTGAGATCAGGGATCTCTGGAAAACTATCTCGATGGCTCCACGAAGGAGTGAACCGAGTTCTAATGGGACGAGAGACGAGCACCTAGCCTCTGCACCACAGATACCCCCTCATTAAACCACAAACACAATCATGCTCTCAAATGCGTGTACTATCATGCACTAAAATACATGAATTGTCATGCTCTCTCTATACGGTATCATGCGAGGGAATGAACACAAAAATGGAAGCAAAGCAAGCAATAACAAATTTAATTTAAATTACAATTTCATAAACTTTGAAGTGAAAATTGTGGCATATCCTGTGTCCATCAACCACAGTTAACGAGTCGTTGATTTTCTAGGCACCACTTATACGTTCAGTAGTTTGTCATTGCTTTCTGAATGATGAGGTATATTTTTACCTTTCGTAAAAATCCCACGTAAACGAATATGCTTCCAAACTTACCCACCGTGGGGTTTGAACCAGGTACGCTTGGGTTGTGATTGAGCTCACTACCGCTTGAGCTACATACGTCCACTTATCAACTTGACAAAGATGTTAGATCGCGTTATCTGACACGAGAGTCTGTGACAACTAATGAGAAAATGCAACGTTGACACTACCATCATAGACGCCATTGCAGTGTTATATAGTCGCATACATACTCACCCAGTTATATCATTGCAGCGTTATATAGTCGCATACATACTCACCCAGTTATATCATTGCAGCGTTATATAGTCGCATACATACTCACCCAGTGATATCAATGCAGCGTTATATAGTCGCATACATACTCACCCAGTTATATCAATGGACATTTCTTTATTTAAAAGGTGTTCCATTGTGGCTGATTTTATGCTGGAATAGGCTCGCCAGTGAATCAAGCGGTTAAAAAAAAAACGCTGGCGCTGGATAGGACACACTTTGCGAAATCCTGAGGAAATATAACAAGAAGCAGTGGCGGTTCCTCATTAGGGGCAAGTGGGGCCGGGCCCCACCAAAAATAATGTGTAACGTGTATTTGTTTTATGAATTAAAATATAACCAAACCCAAAATCATGATATTGGAGATATTGCGGAGGAGATCGGAGCACCTATGGACATGTCTTTAGTGAAATGAAGATATTCTAAACTGAACCTGAAACTGAACTTCATCAAGAAACAACAAATGAAATAGTTTGGTCACATAAGCAGATTACAAACAGACAGTACACCTCAAAGAGCGATGTTACTACGATACAGTGGATACAAAGTAACAGACAGTGCACCTCAAAGAGCAATGTTACTACGATACAGTGGATACAAAGCAAAAGACAATCCACACAAAATGAGAACAACAGAGATAACAGAGACGACGAAAAACACTATTTATGAAGTACACACAAAAACCTGTTCTAGAAACCACTTCTTATCTTTTGTTGAAATCGGATGCACGCGTCCTAAACGTGAAGAAGTCTACGTTTAGGGGCCTACCAAACAAATGTGCAACGTATACACGTTCTTTTCCAAGATTAAACATATCACAACGAGGGATTAAAATTGGTCGTAAAGAACGAACACACAAAAAAAAGACGAAATTTTATCTTGAAGCTTTGAGGCAAAACAGAATTGGCGAAAAGAAATAAAAGAAGTGCCCAAGTATGACTATCTACTTTCTATGCTTGATGATTTCAACGTGTAAGCTGTTTATGATTTTTTGCAGGGACTGAAAAGTGGTTTGCTGTAGACGCTACATGCAGGGCATCTTTTACACAAGATTGCCAAATAAGGCGCTGTAACAATACAAAAAAAGGTGGAGGCTGCAGTAAAACTTTGAAAAATAGCTAAACACGTAAACACAAAGTACTACAGTTACAGAAACAGTGACGATAAACAGCAACGTTTCGACCAAAAGGCCTTTATCAACCAAACAATACAACAAGAATGACGAATTTCGAGGAACACTACAAATGGACGATTACATGTGGAAACATAAACCTATCTAATGAAAATCTGGGAATAAAAACGAACAACGAAATGAGTGCAACACAGAAAACCGAAAGTGGAAAAGAAGAGAAACAATAAACAATATAGTGGATAAATGACACATATATGGAGCAAATACACATATAGATAACAAGGCACGAGATAAGACAGTACTAAGAAGCATAGGAATGTAATGCGTTGAGTCCAAGAGGTCGCAAAGTGCCATAGAATGAAATAAAACGGTTCTCCAGGGCGAATCGATCATCGGAGGAACATGATCGGATGGCTGTGACCTGGACATCGTCAACTCCTGAATGGCCAGTATCATTGAAATGAGGGGCCACAGGAGTCACAGAGCATTGGCGAATATCGCGTGTGTTGGCGAACCCACGAGCTTTTACCGGTTTCACCAATATAGGCCTATGGCATCGTTTGCAGGTGATAGATAGATGATATTGCGGACTCATACGTGAAACTGTCTTGAATGGTATAGGTAGCTTTTGAAAAGAGACAGTACGGGTCTGCATTACATATGCACATGTATTACAGCGCCGACGGCCACATTGATGGTGCCAGTGACTTGGATGTTAGGCTTGAGGCGATGTGTACCAACAAATCTTGAGGCTTCTGTCCTGTCTGTACGCCACCAAAGGATAGTGTTGGAAGACTGAACGTTCTCGGGATCAGACTGAAGAATAGGAGATGATGGAATAAGACCTTTTCACTCAGGAACATGAGGGGGGAAAAGTTAAGATAAGTTTAACCCTGTCAGAATTGGGGTTCTAGATGTGAGAGGGCCTCCTGGGAGCAATTAGCTGAACCCGATGCATGGCAGATGTAAGCACATTCTCCGGGTATAGGCGCTGCCGGAAGAAATCAAGCATCTCATGAGCTCTATCAAGAAAATCGTCGTCCTCGCTGCAGAGGCGACGAAGGCGTAAGAGTTGAGAGAAAGGTAAAGAGTCACGACAGGCCTGGGGATGGAAGAGGATACAGAAGAAAGCATGTGTATCAGTAGGCTTGTAGTATACTGATGTAGTGATAGTGGATAGGTTGATAGTGATAGTGATGTCAAGAAAATTGAAAAGAGGTAGAGATGTGAGAGGTAAACCGAATAGCAGGATTGAAGGCATTGATGAAGGTGATGAAGCGTGACAAATCGGCTTCAGACATATCGGTAACTCCAATACAATCATCGATGTATCTATGATACACGGACGGAAGAGGCCACATAGGTGTTCCATACTAAGTGTTCAAGATGACCCATGAATAGACAAGCATAGCTGGGTCCCATTTAGTACCCATGGCGACCCCACTAATCTGTTCGAAGAACTGGCATGAACTGAAAGGAGTTGAGAGTGAGAACTAGTTCAGCAAGACGAAGGAGAGTCGAGGTGGAGACAAGAGGGTTAGTTCTCCTGTCGAGAAAAACTGGAGAGCTTGAAGTCCGTCAGAATGAGGTATAGAGGTATACAGTGAGCAGACATCAAGGAGGAAGAGGCGATAAGTCCTGACAGGCAACAACTTAATAGAAGAAAAAACAGACAAAGTGTGGTTAGTATCCTTCAAGAATGAAGGTAGTGTGGTGACTATAGGATTGAAGATACTATCAGGAATTCGAGATATGTTCCGTAGGACAAGAGCAAGCAGAAACAATAGGCCTACCAGAATTGTGAAGTTTATGAATTTTTGGGAGCATATAGAATGCGGGTTTGCCCAAACAACTGTCGATGACACATAGTGATGATGCGCCGGTAGGAAGGTCTTTGGAGGCAATGAGGTTCTTGATGACTGTACGGACCTTACTATTGTTGGATAGTGTAGCATCAGAAGGAATATTATTGTAGAATAGGTTGTTACGTAGTTGGTTGTGGCCTTCCTGAAGGTATAGTTATTTACTCCATACGACTATGGCACCACCTTTATCAGCGGGTTTGATAACAATGTCATCACGTCGACGGAGGTGTGATAGAGCACGAAACTCGGACGGTGACATGTTAGAACGCCCTAGGCGTTTAGGGTGGAGAAGTCCAATGTCGTATGAAGTATTCTTGATGTAGAGATCAAGAGCGTTAGAGGCACCAGGTTTAGGAGTCCAATCATGTTTGGGAGTGGAATACTTGGAGAACATACTCGAGTCGTGATGTTCTAGAGGGTCCTCCTGGTGATGAAAGTGGAATTTGAGTCGCAGGCCACGTTGAGTACAGTCATCAAGAACCTCATTGCCTCCAAAGACCTTCCTACCGGCGCATCATCACTATGTGTCATCGACAGTTGTTTGGGCAAACCAGCATTCTATATGCTCCCAAAATTCATAAACTTCACAATCCTGGTAGGCCTATTGTTTCTGCTTGCTCTTTTTCCAGGAACATATCTCCGAATTCCTTGATAGTATCTTCAATCCTATAGTCACCACACTACCTTCATTCTTGAAGGATACTAACCACACTTTGTCTGTTTTTTCTTCTATTAAGTTGTTGCCTGGCAGGACTTATCGCCTCTTCCTCCTTGATGTCTGCTCACTGTATACCTCTATACCTCATTCTGACGGACTTCAAGCTCTCCAGTTTTTCTCGACAGGAGAACTAACCCTCTTGTCTCCACCTCGACTCTCCTTCGTCTTGCTGAACTAGTTCTCACCCTCAACTCCTTTCAGTTCAATGACCAGTTCTTCGAACAGATTAGTGGGTCGCCATGGGTACTAAAATGGGACCCAGCTATGCTTGTCTATTCATGGGTCATCTTGAACACTTAGTATGGAACACCTATGATGGCCTCCTTCCGTCCGTGTATCATAGATACATCGATGATTGTATTGAGTTACTGATATGTCTGAAGCCGATTTGTCACGCTTCATCACCTTCATCAATGCCTTCAATCCTGCTATTCGGTTTACCTCTCACATCTCTACCTCCTGTGTCAATTTTCTTGACATCACTATCACCATCAGCCTATCCACTATCACTACATCAGTATACTACAAGCCTACTGATACACATAGCTTTCTTCTGTATACCTCTTCCCATCCCCAGGCCTGTCGAGACTCTTTACCTTTCTCTCAACTCTTACGCCTTCGTCGCCTCTGTAGTGAGGACGACGATTTTCTGATAGAGCTCACGAGATGCTGGATTTCTTCCGCCAGCGCCTATACCCGGAGAATGTGCTTACATCTGCCATGCATCGGGTTCAGCTAATTGCTAGCCAGGAGGCCCTTTTCACATACATAGAACCCCAAGTCTGACAGGTTAAACTTATCTTAACTTTCCACCCTCATAGTTCCCTGGTGAAAAAAGGTCTTATTCCATCATCTCCCTATTCTTCAGTCTGATCCTGAGACACGTTCAGTCTTCCAACAATATCCTTTGGTGGCTTACAGACGGGACAGAAGCCTCAAGGATTTGTTGGTACACAGTCGCCTCAAGCCTAATATCCAGAGTCACTTTGGCACCATCCAGTGCGGACGTCGGCGCTGTAATACATGCGCATATGTAATACAGACCCCACTGTCTCTTTTCCAAAAGCTACGTATGCCATTCAAGACAGTTTCACGGTGAGTCCTGCAATATCATCTATGCCATCACCTGCAAACGATGCAACAAGTCCCATATTGGCGAAACCGGTAAGAGACTCAGTGACCGATTCGCCCAACACTTACGCGATATTCGCCAACGCTCTGTGACTTCTGTGGCCACTCATTTCAACGATACTGGCCATTCAGGAGTTGACGATGTCCAGGTCACAGCCATCCGATCATGTTCTTCCGATGATCGCAGTCGATTCGCCCTGGAGAACCGTTTTATTTCATTCTATGGCACTTTGCACCTCTTGGGCTCAACGCATTACATTCCTATGCTTCTTAGTACTGTCTTATCTCGTGCCTTGTTATCTATATGTGTGTTTGCTCCATATATGTGTCATTTATCCACTATATTGTTTATTGTTTTCTTCTTTTCCACTTTCGGTTTTCTGTGTTGCACTCATTTCGTTGTTCGTTTTTATTCCCAGATTTTCATTAGATAGGTTTATGTTTCCACATGTAATCGTCCATTTGTAGTGTTCCTCGAAATTCGTCATTCTTGTTGTATTGTTTGCTTGATAAAGGCCTTTTGGTCGAAACGTTGCTGTTTATCGTCACTGTTTATGTAACTGTAGTACTTTGTGTTTACGTGTTTAGCTAACAATACAAAAGGAACTTGCATAGCGGAGAATCATCGTACCGTAAGGCGCAGAGGAAGCAAAATGTGCAACACGACAGCACACATAGCACCTACCTGTCCTATCTTGATCGTGTATTTCCCACTTATGGTAGGGATTGTGTTCCAAAATTAGACTTTATTGTAACCTCCGTACACACCAGAGAGGTGCAAAAACACACGCCTGTCTCTGTTGTCCGCACCACTTGCGATTGGCAGCTATTATTACTTACTTTTGCACCAGTTAAACAAATATTTTCTGTGTCGTTAGAAAAGAGGGACAATGTGTAGAAGATACCCACTCTGGTGGGAATGTGTTAGAGGGGTCTCTGTGGCTAGTGGTTAATCACTATGCCTTGTGAATCGAAGGTCGTGGGTTCCAACTGGACGCGTCGTTCTGTTCATGAGTGCAGTTTTTCTAGAGTCCCCAAGATTGTTGCTGGAGCTACGGAGTTCGTGCTTGTGCAATACTGGCAGAAGCAGTACCATTTCTGGGAAAGGAACTGAGCCATATGGGATAGAACCCGGTGTAGTGAAGTTAATCCTTCGGCTTTAAAACCCTTTTAATGTGCTAGAAGCTATCCACTTCTGGTACACTGTGCTAGAAGTTATCCACTTTTGGTGGACAATGTGCTAGAAGCCACTTACTTCTTGGTAGGCAATGCGCTAGAAGCCATCCACTCTGGTGGGCAATGTGCTAGAAGCCATCCACTCTGGTGGCACTGTGCAGAAGTTATCCACTTGGTGGGCACTGTGCTAGAAGTTATCCACTTCTGTGGGCACTGTGCTAGAAGTTATCCACTTCTGTGGACAATGTGCTCAGTTACTTACTTGGAGGTAATGGTTAGAAGCTATCACTTCGGTGGGCAATTCAGAAGCTACTTACTTCTGGGGGGTAATGTGCTAGAAGTCCCCGACGTCTGGTGACAAAAATATATTTTAGAAGGCCTCTGAAAGATCATAGCTAAATCTGGATTTACGAAAAAATTCATCAAAATTGTGCAACAACTGCATGAGGGGATGCACGCTAGAGTACAGGACCAAGGCGAGCTATCGGATTTTTTTCCGTCCCAACGGAGTCAAAAAAGGATGTGTGATTGCACCAACTCTGTTTAACATTATGTTTTCTTCCATACTGACATATGCATTCAGAGATGGTGACATAGGTGTCGACATCAAGTATCGTACAGATGGAAAATGTTTCAACCCAAGGAGACTTCTAGTAAAAACAAAGGTAAAACTGTACCATCAGAGATCTATTATTTGCTGACGTTTGTGCTCTCACTGTCAACATTGAGGCAGATCTTTAGATAGCATGGATAGGACTCACAAGCCTGCTCCAACTTTGGGCACCATCAAAAATGAGAAATCTGAAGTCATGTTCCATTCATCACCTAGAAAATTATATGTGGAACAAAATATTACAACAAGAGGCAAGAAACTGAAAGTAGTGAACAGATTAAATTATCTTGGGAAACACACTGTCACAAAATGTCGCCAGATGATGAAAAAATACCCGAATCTCTAAAGTTTTCAGCACATTTGACAGACTTTTAGAAACGTCTGGCACAGATGTGGATTGCCCAAACCACAAACAGAAGGTATATTAAGCTGTCGGGTCCCAGTACTTCTTCACACGTGCGAAACTTGGGGGATATCAGCGACACGCAAGGCAAAAACCACATTTATACATTCTGCCTCAGAAAATAATAAACAATAAATGCAGGATATGATCCCAAACAACGGGTCCTGATAAAAAATGCTCCCAAGCGTCTATACAATCTTGATGCAATTCTAGACACGATGGAAGGGACAAGGGCTCGAATGCCGGATTTCAGAATACCAAAAACTCTTATATGGGGAGCTGCGCAGAGCCGGATTAGACCAGCGCGGGGCCCGTGAAATTTTAGCGCGGGGCCCTAAGTTTTGTATGATAATAAATAATAAAAAATAAATTTTACAAACAAACTTGTCTCGATTTAATGTGAGAAAATTTAGAGATAATACTGGACAAATCAATTTCTCTAAGTAAATTACATTCAATGTTCATTAAGGTGAGGTTATTTAGACGATCTTGTCCCATCATGTTTTTAATTCACTTTTATACGCTTTAATGTTGAAAAGAACGTTCTCCGCTGCAGTTAGTAATCATTAAAGACAAGTAAATTCGTAAGACTATTTCTACATTTGGGAAACACGACTCTAATGAATTTTCCATTATAAGTTTATAAAATTGCAGTTCAAGGGCCTCATGCTTTTGGCTAACAGCAGCAGCCATTAGTTTTAAGAGTTCAGCGAACTGCACAAGTTCGTCGCCTAGGCTTTCTTCCAAATTCTTTGGGAAGAGCTGACAATATTTGGAGTTCTTTTCAAGATCTCTTCTTCTGCTGTAAGAGATTTTAATCCTGAAATGTTCCAAATACATCAGTCACTCTATGGACGCTTCATGCGTTAGCTAAGGCAGAGAGACATTATCAATGGGCAATAAACACCTGACTTTCAAATTTTTGTTTGGGTGTTTGATTTTCCACAACTTCATCGAGCGTAGTAGAGCCACTAAAATCGTCGTACTTAGTATTTGCTTTGGTCGTCGAAGTTTGTGTGATATTCTTGAAGTGAGTCAGGATTTTGGCTTTGGCCCTCAATATCGAAAATGTAAAAACCCCATTGCTTGAACGTACCCGTGTAACGATTCATAAAGAGCATATCCCGTGTTAAGGTCTTGATCAGGTGACTGTAATGAAGCGCTAGACGCTTGCAAGCGTTCTAGAATTTCCCTTCCCATAAAATGCTAACTATTCCCGTTCCAACTTACTCATCTCCAAAACTAGCCCATACGCTTGATTACGACACTCTACCTTTGGGTCCATGATTGAGATGGCATCCAAACTTGTTTGATAATGGTAAAAACCCATAAAAGGCTTTAGTCGCATCAGCTCGGGAAGACCACCTGGTCCGACAGTCTCTTCAAAGTCGGGAGTTTTGAACCTGTATCTTCCAGTGTTTTTGTAAGAATGCCCCATCGATAGGTAAAGCGGAAAAATTTATGAGACTTTCAAAAAATCGAAAAAAGGGTTTTTCTTCAACATTCTCACCCTTAAACCCAAATTCAGTGAATGTGCAAAGCGGGAATGTATTCGGGACTTTTACCCCTTTAATGGGCGGGCCCGTTGTATTTCCCTATGTTGCTGGCATTGTCATAGTTTTACCCCACAATCTTTGATATCAATGCCATTTTCCCTTTAAAATCATAAACGGGCAGTTGTTCGGGTATGCCCTTTCCCATACCCAAGAATTTCAAAACCTTTCCACTGGTCAGATGGTAACCTCCCTTTTTAGAGTGGTTGGTCCATGCAAATGTCTGGGGGGTCAGTGCCCAGATCTGCTCATGTCTTAAAACAATATTTCATCCCCCCTTGCATTTTTTTAACAATTTTCCCCAAAAAACTACTGAACAACAGGATTGAACGGGGTTATGAGTAAAATTTAATTGTTCTTTTGTTCAAGCTTTCAAGTTTTCGTTTATTAAAAATGCACAAGAACCCCCTATACAAAAAAGTAAAAAAACTGTTACGTTGTTAATGAGTCAGTGTGCCCGCCCAACCCAAAATGAAAAACGACCTTGGCCCTAACCTCAATTAAAAAAAAAGGGGAAAATTTTACCCACCCCCCAAACTTTTTCCCTTGTTTATGACTGTAAACAGCTCCAGAGGGGGGGGGCCCCCCCAAAGCTCGGGGGTAGCTTGCTACTTCTGCTACTATGAAATCGGCTCTGGGCTGCGTGTTAAACGCCCCCCTTGGTGGTGAAAAGGGTCAAAGACACTTTCCCAAAAACGGGAGTCCTTTGCATAGATGTCAACAACTGGAAGAATATTGTTTGACAGGTCAGCGAAACCTTCTTCAAACGGTTCTTTTGTTCAGGGGTAAATCACGAATGAAAAAACCATAAGCATTACGCACACACAACAGACAAGCATGGTGCTTTCAACGTCTCCCACGATAAAAATAGGATCTTGCCATTTGATCAAATAAAATAAAACCCTCCTTGATCTAAAATTTTCGCTTACAAAATTGGGTTTTTGTTCAAACATGTTGTTGTTCGGGTTTATATTTAACGCGTCCATTGGCATGATTAAAAAAACTAATGTTTAAAAACATTCGGGTGAAATCTTTTTTTAAACAATTTTGAAATTCCTCCCTAATTCAATATACATTTGACCGTGGAAAACCCCATAAAGTTATAATCAGACAACGTTTATTTAAAAGGGTGTATATCGAAATAAAGGGGAAGCTTTTTGTCCTTTTTGACCCCAAAAACAGAAATTGATTAATATTCTTAAAAGCTTAAAATGAAAACTTAAAATCAAAAAAAGTGTCTTTTTAATCTGTACCCCATTTGGCAAAGAGGCACAGGTGTGTCATCAACCGATATAAGAAAAGAGAAAGGCCCTTTTTATTGTAGAAATACCTCCCTCCCAAATACGTTAACACAAGCCATTGTGGGAGGTTAAGATGCTTTATGTCCGCCATTACCAAGCCGGGATGTAAAAGGGAGAGCATTATAACGCATTTTTTAAACTAAAGGTAAGATTTTAAAAAATAAAAATAAGTCAAATTTTCCATTTTTTCTTCATGACTAGAAAATATCAACTTCCCCCATGTATGGATGTGATGATACCCCGATGAGACTTGTCATCTTCAAATTGATGGTTACTGTAAAATTAATTTCGTTTCAGAACCCAAAATGGCCCCAACATCAAAGGTTATGCCCAAAATCCGGGTTTTCCTAACTTTTTCTTCCATAATATTTATCGGATAATTCTAAGAGGGCCCAAAGTTTCATTAATGAGAATTGATCTTCTTCTTTTTGTGTTCGTTTTTTGCCCAAATTTACACCTTTTGATATCTTGATCTTTGCCAAGAACGTTATACGTTGCACTTTGGGTTTGAGGGTTTTTCGGTTGCAGGGACTCTGGGCGATTTGTTAACGGACTATTTTTCCATTTTTCTGTACCTTTAAAAATTCCTTTTCCCTTCCTAATTTTTCTCCCAAATTTTTTTCCTTTCTGCCTTTTTGAAATGAAAATTGTGGATTTTCTTTACATGATGTGCTATCAAACACAGTAAACGATCGTTGATTTTCACAACACTTTGTTCCGTGGGGTTGCCTGAAAGCATATATTACGTAAATACATTAGTACCCCTTTTTGACAGCACGATTTTTGTTTATCGCCTGCTAAGCCAAACTGTTTAAGTGAATCGATACGAAAATCCCCCAAATCCTTTCCCGAACACCAGTTATACAACGTAAAAAATGTTTAAAAAACTAAATTTTCTTTAATGAAAAATTTTTTAATTATTTTGGGGTTTCAGTTTTAGTTGTGATGGGTTGAGATCTTCATCTTGCCGTAAAACCGACCAATGCGGTTATCGACTAGTTCAACGAGACAATCGGGTATTTTAAATTTTCACTGTTAAAACCCAGAAAATTCAATGAAGATTACAACAAATATTACGGGTCTTTCAAGGGAAAGAAGAAAAATAAATTTAGAATTACGAGAATCCCCTTCAAATCTCCTTTTTTCACCCCTAAATTTAATCAACCCAAAAAGGGGGAAAGCCTTAAAATTCTTGAGAAAATTGAAAATTAAACTTTTTAATTGTCTACATGGTTCATTACCAGATCAAAAATGTTTAATTTGGGACTTAAAATGTCCCCGGTTGTGAATTTTTTTTGAATAAATAATGTGTGCTGATGTACTTTGATTTTTTTTTGGATTTTGACGGAGGATCAGGGGATCCCGGGCAATGGGTCGTCTTTTGGGGGAATCTCCAGCACATTATGGTTATCCTAGTAAAAAATTTGATAAAATTGAAAAATCGATAAAGGATTTAGACAGTTTGGAGTTCCCCGTTGTAAAAATGGGGGATCCCTGGAGGCAGGTGGGGTGTTTTATCACGACCCAGGGAACCACAGTATACATATTTGTATCTTTTGGGGAAAGCAAAGCACCTGGGGGTTTGCCCGGGTGCAATGACGTTTTTTAAAAATTTTAAAATGAAATGTCTAATCGTTCTTTTTTTTTTTCCCTTTTTCCATCTCAGTTTTTTTTGCCTTAGGTAGCGGGTTTTTCTGATGATTTTTTCGAGATAGATCGGTTTTTAATTTTGATATTGGGGTTTTTGGATGTATTACCCCCATTAATCCATTTTTTTTCTTGGTCTGCCCTTCCTTTGATGATTCATTTTCATTAAATTTTTTAAAAAAAATTTTTAAAAAATTTTTAAAAATTTTTTAATTAAAAAAAAAAAATAAATAAAAAAAATAGTCTTTTACCTTTTTTATCTATAAAAAAGTGCTTTTACCCACACTTTTTAAAATTTAAAAGTGCTTTCCCCCTTCACTTTATCTTAAAATTTTTAAAAATTCTCATTTAAAAGGAAAAAGCTTTTTTTCCCTTTGTTTTTTAAATGTGCTTTTTAACTTTCGTATTATAAAATGTGCTTTACTCCACCTTTTATTTTGAAAAATGCACCTACACTTTCTTTTTGAAAAGTCTTTTCCCCTTTTTTTAAAATGGTTTTAACTTCCCCTTGTATTTTTAAAAAAGTGCTTTTCCTAATTTTTTTTTAAAATGGCTTTTAACTTTTTGTTTTAAAAAAATTTTTTTCACTTTTTATTCAAAAAATTTTTACTTAAACCTTTAAAAAAGTGTTTTCCCCTTTTATTTTAATTCTCCTATTAAATAATAAACTGTTTTTTTTCTTATTTAACCCCAAGCCTGAAAGCCGGGGAAATTTTTTTTATTTTTGGCCCTTAAAAAGTAATTTCCGGGGTTATCTGTATGGGTTTTTTTGTTATTGCCCCTGGGTAGTTTTATGACAGGAGAAATTTTCCCCGAGCCGAAATTTTATTTTTTTTTGTCCATTAAGGAAAAAACCCCTTTCCATATTTTTTCCCCCTTTTTTAAGGTTTAAAACTTTTGCACTATTTTTTTAATTTTTTTTTTGTTTTAAAAAAGGGCCTTTTATGATGGGAATTGGAATTTTGGTTAATTTTTTGTTTATTTTAATTTGATTTTAAAATGGGGAAATGGATTTTGATTTCCCCGGGAAAATTTTATTTCCCTCTTTATTGTGAATTAAAATATTTTAACTAAAAATTTGATTTTTTTTTTTAAAAAGGGGGTATTTTGGATTTTTTAAAAATTTCAGACCGTTTGGGGGTGTTTAATTTTTTATTTTTCAAAGGGTTTGGGGGATTTAGGGTTAAGGGGGGGAAATTTAATGTAGAAATATTGTTGATTAAAAGAGTTTTTAGAAGGGGTTTTTCTTTTTCGGCGTTATTTTAAATTTAAAATATGGGGGTTTTTTTTTTATGATAACAAAATTTTTAGCCCCGGTTTTTTTTTAGTTCATTTTTGGTTCCCCAATTTTCAAAATTTTTAAAAAAGTTTTAATTTGGGGCTTTTTTTTTAAATTTTTTTTTTTAAGAAAATTTTTTGGGGGATTTTTTGGTTTTTTCTATTTTAAAAGGAACAACTTGGGGAATTTTCCCCCCTTTTCCCCAGATGTTCCGGGAAAAGGGTTTTTTTTAAAAAAAAAAGCTTTTTAAAAAATTAAAAAATTTTAAATTTCCCTTTTTTTCCCTTTATATGGGGCAAAAATTTTGGGGTTTTTTCCGGGGCCCAAGATTTTTTTATGATTTTTCCCCCGGGGTTGATTGTTATTATTATATTATATTTTCTTTGACTGGATCTTCTTCAAATTCTTTTATTTCTTTGGAATTTTTTCTTTTTGCTTTTGGGATTTTTTCTTTCGCAGTTTTGTTCGGTTTTAAGTGTTTTTGGGGCTTTCCCCCTTTTCCCTTTTTTTTTAAAATCTTTACCTTTTTTTTAAAAATGGGGGGAAAATTTTCTCTTTCCCCATTTTTACATTTTGACAAATTTCTTTTTTGAAAAGTAAGACAGGGCTCCTTTTTTCCCCGTTCGCTTTGAGTTTAATTTTTATTTTTTTCCCTGTTTTTCTGGAATCTTTATTTTAGAATCAATTTTTTTTTTTTTGCTTTAATTTTTGATTCTTTTAATCATTTTATTTAATTTCTTTTTAAAGGTTTTTAAAAAAGTGGGAATGTTTTAAATTGCTGAGATGCCCATTTTTTTGTTCATTGTTTATTTTAGGACAATGTAAAAATTTTCCTTTTTTCTTTTTTTTGTATGTTTTTATTAAACAATTAGGCCCGAAAAAAAGGATTTTCTTTTTGTTTTTCTTTTTTTCAAAGAATCCCCAAAAAAAATAAAAAATTTTATAAAAATTTAAAACAAAAAAATAAAAATGTTAAAAAAACCAAAGTTTCCCCTCTTCAAAAAATTTAAAAAAAAAAATTTAAAATTTAAATTTAAATATTTTTCTTGGGTTCAATGGCAGAAATGGTTTTAAAACTCTTTTTGCAGAATTATTGAACCCAAACTGAAGATTTTTAAAAGGGGAGGGGTGAATTTAAATTTTTTCCAAAAAAGGGTTTTTAAAGAAAAATTTTTTCAAAGGGGGGCGGAATCCCCTTTAAATTTCCCCCCAAGGGAAATTTTTGGAAAAAGATTGAAATCTTTAAAAGGGTTTTAGGTTTTTAAGAAAAGAATCCTTCCAAAGAAGTTTGGGGGGGAACCCGTTAAAATCTTTAAAAAATGTTTACCCAAAATGCGTAAAAATAAGAAACCTTTTGGGACCCAAAGGGGGTTGAGCTTACGGGCAAGTAAACAATTTTTTCTTTTTTAAAACCCGGATTCATTAAGTAGTTTTAAAATTTAAAAAAATCATTATAACCCGAAATTTTCCCCAAAAAATTTTTTAAAAAAGGTCCTACCCAAATTCCCCCCCCTTTCATAAACCATTTGTACCCCTGACCCCATTTTTGAACCCATTGGAGTTGGAGGGGGCAAAATGAAATTTTTTGATATCAAGTTTACCTAAATGTTGTATTTGTTTTTGACCTTTTGTGACCCCTTTTTATAAGCATTCACCTTTTTTTTTCTTTCTACCATTTTAAAATTTTGTATTTTAGGGTTACCCAAAAAAAAACCCAATTTTAAAAAAAAGTGGGGGGAAAAAACCGCAAAGGGGCCCCGCCTGTCTAACCTTGTTTTGGCCCCTGGTAGGGTTTTTTTTATTAACCCGACCCCCAAAATTTTTTTAATCAGTTGTTTCATCACGCTTGATCGTTTTTTAAATTTTTTTCCTTTTAAAATTTTTTCAATTTTTATTTTTCTTCTTTTCCCTTCTGTTTTATTTTATGAGAGAGTCCTGAACAGAGGAGTTTCAGGACTGTGAATCCAGATTGAGAGAGTCTTTCCGAACAAATGTTGGTACATAGTCGCGTCAAGCCTAATATCCAGAGTCACTTTGGTACCAACCAGTGTGGCCGTCGACGCTGCTATACGTGTGCATATGTAATACAGACTCGCACTGTTTCTTTTCCAAAAGCCACGTATGTCATTCAAGTCAGTTTCAAGTGTGAGTCCGAATATCATCTATGCCATCACCTGCAAACGGTGCCACAAGGCCTATATTGGGGAAACCGGCAAGAGGCTCAGTGACCAATTCGCCCAACACTTGTGCGATATACGCAAATACTCTGTCACCCCTGTAGCCACTCATTTTAATGATACTGGCCATTCAGGAGCTTGTGATGTCCAGGTCACAGCCATCCGATCATGTTCCTCTGATGATCGTAATCGATTTACCGTGGAGAATCGTTGTATTTCGTTGTATGGCACCTTGTGACCTCTTGGACTCAACGCATTACATTCCTATGCTTCTTAGTACTTTCTCATCTCATGTCTTATAATCTATATGTGTATTTTGTAGGCGCTGTACCAACAAAAGAGGAACCCGAATAGCTGAGAATCATCGTATTGTTGAGTCACAGAGAAAACGAGCAGCGCGAAAAGACAGAGCACACAACACGCACATGTCTAACCTTGATCATGTATGCCCCACCTGTGGTCGGGGATTCTGTTCTAGGATTGGACTCTACAGTCACTTCCGCACACACCAGAGAGGTGCAACAGTACACGTCTGAGATTGTTGTCATCATCGCTTGCGATGGACGGCTATTATTATGTGTATTTGCTCCATATATATAAGTTATATATATTCACTTAATTGTTTATTGTTTCTCTTCTTTTCCACTTCTGGTTTTTGTTTAACTCATTTTGTTATTCATTTTTATTCCCAGGTTTTCATTAGATAGGTTTGAATGTTTCCATATGTAATCGTTCATTTGCAGTGTTCCTCGAAATCCGTCATTCTTGTTGTATCGTTTGCTTGATAAAGGCCTTTGGGTCGAAACGTTGCTGTATATCGTCACTGTTTCTGTATTTTGTAAAACTATAGTACTTTGTTTTACGTGTTTTTGCTATTTTACCCAGTTTTACTGCAGTCTTCCCCTTTTTAAATAAGACAACAAAATTAGGTTAAAAATAACATATTTTTTCTTCAGTTCCGTACGAGCCTTGGAAGAATGTATTTAACTGGACGTTCACCTATAGAACTGATTCGGATATCTTTGCTCCATGTAATCGTCTCACTTGGAGAAACACCACAGAACTTTTGACAGACGCAGTTTATTGTAAGTATTAACCCATTCGTAACGTCCTTATTACGCAAAGACGCAACTCCGTGCTTAACTTGAACGCTCGATATTCGTACCTACAATTTCATTTATTATCATTTATATATATTGTAGAGCACATAGACAGGGAACGTGCCATGGCAATCCTACCATGCCACCAATCATGAAGTCACAAATTACTCCCCCTTCCTCATCCTCCCCAAAACAAAATAATTGCAGCCAACACAATAGACGACCCAGACGATATACAAAATGTAGAATAACGCGGATAAGAAAGTCATGCAACCATGACCCAAATGATAAATACTATCCTATGTGGAATTACAGATGAACCCTTTCATGCATAAAAGTTTAGAATGGGAATAACACTTATTGTATTCCAACAATTTGTTATGTCCTTTATAGTGTAAGGATGCACTGTAACTTGTATTTCAATTTTGTTCAATCATTTATTCTAAACTTCAATCATACAAACTACAAAGAACTACATGCACTTGACAAAACAGTCCATGTTCAGGAGTTCGTTGGCTGAAATCGGATGCACGTGTCCTAAACGTGTAGAAGTCTATGCATTTAGGGGCTTACCAAACCAATGTCCATCGTATACACCTTCTTGACAAAGATCAAACATATCACAAAGAGTGATTAAAACTGGTCGTAAAGAACGAACGCAAAGAAGAAGGAGGAGTTCGTTGCGCTTTACACAAATGCACAGTGTTCTCCATTTGGCAACGTGCATCGTCGCATATATTCGCTGTGTGTGAGTCTCTGGGGCTAAGTGGTTACGCCCTTTGCCTTGCGAGTAGAAGGTCGTGGATTTGAATCCGGATCGTCCCGTTCTGTTCACAAGTGCAGTTTTTTCCTGAGACCCTAGGTTTGTTGCTGGAGCTACCGAGTTCGTGCTTTGTGCAATACTCTTGGCAGGTGGCATGCCATTTCTTCGGAGAGGGACCGAGCCATAGTGTAATCCCTGTGCAATGAAGTCAATCTTCGGCTTTAAACCTTAAACTTGTATATTCGCTGTTTAAGATATATCAGCCGCCCGCGTGCCCAGCGTGTTCGTAGCGCGTTGGACTACGGTGACTAGTCCTCTGTAAGTGCGGGCTCAACTCCGCAGACTGGCAGAAAAGCTACAGGTTCCCCAGATTTACGGTGTTCGTGGCACGAGCCGAAGGGTTACGATGTCCATGACACTGAGCCGAAGAGCTTTCAGCTCAAGTGCTTCTGGATCGAAAAAAAAGATATATAAGCGTAGGCCAATGGTTGAAATAAATGAAAATCGTGGTACATCCTTTACAGGAGTTTGTTATAAAGCACAGTAAACAAGTTGTTGATTTTCTAGTCACCACTTATACATTCAGTAGTTTGTTATTGCTTTGTGAAAGGTGAGTCTATTTTTACCTTCGTAAAAATCCACAACGATCAAATTTACTTCCAAATTGCCGGCAGTGGAATTTGTACCAGGTAAACTTAGGTTATGATCGAGCTTACCGCGCTACAGGACGGCGAGTGATTACCTTCATGAAATCGTACTTTTAGTGAAGCTTTTGAGACCACACTAGGAGGAGTTGAGCTCGGTCGTCCTCTTTTGACTCCAGTCTCGTCGTTAGTACCGATATTTATTAGAGCTCTGGCAACTGAAGCCTTAAAATCTAGATTGAGTAAATATCTGCCAGCTTTCCTGTATTTGATTTATTGATTGATGAGACTATCATCATTGCACTTCAGTGAGTAACCATGCGTGCTCCGATCTCTTTCTTACACAGGAAAATCTCAGCTGCAGTGCGTAAACTCTGTAGCACCGGCGAAGATCCCCGATGTAATTAAAAACGTGAAGAAATGTTTGTAGGAATTTTATTTTTAATCTTTTTTATTTAATTTTGCCTGGGCAGCGGCTTTTCAACCTGCTCTTTTCGATTTTGAAATGCCAAGGATTCTTTTACATGCTCAACTCGAGGACGGGACCTACGTTTTATTGTCCGTCTCCGATATGTCTAGAAACTCGATCTCATATTATGTTACCAGTGCCAAACCTGGACGCTGACAACAAATGATAGAAGAAAACTAGTCACAACAGAGATGAAGTGTCTACGCAGAATGCTGGGTGTAACAAGAAGAGACCGGTTGAGAAATGAAGACATCAGGAAAAAGTGGGTACAACATCAGTACTAGACTTCATCAAGAAACAACAAATTAAATGGTTCGGTCACGTAAGCAGATTACCATCAGACAGTTCACCCCAAAGAGCAATGCTGCTCCGATACAATGGGTACAAAGCAAAAGACCGGCCACGCAAAAGATGGACCTCAGAGATAACAGAGGCGACGAAAGAGACTATCTACGAAGCGCATACTAGGCCCGTTTTAGAAATCTCTTCCTGACCTGACGCTGTGAGGCATACAGGATTCGAGAAAGAAAGAAAGAAAGACTCGATCTCACCTACACTGAGATCATGGATCTCTGGAAAATATCCATATGTTTCACGAGGAAGCGAACTCGGTACCTGTGGCACGCAAGACGAGTACCTAACTTCTACGCCACAGAGACCCCTAGATAATGTTGTCAGAAGTGGGATTCGAACCCACGCCCACAGAATTGGACTGCGACCTGAACGCAGCGCCGTAAACCGCCTGGCCATCACAACTTTCTTTGTTTAAAAAAGGGTTTAAAAGCCGAAGGATTAACTTCATTGCACCGGGTTTTACCCCATATGGCTGGGTCCTCTTCGCAGAAATGGTACGCCACCTGCCGAGAGTTTTGCTCAAAACACGAACACCGTAGCTCCAGCAACAATCCTAGGGGTCTCTGGAAGTTGGAAATGCCAGGAGCTTACAAATGCAACATCAATAACTTGAAAGAACACTTGGAGATACCAATGTTTATCGTGGCGCCTGTTTGAGTACACATCTACACACTAATCAATGAGGTTCACACCTCCCATATAAGTATTCTAAGATTTTACAGATCTTATTTTATCTTTTCTTAACCACATCTGCCGTGCAGCGTTGTGGGGAGATTTCGTTTTCTATCTTGCCAGATGTGTGCGCTTGACGTTGTCAGTCCATGCTTGTAGGGACTCTGAGCAAATGATCGGGTTATAATAATTTTTTTTGTCATTCCTGCTCGTTTGTTGTGTAGACACTAAATTAAAGCACCTCACACGTTTCAACTACAAACCAGATTTCACACTTATTCAAGAAATTAACAGAGCAGCAACAGATTTCATGAAAAATGTAGGTATTCATAACATTAGAGAAAAGGTTGGAACAAGACCTTGCTTGAACTATATATCGAAACAGAGAATGAAGTAGTTTGGCCACTTGGTGCTCGTCCATCACAGGTGATGATGACCACACAATTTATATCCAAGGGAATGTAGTTGCGTATGTTTGTCTGTGAGTGCGTAGATGACTAGTGAGCCCGATGCGGGCTTGAAATGTTCTTGTACAGTGTGGGCTAGGTATACTTGCACTTGTGGGGAGTTTTACTGCCTTTCTATTTTGACGTTTTCTCTCCATCTATGCTGATCTACCTGCCTCGCAGGTAGAAGAACCGTGTCGAAGAAGTGTGCGCCAGGCTGATCTGTTTTGAGCAATATTCTCCCAGATGTCGACATCTATGCCAAAGGATTTCATCGAGTTCTTGAGTGTGTCTTGAAATCGCTTTTTCTGACCACTCTGTGAGCGTTTACCGCGGCCATCGTAAATACTGGCCTTCGCGCAATATTTTTCAAGATGGAGGGTGAGGCGGATTATTCAAACGTGTTTAGTAAACATATGGACATTTTAGTAAACATACGGACTCAAACGGACTTCTTTAGTAAACATAACAACACAATAACGATGCCTAGTAAGTGCTGTGTACCAAAATGTAGATCAAATTACGATTGTAATTATTATGTATAATATAAGTTAATTTAACAAGTACCTTGTTCAGTAAACATAACTGTTGTCAGTGTTGTAAACATAACAACAAAATAACGATGCCTAGCTAGTAAGTGATGTGTACCAAAATGTAGATCAAATTACGATTATAATTATATATGTATAATTTAAGTTAATTTAACAAGTGTCTTCTTCAGTAAATGTAACTGTTGTCAGTGTTGTAAACATAACAACAAAATAACGATGCCTAGCTAGTAAGTGATGTGTACCAAAATGTAGATCAAATTACGATTATAATTATATGTGTATAATTTAAGTTAATTTAACAAGTAAATCATGCAAAGATTTAGAAGAGCACCAACTGTTGACTATTACATGGCAATGGCACATGATAATCTGGTTGAAGCAAGTAGTTTATCATCCACCACAATAAGCACTAGTTTTGTGCCTGAGAAAAAACTCCAATTCCTCCATGAACAGTTGCATCTGGTCAAAACTCCAGATAACAGAAATGGTATAGCAATAACACCTAGTGTTTTGCATTTATGACATATTAAAATTGAACCTGATCTGTCCTCATATCATCTGGATATGAAGATAAGTTCTTAGCCACGACAAACCATAAGGAGATTGTCATACAAATTGTAATTACCAGTTACATAAAATTCTCATTAGACAGTACTGTATGTAATCTGGGAGCTCAAAAAGAAATATTTTATTGTCTGCGGTTCCAACATTTTCCTCAACAATGATATAAAAATCAGGAATGTTCAATGCAATTTTCAGCAAGCTGCTTCTTCACAAGAAAGAAAGGAGTAAAATTCAGTAGTAGATAAATATATTTGTGTAATACTGTTTAGTTTATTTGCTAATCAAGTTGTAGTGTGGTGAAAATTGATTGGCACATCATTTTGTTTTCCATTGTTATCCTGTATCACTAGTGATCTCTTCGGACATAATGTATCAAAAGTTGTCCCATAGACTTGATCTCCTTCAACATAATGTAACAAAAACTGTCATGTAGACTATTGATCTCCTTCGATATAATGTAACAAAAGTTGTCACATAGACTATTGATCTCCTTCGACATAATGTAATAAAAGTTGTCATGTAGACTATTGATCTCATTCGACATAATGTAATAAAAGTTGGTATGTAGACTATTGATCTCCTTCGACATAATGTACAAAAAGTTCTTGGCCACGACAAACCAGAAGCTGTGGTGTTGTACAAACATGTGGCTTACTTATTCATGGACAACTGATGAGAGACTATCAGAAGCTGATGTAAGTACACTAGTAATCATATATAAATTATTTCTCATTCTGTATAAAATTACTCCTCACTCTGAAGTATTCTGTATAAAATTAAACTAAAATAGTATGTTAGAGCAACAACTATAGCTACTCATCATAAAACTTCTTCTGTAATACACATGCATCCAACAACAAGTTTCTAACATCTGCAAGATGTATTGTCTAGATCGGCGTTTTCCAATAGTAACAGACAATAGTTAGTCTGTGCGAATACACCGCCTCAGCCTGTGACGTCACATGGCAATATTGCTGTCTGCGCTGCGGCCATTATAGAGAAGGCCGTGGTTACCGCTATGCAGCTCACCAAAAGAGTCGTTTGGGTATCTGCAATCCCCCATTCGAGCCACATGTCTGCCATCAAAGTTTGGCCACTTAGTAAGAATACAAACAGACCAAATTGCCTATGAAGTTTTCCCACAACAGAATATCAGGAAAGAGGGCGAGAGGGAGAACGAGGAAAAGGTGGATAGATAACGTAGTTGAATGCTGCTAGGGACTAAGAAAACATCACACAAGTCACCGGAGAACCGCAAGACAAATACATAAAACCACGACACTAGGTTAACAACCGGAACAGTGTGCTGACAAAGTTGAATTCTGCTAGGGACTAAGAAAACCATTACACAAGTCACCGGAGAACCGCAAGACAAATACATAAAACCACGACACTAGGCTAACAGCCCGGTAACAGTGTGCTGACAACACAAGTCACCAGAGAAGCGCAAAACAAATACATAAAACCACGACACTAGGTTAACAACCAGGTAACAGTGTGCTGACACAAAAAGAAGATAACATTAGATCTGGAGTAGCTATACTACAGATATAAAATATGTGGGTTTTATTGAAACAAATGTTGAAGATAAGAAAATGACTATGTAGTACCACACTATTGAATCGTAGTAGCGAAATAACTTTTAACCTTCTTGAGATTCTTGTACAAAACATATTTAACCCGTTCTTCCTTCTGAGATGATATAAAGGCTCGCAGCAATTTTTAAGATGACGCAAAGCCAGTATACCGGCTAATTCAGTTTACATTGTTAAAAAAATGAGCCTGGATGTAAAAAAATATATAAAATACGGAGTGATAAGGTTTACTAAGTAATAGTTTCAAATGATGATGCTCGTCCTTCACGGGTGATGATGACCACACAAATTTTCATCCAAGGGAATGTAGTTGCTCTATGTTTGTCTGTGTGTGCGTAGATGACTAGTGAGCCCGATACGGGCTTTAAATGTTCGTGTACAGTGTGGGCAAGGTATACTTGCACTTGTGAATAGTTTCAAATAATCTGCACTTGAATAACTTGAATAACATGATGAGGGTCATACGTCACCGTGAGCATAAACAGCAGTATTCTAAGAGTTTGTGACGTGTTAAAGAAAGCATGCAATTAAAACTTCCAAAACCATATAGGCAAACTCGACAACCGTATAGTGCAGATTTGAACCGGTCTGTATTCTGGGCATAGTATGTTGAAGGGTCCTTAGGTACTCAGTAGGATATGTAGGAGGAACGAGGAATGTATTTATGACTGTTGATTGGGTACATCTTGAATGTATGTAATGGTGAATTGATGGATCTACGAATCTATGAGTGGATGGATGTATCGTTGAATGGATACATAGATTTTTAATGTAATTTTATTGATAAATAGATGACTAAAAAAGAAACATGTTAAATCACTTTAAGTATATTTTCAGATGAAAAGCGAAGAATAAACAAGAACTGCTGTTGGTTTGTCAGTAACTGCAAGACTCTTCAAAACGAGAGAATTATGTCAAAGAATGCAAGTAAGTCAAAAATGGTCATCATCATCATTATCATCAGATCCGTGTCGGCTGGACAAGGCGATCATGGACCTCCACAAATCTCTGTTTTTGATGTTTGCTCTTTTTGACGCTCTACCGTGCCATGAAGTCAGGTTATCCAACATTTTCTCTCGTTTTCCCTCTGTCTAGTCTACCCTCGATTTTACCGGTTGTCACAATGCGTTCTAAGCCACCCGTCCTCATCACAAGTCAGAAAAATGACGACTGCCTTTTTCTTATTATGATAAAAATCATTCTCTGTGTCTTGATCTCATTAACAATTAAACATTAGTCATTTTAGCAGTCCATGGAATGAAAATGGTGCAATATTAAAATATATGAATGATCACTTTCCATACATAAAGAACGCATTAAGGTAATCTTAATATTTAACTATATAGAATTGACACTTCTTCTTCTACGTGCACTTCCAGCGAACAATAAATTTTAGTAATATTAAAGAACACATGCACTGCTTCATTGTATACTGGATATCTTGAAGCTCATCATAGGTGCCGTGCCGGCTGGCGTAGGCGATCATGGATCTCCACAAATCTCTGTCGTTGGTGTTAGCTATCAACTCAGATGTTGACGCTCTACGTGCCATGAAGTCAGGCTATCCAACATTTTCTCTCTCTGTCTTCCTCTGTCTCTGTCTACCCTCGATTTCACCGGTTGTCACAATGCGTTCTAAACCTCCCCTTCTCATCACATGCCCAAAAATGATGACTCCCTCTTTCTTATCTTGAAACTACAGAATAAAAAAATGTGTTCTTAAAAACGCTGGTATTATTTATATATAGGAAGACTGCAGTAAAACTATGTAGCAATTGGAACACATAAAAATAAAGTACTGTAGTTTAAAATAAAAATACACACCAACGTTTCAACCAAAAAGCCTTTATCAAGCAAATGATACAAGATAAGTGAAGAATTTCACTTCTCACACAGCACACAACATGTAAAATCATGAATACACAATAAATGTAACTACTTAATATAACCTAACTACGTCACGACGATATGCGTTATATACGCTTGGTTTAGGCTGTGTGAAAGTCTGTCGTTGTAGTGCTTCTTCTGTTGTTTTCAGAAAGAGTGGTCCTACTATACAGAAGAAATTTTTGTAGAACCCGGTAGTTAGTCCGTCTGGTCCTGATGTCTTGTTTTCTTTCAATGTGTCTCGTGCTGCCTTTAGGCTTGTCACTGTTAGAGGCTGGACTAGTATGTGTCTGTCTTGGTCGGTTAGTTGCATGATGTGTGTTTGGTGCTTTACAGTCAGAAAGAAACAGAGAGGAACCAGATTAAGAGAAGTATAATTGCCGAGTTCAGGTCGTACTTCGTAGAAACTAGATGATAGATTTTTAAAAAAAGAGCTCACAGCTCTTGCAACAAGCTCTGTAGAATGGACTAACAAAATAGCTATAAGCTCTTTTGTTAGTCTATTCTACACAGAGAGCTATTGCTACCAAGAAGCTAGACACATCTATACTTATTCGTGAGCTCAAACTAAAAGTAGGTCTGCTAGATAAGCAAAGTTAAATGCATATCCTTTATAGGACTTTGCGAATCAACCCCAGATTTTAACGCTGTTTGTAATTTTTCTAGGCATTATTACGTTCAGTAGTTTACCATTGCTTTCGAAAGGGTGGTGTCATCATCCTTTTGCAACAATTCACGCGAAACAATTTGCAACCAAACTGTCCGCAACGTGATTCGAACTCAGAACGTCCGGGTTAATAGACCGAGTCACTATCCCCGGGCCCCAGACGCCACCTTCCTAGATAACTAGAAAGATATTTCAATGAGACACAGACACTTCTTCATAATCGTGAGTCCAGGCTTAAAAACGTGTCTTCAAGATAACCGAATGTCTTTTTCGGAGAGAAAATAGACTACTACCTATTAGTGAGCCCAGATTCAATGTCTTTCTTGTCAAAAACCAGAGAGTTATTTTGACGAGATTAACTAAATCTACGTTATTTGTAAGATCTGACATTTAGACTAACTAATGGGTTCAACTTTGAATAGACTAGGAGCATATTTCCAATAGTATTTTTATTAATGTTAGTGTGTTTTCGTTTTGTGTGCGTGTGTGTGTTTTAGTTGATTATTATATCATCCTCATCATCATAAAATAGCTTGTCCTGAGCAGAACTTTCACACACCAACAGTCCTCGGAATTTTTTCTCTCATAGGTCAGATGTCCTGCCTCTGCAGCCGTCATGTTCAAACCATCAGTTACATCCTGAATTCATCTTCTCCGTGGTATTCCTCTTCTTCTCTTTGTCGGTATGCCTCCTTCCATGATGGTCTTCCCAGTCCTTCATGTCTTTTTATATGTCCAAAATATTTAAATTTTTTCTTTCTTATTTGTAGCATCAGCCAGTTTTTCTTTGATTATGAGTTCTTTCTGGATAGATATATTTGTTATCTTCTGTCCAAGAATACGAAGGACTGTACTGTAACACTTATATTCAAAAGCACTTATATGTTTTTAATACAGATTATTATATACGTCCCTGAAAAGAGAAACGTTCATTGTTCATTTGAGGATCATCTTCATTGGGAAATAAGACATGTCCATAATTGCTCCGATCCCCTCCCAAGCATGTATCTCAGTGTGTTTAGGCTAACAACTCCAGTTCTGTGTTGATTGATGTATCTACTAGGTTTTCTCTCGTGGTTTTCCGTCTTGTGCACCTATCGGTATGCTCAACTTGCGCAACTGAAAGAGAAACGTTATTAAGCTCTAATGATCTTTTTTATGATCCAGAAGCACTTGAGCTTTATCAGCTCTTAAGCTCGGTGCCATGGACATCGTGACACTTCGGTTCGGTGCAACGAACACCGTAAATCTGGAGAACCTGCGGCTTTTCTGCCAGCACGCGGAGTTGAGCCACACTCTCATGGAGCTTGTCATCCGTCGTCCAACGCGCTACGAACACGCTGGGCAGAAGGGCTATTGATCTTTGTAGAGAAACCCTATTGATTTTTTAGCTGATATTTAACTGAGGAGTGTTTTATAAATATATATATTTATATGATCAGGGGCGGCTCGTGATCGTTTTTGTTGGTGGGGGCCAGACACAAATTTTCGGGAAAATCATGGCTTTGGGTTAGGTTATATTTTAATTAATGAAATAATAAATACACGTTAGACATCTTTTAGGTGGGACTTGGCCCTCTGTTCCTAATGACGAGCAGCCACTGTATATATATATTTGATGTATAAATATAAATATATATTGTAAAATGGGTAGTCATTGTAAATATACTTTTAGAAGAGCATGTTTAATAAATAATTGTTGAGATATGATATAATATAATACATATCACGTTAACCATGTCACGTCACACTAACCAGTTACAGTTTGAAACATAAACAGTTAATTAACAAGGCAGTAGGAAAATATATGTGTTTTTGAATATAAGTATTATAGAAGAGTCCTCCGATAAACATGAATAGACAGGATAACAAAAAGATCTATCCAGAAAGAACTCAAGATTTTTTAAATGATTATGCTACAAATAAGAATGAGAAAATTGAATTTTTTTGGGGTGTATAAATAGACAATAGGAGTTTCAGAAGACAATTATGGAAGAAGTCATCTCTACAAAAAGGAGAAGACAAAGACCACATAGAAGATGGATTCAAGATGTAACTGATGAAGAAGAAGAAGAAGATGTAATTGATCATTTGGGCATGACGGCTGCAGAGATAAGACATCTGGCCTATGAGAAATATACATTTTAAAGGACGTTTAGGGTGACAAAGTTCCGCTCTGGACAAGCTATTTGATAATGATGCGTTCTTTATTAATTGCAGAAATAAATTAATTATGAAATATTTATAATGAAACTTATAATTTTTATATTTGTTTTTTTTTTTTATTATAGAAATACATTGACGTCGACATTTATGGAAAATGTGGCACTTTAAAATGTGGAAGTTCTGATGCCGATCGTTGTCAACAAAAGCTGTCAACAACGTACAAGTTCTACCTAAGTTTTGAAAATTCTTTATGCAAAGATTATGTCACAGAAAAGTTCTTCAGAAATTTCCAGTCTCGTGCTCATGTTATTCCGGTCGTTAGAGGAGGACTTGACTACAAGAAATATATTCCAAACGGAGTTTTCATAAACACTGCAAATTTTTCTACAGCTAAAGATTTGGCTTTCTACTTAAAAGAACTTGGTAATGACTTGAAACGATATGCACAAATGTTGAAGGAAAAGGACAAATTAACAACTATAAATTACATGATTGACTGGTGTGACTTTTGTGAAAAAATACACACTCAAACAGAGAGCAAAATTATACCAGATATCAGAGAATGGTCACACAAAAACTGTCATGCTCCTACCGATATTTGATGATTAATTCTGTTTCTGTAACTCGAGTTGTTTGTTGGGAAATCGATATTAGAAAGAGTTTTTTCATACCTAGATTGATTATAGGGGATAGATATTAGGATGATAACAATAAGTTGACTAAAGTTTATGAATCTTGTCATGAATAATGTTTAATGATGGATACTCTTAAAGGAGAAGAAAACTGAGAAAAAGATAACATACCAAAATATGCCAATAAGACATACATTGCTACATTTGAAATTTGATTGATTGATAGTACTGTCATGATTACACTTCGACGAGTAACAATATGTGCTCCAATCTCTTTCTTAAACAGGAAAATTATACCAGATATCAGAGAATGATCACACATTAAAACGTGTCATACTCCTACCGATATTTGATGATTAATTGTGGGTTCTGTAACTCGCGATCACTGTATGAGAGAATAGCTTGCAGGCCCAATGTAACGTACAACGGTGAAAATGAATGAAAATCGGGGCATATCTTTTACAGGACGTAGCCATCAACCACAGTAAATGAATTGTTGATTTTCTAGGCACCACTTATAAGTTCAGTATTTTGCCATTGGTTTCTGAACGGTGAGGTCTATTTTTACCTTTTGTAAAATCCCACGGAAACGAATTTGCTTCCCAAAATTTTCCCGGGGTTTGAACCAAGTACGCTTGGGTTTGTGTTCGAGCTCACTACCGCTTAAGCTACAGGCGCTCACAGTAACGGTACGAGAGAAATTATTATTATTGTAAAATATTTGCTGTCATATTTCACACTATGTTAACTATACGTTCAAGTTAATTGCATATCATTTACAGGACTTTGTGAATCAACCCCAGCTTTTTTAACGCTGTTTGTGATTTTTCTAGGCATTATTACGTTCAGTAGTTTGCCATTGCTTTCTAAACGGGTGGTACCATCGTCCTTTGCAGAAATCACGCGAAACAATTTGCAACCAAATTGTCCGCAGCGTGATTCGAACTCAGAACGTCGAGTTAATAGACCGAGTCACTATCCCCTAGGCCACAGACTCCACCATATCTATACGTACAATATTCTTTTTGTAAATTAAACGTTAGGATTTTTTGTCAGGAAAAAATGTCCATATGTTATTAACATGTTTTAATATTACTACTAATATCACTGTATTACTTTTATTATTATTCCTATTATTTTTTGCAACTGCCACGGCGCCTGCGCCCCCAAACATCAGTCAGTTGGCCCTAGTATACCCAAAGGGGACAGCACTGCTCTAGAGTATCTACGCAGTGGCTATTGGAATTGCTGAAGTGCAAAACTGTGTGCACTAATTCTGCACAAGTTGGTTTATAATTTTGAAATCTTCATTAAAATTGATGTTGAATCTATACATGATTGATAAAGGCATTTTGGTCGAAACGTTGCTGTGTTTTGTTATTGTTTTTGTATTTTGTATAAAATTACAGTACTTTGTTTTACATGTTCTGCCATTGCTTCATAGTTTTACTACAGTTTTACATGTTTTGCCATTGCTTCATAGTTTTACTACAGTTTTCCCCTATATTGAATATATCCAGCGAATGAAGGATTTGTGTATTACACGTTGTACTAGAAGAAGCATTTATGAAAATGAAGAAGACACTATGCGTGAATTCACTACCAATAACATTGCGAAAACGAGTACTCCAGTGCTATATTGAACCAATACTTATGTATGGCAGCGAATCATGGACAATGAATAAACAATCAGTACGATCATTGGGAGCCATAGAGATGTGGTTTTACAGAAGAATGCTGAAAATTTCATTGACAGCAAAGAAAACAAATGAGGAGGTTTTTAATCAGGCCTGCACACAAAGAAATCTTATCAAAAGAATAAGAATCAGACAATCAAGGTTCTTCAAGGCTCATATAATGCGAAGAGAAGGTTTAGAACATTTGGTGACTACAGGTAAAATTCAGGGAAGGAGAGATGGCGGAAGACAGAGGGAGAAGATGTTGTGTGTCCTGACATCATGGTTCGACACAAGATCAACGTCAGAACTGATTACCTGCACCAAGCATTAGAAAGTTGTGGAGATCCATGATCGCCTACGCCAGCCGGCACGGTACTTGATGATGATGATGACTAGAGGCAATAGATGCTTGAGCAGCAGAGAACTGTGTTTAACTAGTGAGCCATGACTGTTAACGGGCACGATCTTCTCTGTGTGTTCAAGTCCTCTGCGTGTCCGAAGATTTCTCAGAATGTATTTACAGCTGGATGATTCCTCCTGAAGTCAATCACTGACGTGAGAATATCATCGGTCATGTTGCCTCTTCTTGTTGATTCAGGCTCACACTTATCCTGCTCGGACAAATAATCTGAGAGTATTTGGATTCACGTGACTGGATCCACGATATCACTGACAGTCGGTCAGAAGGTAAGAGTATGCACGTAACCGAACGCAATCGATCGAACAAAGTCTGATCTACCAGTCTGAGGAAGTTGCACGTAGTGGTCGAAATCTCCATATCACTGACAGTCGGTCAGAAGGTAAGAGTATGCACGTAATCGAACACAATCGATCGAACAAAGTCTGATCTACCAGTCTGAGGAAGTTGCACGTAGTGGTCGAAATCTCCATATCACTGACAGTCGGTCAGAAGGTAAGAGTATGCATGTAACCGAACACAATAGATCGGACAAAGTCTGAGCAACCAGTCTGAGGAAGTTGCACGGTGGTAAAATCTGCATGTCAATGACAGTCGGTCGGACGATAAAGGTTTGCATGTGATCAAACTGTCGATATCCTGAAAATTTTTCATCAAAAATAACAATAGTCCTCATAGAATTGAGAAAAATTGCAAAAAGCTTGCAGTGTTCTATCAAACATATATATCCCGCCTGCCCAGCGTGTTCTTAGCGCGTTGAACGACGAGTGACAAGCCTCCTGTGAGTGCGGTTCAATTCTATGGGCTGGCAGAAAAGGCACAGGTTCTCCAGATATACGGTGTACGTGGCACTGAACCGAAGGGTTACGATGTCCATGGCATCGAGCCGAAGATCTGAAAGCTCAAGTGCTTCTAGATCGGAAAAAAAAATCAAATATATATACAAACCATCCTCCCCTCCTCCCATAACTGAAACTAGGTCAGGGTTTCCTGGTCAATTATGCAGCCCAATATTAGAGTTGTCTGTAACTGGTCAGTGACTTAGTGACGGTTTGTCCAGTCGAAATGTTAAACCTAGGAGCTGTATAGACCACAGTAACATATGTTCCTTTCACAAGTTCTTCTTCTTCTTCTTTCCTTCCTTTCTCTAATCCTGTTTTGTCTTGCAGCGTCAGGATAAGAAAAGTGTTATAGCTTTTATGTGTACTTCATAAACAATGTTTTTCGTCGCCTCTGTTATCTCTGCAGTACACCTCTTTGTCTCACACGTTCTAACGCGCAAGATAATTATTTGTTCTTGCCTTGTAAAACAGTTTATGATATCTTTCAGAGGTGGGGGTCGTCATATGTTTACAAATGGTTATCTGTTTGGTAGATTCATTGCGTCTATTTTTTTCTTGCTATTTATTATCTGTTTTGCGATGTGTTCCTGTCAGATCCCAACCCAAGCGTACTTGGTTCAAACTCCGGCAGGCAATTTGGAAGCAAATTTTTTCCGTGAGATTTTTACGAAATGTAAAAAAGACCTCACCGTTCAGAAAGCAATGGCAAACTACTGAACGTATAAGTGGTGCCTAGAAAATCAAAGACTCGTTTACTGTGGTTGATGGCTAGTCCTGTAAAGGATATGCCACGATTTTCATTTACTGTTACAAGTCTGTCGTATTGTTGCAGTTTATTTCTGCATTGTCAAAGTTATCTTCACTTTAGTTTTCTTGTATGTTGCTATGTTCTGTTATCCACTGTAGAGTAGGCCACAACCAACTATAAACTCATACAACCAGCAGACTTAGGTAAAAATTCTAGGAAATAAGACCACAACCGTCACGTGACCTCGCATTCCAGTATTGTTGTATAAAGATGAATTCATTTTAAAATCAACATAACATGCTAAATCAAGGTGATATTATGTAACAATTTAAGTTTAACAATAAAGAATATCAGTATTATTAATATTTTTCACCAATAAATAACCTTAGACTCATAGAATTTAGAAAAATTGCAAAAAACTTGCAGTTCTATCAAACACATACAAATTCCAGCCACTAAACTCAAGCTAGGTCAGGGTTTCACCGATCAGTTATGCGTCCAATATTAGAGTTAGCTGGGGGTAGAGTTGACGACAAAAAAACAAACTGATGGATAAAATAAAAGACAAGAAATTATCTCTGGCTTGGCATTTTCTGTAACATTGTATATCATATTTCTGTTGTAACATTGTATATCATATTTCTGTTGTAACATTGTATATCATATTTCTGTTGTAACATTGTATATCACATTTCTGTTGTAACAATGTATATCATATTTCTGTTGTAATATTGTATATCATATTTCTGTTGTAACAATGTATATCATATTTATGTTGTAACATTGTATATCATATTTCTGTTGTAACATTGTATATCACATTTCTGTTGTAACAATGTATATCATATTTCTGTTGTAATATTGTATATCATATTTCTGTTGTAACAATGTATATCATATTTATGTTGTAACATTGTATATCATATTTATGTTGTAACATTGTATATCACATTTCTGTTGTAACATTGTATATCATATTTCTGTTGTAACAATGTATATCATATTTCTGTTGTAACAATGTATATCACATTTCTGTTGTAACATTGTATATCATATTTCTGTTGTAACAATGTATATCATATTTCTGTTGTAATAATGTATATCACATTTCTGTTGTAACATTGTATATCACATTTCTGTTGTAACATTGTATATCACATTTCTGTTGTAACATTGTATATCATTGTTATGTTGCAGCCATGTATATCACATTTCTGTTGTTACAATGCATGTCCTATTTCTGTTGTAACAATGTATATTATATTGCTGTTTTGGAATCATATACTTTTATCCATGCATGTTTTCTCAGTGACTCATTGAGTATGATCAGGAAGATTGAAACAGGATGGGCTAGGAGACATTGGATGGAGTCGCTGTGAGGTCTAAGCTGATAAGGATCACTTTTGTTTTTGTGCCAGGGCATGCAGGTGTAAGGGGGAATGAACGTGTGGATAGGCTTGCAGGTACGGCTGCTGTACAAAGCGGGCGAGCAATGGACCATGCTGATATTATAAATTCCTTAACCCTTCCGCTGCTACATACTTTCTGAAGGTTGAGCTAAAAATAGCTACTCTTTGTTTCTAGATCACAAACGAGAATGTACGCCTATAGCAGTGACAGTAGCAATGTATAAAGTGTTAACGCGTTTTTAGTCCACAGAGGAGAGATAATAACAGACGTGTTAATGCGTCTTTAGAAGTGAATGGTAAAAACGTATATATACGTCCTTAGCAGCTAAAGGGTTAAGGAGAGAGGTCGTGTATATGATGCAAGTAATAGTGGTGAATCTACAACCCTAACCAGACTGCAAGAATACCAATTCAAATGGGGTGTAGCTAGACAAGAGCACTATACTGGTAGCCAAAGAAGAAAAGTAAACCAACAAAGAACCGGTGTCGTTAGTCGCCACACACTGAGAGATATACTGAGGGTAAGATCGGAGCATTTATTGACTAATTGGTTCGATGTGTAGTGATCATGATCCGACCACTAAACTAAACTAATCATATTTCTGTTGTAATAATGTGTATCATGTTTCTTCTTGGTCAATGTGTATGACAATGTCATATTTTATATGGCCTTTTTTTACGTACCACCTGATGTTCATAATGTTACAGAGACATCGAAGGTGAAAGATGTTAAGTCTCCTCTCGTGTCTTGAGTAGGCTGTCCGCCCGAGTGGTTACCGGGGCCCAAATTTGGGGTGCAAAGAATAGAACCACTGTTACCTGCCACGAATGTCGTAAGAGGCGACTAAGAAGTTTGACTTAAATTGGATGCACGTGTCCGCTAGGAATGCAAACCCGAAACAAATGCTTGCAGAAAACGGATACACCAGGCCATAATGCGCATAACATGGTGCAACGACCCCTCACAATGAGGAATGTGATAACGGATTCTACGGTCGCCAATCTGCCTTGGAGATTTAGCCACGCAGTAAGAATGTCAGACCTACCATCACAAGGGTGGCCAAAACTTACTGCTGCAAGAGGTCGGCACAAATGGGGAAGCAGAAATCATAGGAATTAAATTCTACAGAACTGTCCCCAGTATGCAGCTTTGAGAAGAAAGAGTGCCCACTTGCACTAGCGTCCAAGACAAACTGTATGACGTGGCTGATAATCTAAGGCAGACGGCTGCCTTTATTAGAGAATCTGAAATACCAATCTAGTGAGAATGCAGAAGAAGAAGAGTAGGTTGTCCATGTTTCTGAGCCATATAGTCTAGTATACATATTCTAACTGTCGCTTTATATGTCCTATTATTCTTATTAACCCATGTACTGACAGCGTCTTTCTTATCCCATGTACTGGCAGCGTTCTTCTTATCCCATGTACTGACAGCGTCCTTCTTATCCCATGTACTGACAGCGTCCTTCTTATCCCATGTACTGACAGCGTCCTTCTTATCCTGTAGTGTACTGGCAGCGTCCTTCTTATCCCATGTACTGCAGCGTCCTTCTTATCCCATGTACTGACAGCGTCCTTCTTATCCCATGTACTGACAGCGTCCTTCTTATCCCATGTACTGACAGCGTCCTTCTTATCCCATGTACTGACAGCGTCCTTCTTATCCCATGTACTGACAGCGTCCTTCTTATCCCATGTACTGACAGCGTCCTTCTTATCCCATGTACTGACAGCGTCCTTCTTATCCCATGTACTGACAGCGTTCTTCTTATCCATGTACTGGCTTGTATTTGTTAAGGTGTTGCGAAGCCAATTTACTGGCTAATTCAGTAAATCTTGTAACAAAAGTAAGCCCAGCGGTTAAAAACTAAGCCACGGAGAGAAATGGTTAGTCTGTACCAACGTATTTCAAATTGTCATAATTATTATATAATAATAAACGTTATAACTGAAAAATAATGAATATAAAATGGAACGAATTTAGGAGAAGTGAGGAAATCAGAGAATTATCTGGTCAACTACTGGTGACAACTGTTATAAGAAAGAGAAGATGGAGATATGTTGGACACACCTTGAGAAGAAATTATCAACGAATATCAAAGCAGGCATTGAAATGGGATGCAAAGGGTTCAAGAAAGAAAGGACGACATAAGGAGACCCTGAAACGAACTTTGCTGAGAGGGAAAAAGAAATATCGGTCTCAGTTCCATGGGGGAGATTGTGCGAGTTGCCCAGGATAGAGCGGTATGGAAAAATTGTTTGCAGGCCCTATGTAACTTATAACGATACGAGAGTAATTATTATTAATAAATGTTATATTGACGATTTTTGAAGATAATAAACGCAATCTTCATACCAACACTATGCTATCAGTGCAAAACATGGACACTGACATAAGAGGAAGAACGGAAAATTACCACCTCTGAAATGAGATGCTTGAGTAAAGCGGCAAATAAAACAAGAAGAGACCATATAAGAAATGAGAAAATTAGAAGAACAGTCGGAACAACACCTGCTATTAGATTCACTGTGAAAGTTTCCTGTAACGATCCCACTTGAAGGATCTACTCTTCAAGTATCTCTGAAGACGGCGAGGCAGACCGCATGATGAGGGACACCTGTAAAATGGTAAGTAGACCTCACGCAAAACATAGTCAGAAGCGCAATACCAGGCGTTATGACTTCCACCTGAACTGACAGCATGTGATCGCAGAAGAAGAAGAAGTAGAAGATTTAGTAAAAAACAGAGACTCAAAGGGTTTGACCACTTGTTCAGAATGAACCCGAATACACCAGATGCAAGAGCGTATAATCTAAATATGGAATCATCAAGAGGAAGGGGCAGACCAAGAACAAGATGGGTTATAGACATCTTAAAACTCCACAATACCACAGTATATGAAGCGACCGAGCGTGCACTATATCGGAAACCGATCATCAGTTACACCTACTTGGCCTAAGGGCAAAAAAAGCAGAGATGAACAAAAGAAAAGAAAGATATTGACATGTTTCTTCTCCTTTAAGCGTATCCATCATTAAACATTATTTATGACATGATCCATAAACTTTAGTAAACTTATTGTTATCATTCTAATATCAATCCCTTATAATCATAATGGTATTTGGAAAAACTCTTTCTAATATCGATCCTCAATCAATCAAAGGGTTACAAAACCCACAATTAATCATCAAATATCGGTAGGAGCATGACACGTTTCATTGTGTGACCATTCTCTGATATCTGGTATAATTTTACTCTCTGTTTGCGTGTGTATTTTTCACAAAGTCACACCATTCAATCGTGTAATTTACACTTGTTAGTCTGTCCTTTTCCTTCAACATTTGTGCATATCGTTTCAAGTCATTACCAAGTTCTTGTAAGTAGATAGCCAAATCTTTAGCTGTAGAAAAATTTGCAGTGTTTATGAAAACTCCGTTTGGAATATATCTGTTATAGTCAAATCCTCCTCTAACAACCGGAATAATATGAGAACGATACTGGAAATTTCTGAAGAACTTTTCTGTGACATAATCTTTGCATAAAGAATTTTCAAAACTTAGGTAGAACTTGTACGTTGTTGATAGATTCTGTTCGCAAAGATCGTCATCCAACCTTTCACATTTTAAAGTGCCACATTTTCCATAAATGTCGACGTCAATGTATTTCTATAATAAAACAAAGAAGAAATAAATGCATTATACGTTTCATTATAAAGTTATCCTAAATATCTAAAAATGAGTACGCTCGTGAAGATTGAAACAGGCTGGGCTCGGAGACAATGGTTGAAGTAGCTGAGGAGGTCTAGGCTAACCAAAATCTTATTTTATTTTAAAAAATGTTATTTGTTTGCAAGGGCATGGAGGTGTAAGGAGAAGCGAACGCGCCGATAGGCTTGCAGGTATTGCTGCTGTAAAAAGTAGGTGAGCAATGGACCAGGCTGATATTATAAATTATCTAAGGGAGAGAGGGCGTGCACATGATTCCAGTAATAGTGTTGAATCTACAACACTAACCAGACTACAAGAATTCCAGGTCAAGTGTGGTGTAGCTAGACAAGAACACTAAGCTGGTAGCCAAAGAAGAATAGTAAACAAACAAAGAACCGGTGTCGATAGTCGCCACACGCTGAGATGCCTACTAGGGAGGAGATCGAAGCAATTGCTTTGATGTGCACTGATGATGATCTGACGACTAAACTAAACTAGCTAATCTCTGCAATTTATCATTATCATTAGGTGCCGTCTCCACATCGAAGGTTGGCTGCAATGAATCTCCAGCATCCTGTCTTTCGCCTTGTGTTGCACACTGCCAGACTGTAACCTGTTCATTTCTTAAAGTTTCCATCCCACTTATCTCTCGGTCTTCCTCTTGCTCTTCTCCCCTCAACTTTACCCTCTAGTAAATATTTTATCATGGTGTCATGTCTTTTTATGTATCCAAAATACTGTACTTGTCTGAATTTAATTTCTCTTAATAATTGTTTCTTCATGCCTAGTTTTCCTAAAACATGTTTATTTGTCTGTTTTTCTGTCCATGAAACTCTGCCTATTCTTCTATATATCCACATCTCAAATGCATCAATTATGTCTTCTAACTGCATATTCATTGTCCATGTTTCCGAGCCATACATTAATATAGGATATATATAGCATTTAATCATTCTGCAATTTATAAATAAATTTGTTTTGTTTTTATCACAGAAGACGTTTGCACTTTTAATATTTCTTTATCAGTCCGTGAAATGGTTCTTTCAGCTCCATAGAGGTGTTAGGAGAAGGAGGGGGGTCTGGCGTTGAGGTAAGGTGCTCGCCACCTCTGCAGAAGTACTATGTTCTTTTCTCACCTATACTAATTGATCTGGAGATCTATGAACTCAATGTAGGTCTTCTTCTTCTTTGTGTTCATTCTTTACGACCAATTTTAATCACTTTGTGATATGTTTGATCCTTGCCAAGAACGTGTATACGTTGCACATTGGTTTGTAGGCCCCTAAACGTATAGAATTCTACACGTTTAGGACACATACATCCGATTTCAGCCAAACTCAGTGTAGTTCCTAATCCTATTAGAGACAGATTAGAAAACGTAGACCCCGTGTTCAAGTTGATCACGTAACAAATGAATACTTTTTTCTTTTTTTTTTCCGATCCAGAAGCACTTGAACTTAAAGCTTTTAGGCTCGGTGTCATGGACATCGTAACCCTTCGGCTCGGTGCCACGAACACCATAAATCTGGGGAACCTGTAGCTTTTCTGCCAGTCTGCGGAGTTGAACCCGCACTTACAGAGGACTTGTCACCCGTATTCCAACGCGCTACGAACACGATGGCCAAATCAATACTTAAAATTAATATGGGTAAGTTGGAAAAGCTCCAGCAAGGAAAAATAATAGGGAGGCGTTATTCACAGTCGACTGTAAATAACTTTCGGAGTTATTCACAGTCGATTGTGATTAACGCTGAGTGTTAATACAAATGTCAATACAAAAATATATAGCTCTGTGTCAGGGGCGGCTCGTCATTAAGGGCCAGTGGGGCCAGACCCACCAAAAATATTGAGTAACGTGTACTTATTATTTCAGACATTATTTGTTTATAATTATTACTTTCAACAGGATACTGATTAGCTTTCAAAGTTGATATATAGCACTAAAATATCACACACATTCTGAAATCTAAAATTCAACATATTTTTCCTCCAATTAGTATACACCCATGGTCATTAGGGGCCAGTAAGAACAGACCTACCAAACCAAAAATAATTAACGTGTACTTATTTTTTTTTAATGTTGTTCGTAATTATTATTGTTAACTTGACACTGATTAGCTTTGAAAGTTGAATATTTAACACTAAAATATCAATGTTATATCATAATAATATAACAATCATAATAATATATAAACATTATTTAAAAAATATTATATACGGTCTCAAATTCAGCTTCTCTCTATAACACTTGACATATATATAAGCACACTATGTTTTATCGGGTCGTTTTAAAATTCTCTACTGACGATGTAACATTGCGATCTATGACCTTTGACCGCTACTTTTAATAATGATTGCCAAAACAATTTATATCATTGTATTCACCGGAAGCTCAGTTCCTACTCGATCAACCAATTAACAGTTAAACGACGACTCTTGATTAAATAGTATTTTGTATAATTATTGATTGAATCACAAATTATATATAAAATAGTAGAAAAGGATATGCATTAATAGAAAGATGTAACTAACTATTATTATAATCGTTAACGGTAATCGTCCGTTTAGTATTCAATATACATGTCTTCTACAACGCACACTCGTTTGCGATTGACAAGATGTGACCTACTTTTGAAGTTGTGGCTTACTCGAAATTCAAAATGAATCAAGTGGATTATTTATTACGAAATCCGTTTCCTTTTTAAAGATAGAAGAAAAGCTTGAAATTAAACGACTATGTGCACATCAGCCAAATAGCTTTGTATATGTGCAACAAGATGGCAAGAAAAGAGGATTTTCAAATAAGTGATTTAGTAAAAATCGTGGTTAACTGTCAGTGAAGAAAAGCAAAGTGTTTTTGTTTTTATTGTTTGCTATTTCATGGTGAAGGACTGTGGTCAACGGTGGGTCGTAGGGATCTCTTTTGTACCTTAGTTATATGGTATATATTTTAGTTGTTGTTGAACCCTAGGAATTATGAGTTTTCACCATTTTGCCTATAGTGCGTGGGAGAGAGTGCCCGGCTTTCTTGCAATGAGAGCTGGCAATTATGGTTGACCATTGATTCAGGAGGAGAGTATACGCTTACACGCGACTCGTACGTTGTTACTTCTTACATTTGCTTTGCATTTATGTAACTTTTTCATTAGACATCGGCAGAAGATACGTGCATTCACTAGTATTTAGGACCCAAGAGGCGTGTCTGCGTTTGCTTTATTACCTATACCAGAGTAGCTCTCTTGATCCTTACCCATTTAGCCAGACATGATCTTTAGTCTATTTCCAGGGCCACCACGAGGAGGTAGAGTAGGGTCTTGATCAGTGCCAGCTCACTTACCTGGCGCAACGTTGTCCCGTTTGTTATTTGCGCATGCGGTGCCAAATCATTATAGTAAAGGGGAATAACTTGAGGAATAGACAAATAATAGTAAATACTAAAATATAAACGAGCCCAAAACCATGATTTTTCCGAAATTTTTGTCTGGCCCACCACCAAAATGACCACGAGCCGCCACTGCTCCGTGTTATACACAGATGTCTATGTCATATGCTTATAAAATATAATAAAAGAGATTTCCGATAATATAGAGCGTTTTACACAGATACGAATAGTTTAATAATCTTCGACAAACTATAAACTTAACTAATAGTTTATCCGATCTAACTATAGGCCTATAATGATATATTACACGAATTCGTTGTAAAATATATTCGATTAGACCTAGGCTTACAAAAGTAGGGCTGCCTATAAAATATGTTGTTGTTGTTTGCGTTCGTTCTTCGCGGCTAATTTTATCATTTTTAATGTGATATCTAATTGATTCTTGACGAGAATGTTTTTTTACGTTGTGCAATTATGCGCCCATTTTGACTTGGCCTGCACACCCGATTTCAGCCAGCATTTTATTTACTATATATACTATATATATTATAGGGTAGCTTGCCCTTAACGATTCGTTGTGCCGTATATTTTGGCTTGGATCTGCGCCTTTACGATCATCTTTTTAACGTATATTTGGGCTTTATGATCTATGCCAAAGAGCTGTGCATCCTTTCTGACTATGTTCCGGATTTGGAACATTTATCAGTCTTTTGGGGGGTACATAAGCGTATCCTGGGACGACATCTTCCTTCCTTTCTTTCGTTCGCTTGAAATATTGTCTATATATTCAATGTTGTCTCTTGTATGAACTTACTGTCTTTTGTAGCTCACACAGAGTTCAGTGTAATTTTCTGTCGAGTGTTGTTTCATTAGGCCAGTGAATTTGCCTCAGTATATCATATTCGGGGCAGTTTTGAAGTATGTGCTCTGCAGTCTGGTATGCCTGTCCACATGTACACATGGCTGAATTGCCAATCTTGAATTTTGTATACATGTCACTGCAGAGTCGATTGTGTCCAGTTCTAAGGCGCAGAATGACAACTTGTTCCAATCTTCTCATATTATAGTAATCGTCTTGTGTTGGTATTTGTGGTTTTTTGATTGATTTAATCATCATTTTCTTTTCGTAGTAGGTAACTGGCACATCCGGTTGCTCTCCTGCAGCACCTTCCTTGACCAGTCAGTCTGCTGTTTCATTTCCTGGTATTCCCACAGTGAAAGGGTATCCACTGCAAGACGACCCTGCGCTGCTTGGACAATTTAGACAGTAAGGTCTGTAGACTTGGCAATTTTATTGACTGGAGTGCTTGGAGTGCTGATTTTGCATCAGTCAAAATACAACAGGTTGAGGATCGAGTCTGGTATTCAGCCGTTTCTCAGTTGCCACCTTGATTGCCTGAATTTCTGCATCATAGTTGTGACAGAATTTCCCAGTTGGTACTTTAATTGCATCTCGAAAGTTGTATGGGTACTCTATGTACACTCCTTCTCCTCCATGCTACACTGTATTTTCTGCTGACCCATCCGTGTATACCCGGATCATGTGGGTATTCTTCATCAAGTAAACTGAGAGTGACTATCTTGCGTTGTATGCTGTTCTGCTCATCCTTGCCGAGTATTTCTTTCACTTCTGTCTTGATGCATACTTCTGGTTCAGTCTCCTCTCTCCAAAGGGTTTGCTCTGGCACAGACTTTAGGGGATGCCAACTTTTGGTAGGTCTGAAGTTTGCCTATTCAGTCTTTTGGCCAGATGAATAAAGCTGCTTCTTTTCAGCCGACCCATTGCTAGATTTTGGAATATGTTTTTCATTGGGTGGCTTGGCATACTCAGAAACTTTTCTGCCAGTCATTACTTTTGTGTCTGGACGGCATCTTACTCGTGCAACACACCGTGAAAAGTGTCGGCCTTCGCCATTGCTCGGAGTTGGACAGCCTGTCAAATCTGTACAATGTCGCCCTTACTTTTCTGACCCCCTTTAGTTTATTCCGCAATAGGAACATTCTCACGTTTTTCGAGGCGCGTGATGGCACTTGGCAATTTGCAATGTCTACTCTGCATTTTCCCTGTCCCCGGGAAACACTAGACTGGGGCTAAGCACAAATAATATAGAGGATCTGTTCAATCGGCTCTAGCAAAGCAAATGAAATTTTGCCCTCGCACATCACCCACCTCAGTTTTTCCGGGGATGTTAGTTGTTAATGCAACAGTACCTTGCTCGGTTGTCCCAGTGAGGGCAGTTTCGTTAGGCACTAAAACGCAACTATAGTATTTGTGCTTGTTCAACCTTACCCTGTAAATGTGCGCTTGGCGTTAACTTCAAACTTATTTCCTTAGGGGCTGTCCATAAATGACGTCACGCACTTACCGGGGGGAATGGTGCTTAGCATTAGCGTAGCCACGGGGAGGAGACACGCACCCACCAAGCCTCGCGGCCGTTGGCACCTTCTATCTTTACTTGCTAGACATTAGCGTTGCAGCAGGAGGGAAGCTCGACCAAACCCCCGCCCCTTTTGCACCTTTGTCCTCTCTGCCCGCCTCCATACTTTACGCTATTTGCCCCCTAAACCATACCCTTCACTGTTTGCTCCTCCCTGCACTGTAGCATTCAATTCAATTAAATAAATAGCTAGGTCTATCATTTAATATTTAATTTAATATCAAATAGCTATCCAAAACATATGTTTTTTTAAGTGTTATAATTTAATAAATAACTATAACTACAGTTATCAGAGGACTATCATCATAGTACTCCAGACATGTCCATAGGTGCTCCAATCTCCGCCTCAACAATTCCAGCAGCCCAACATGCCAGTTCGATGTTGATTAATCAGTCTCTTTGCATATTTGGTGTGTCGTTCTTTACTGGCTGCACCAATATTGACACCCATCTCTATCAATTTGGTCAGCGAGTGGGACTCGCAACCCTGAAACTCTTCTGTTCGAAAGAACTCTCTCAGTGTGTTAAGAATGTCATTTCGGTCCACTGCAGCTCTCCTTCTGATACCGTGGCCATGCCAGCCAATCTGTCAGCTCGTTCATTACCCCTGACTCCTGCGTGCCCAGGGACAAAAATAACTATAACTACAGACAACAACAAAACAGATAGATTACAGTTACAGTACAAGAAAAACAAATAAATTACTCTTGGAGGTCTAGTTGTTTATTCTTTAGTAAAACTTTTTGTATCAAAATAATTGGGCAATCTGTGTTTGTACTTTTGTTAAGTCAATAAAGTATGAATATTTAATCATGTAAATATAGTCAACAAAAATATGTACATGTAATAATCATGACGTTATCTATGGACTCACAGATCATGATATTGTCAGAGTAAATAAGAAAATAAAAACTCAAATAAGGAGTCTTTGCAGTGAACGTTGATAATTCTCAACTGTGTGGTATAACATGAAGCAGGGTGTCAAGCATAGAGGTAAACACTGAAATTTGGGCAGCATATGCAAGTCAGGCTTCTTTTCCTGCAGTCGTTCACAATTTACAGTCTAGTTTGTACCATGGGTTTACATATTTTTCAATGAAATGACACTCACTAAATCATGATCTTGTGGTCATGAAGGCGTCACAATTCGTTGAAGAATAGCAGGTTCAAGAAAAGCGATACTGACATCCTGCTTAAACTTCTTTGCTGTGATAGTTGTTGTGGAGTTTGCAATGTTGTTGCTTATGAGCCAATTGAACTGAACAGTTTCAGCTATGAAATGATATTGGTTATTGGTTATTGGTTACTAAACTGACGTCATTGCACTCCGGGCAAACCCACAGGTGCTCAGTCTCCCCCAACAGATATCGAAGAGTATGCATACTGATGGTTCCTGTGGCTCGCTGATTAAACACACCTCTCACTCTGCATCTCATGCATCCAGTTCGACTTGAACAAAGGGTAATTCCAAACTGCTTAAATCGCTTGATCGATTCAACATCGATTTTAGTGTCCTCATCCAACAGAGAGTCTCGAAGAGACCGAAGAATATCCCCTTATCCATCTTCAACTCCCCAACAATCGATGCTGTTGATGCAAGCCTGTCCGCTCTCTCATTACCGTAAACACCTGCATGCCCAGGACAGTATATCCACGTAAGCCGCTGGAGGTTAGAAACTTCTATAGACGACATCCACTCATACCGAAACTTGCCCTTCTGGATCTTGTGAAGCATCGACTGAGAGTCAGATACAACAACTGCCCCAGTAAATGAAGTCCCAGAAATCCAATGGAGGGCAGCAGTAACGGCCTCAACCTCCATCCTCATACTAGAAGTAGTTGTCCTGTATGCCCCACTTCGCTCTGCAACAACCCTACCATGTGCATTAGCCAAGAAACCCCAGCCGGATTTCTCACCACGTTGAACCGACCCATCGGTATATACAACAACATCATCATCCCTTGCATTATCTTCTATCAGCTGCTTAACTGCGAGATCAGCCTTCATGTTGCCCCAATCTCTACATTCTCTTCCAAGAGTAATGATAACGTTGAGATAGTTCATCATGCTTCCATCTGTTGGGATCCATTCTTCCCTTTTGGTAGAGTCGCAACCGTAGTCACCTGGCCAATCGTTCTCTCAGCCAGGGCCATCCACGACATGCCACGCTTGATTCTCGTGCCCTTAACATCATTAGTGTTCTTGTGAAGTGGATGTCTCTTATCCGAAGTAACCCGCATATATGCCTTGGTTTGGGCGATTGCATGACGGGAGCGTAGTGACAGAAGGCCAAGCATATATCTCATCTTCACAATGGGGCATCTCTAGTGCAGCCCAGAACTATACGCATACCTTCATTCTGAATCCGTTCGAGTCGTTCACATTGTGATCTTGATATCGTAAGAATTCAGAGTCCGTAATCTACCACTGACATTACCAGTCGATCGAACAAAAGGGCAAGTAGTCTCTGCTCAAGGTGTGCGGACACCATAACTTTGAGAGCCGCAAGACCACGCTTGCACCGTTGTATCGTCTGGTCAATATGGTGTTTGAAAGATAGACTACGATCAAAGGTTATTCCAAGATAGCGAAGCCTGTCTCTGCGCTCGATGGTATGTTCATTAAAGATTACACAGGGTAGGTCAGCCTTTATATGAAATGATATAATAACAGGTACCACTTATAGGATCTGTGTGGGCTGGTCAATGGTCAGGTAAGTGTTAAAAGTATCACAGAATATTTAGTTTAGGAGGATTTAAAAAGAGGGAAATGGCTTTCTTATATATGGCATTATTATCAGAAACTACACAAATGATTTTGAAACCAATTTTCTCCAAACCACTAATAATTTTTTTAATGAGACTATTTAAACATACAGCAGTTATTGAACTAACTGGTAAGATATGGACAACATCTGTATGAGAAGAAAACAAACTAAGTATCATCAAAATATGAGCAGTTGAAGCCAATGGAAACTTGATTGTTTCACCTCTTGACATCACATTCACGAGAATCACACACTCAATGTCCCAAATTACAGTAATCATGACCTTTCCTGCTGATGAAGATGAAGATGAATATTTTCCTCTTTGGTGATTGCGAATGATGCCATTCCATCGATTGCATTTTTGTCTCAGGTTCATAATGGTATGCCCAAGTTTCGTCACCGGTAACGATATTGGACACAAAAATTTCCCCTTCAACGTTCCAACAATTCAGAACAGATTGTTTTCCTTTGGAATTTCGAGCTCATTTGTTAGACACCGAGGCACAAATCTTGGGCAAATCTTTGAATATTTGAGAGTTTTGAACATTGCAATTGCACTTCCTTTGCTGATTGAAAGCTGCAAGGCCAATCGTTGGCTGGTGATACGCCTATCCTCACGAATAATGGCATCAGCGCGGTTCAACATGTCGAAACTCAAAGCCGCTGCAGAACGTCCAGAGCGGGGTAAATCCTGCAGCCTCATATGTCCATTTTCGTTACATTTAATTCTCTGAACCCAGCGACTGACAGTGTTTCTATAGACTGCACAACTTCCGTAGACTGCACACAATCGTTTATGAATGTTCACCACATTTTCTTTCTCCGCAGCCAGAAATTCTATAACAATTCTCTGTTTGTAACGGACATTGTTGACACTCGCCAGAAAACAAACTAAGTATCATGAAAATATGAGGAGTTGAAGCCAATCAAAATTTCCGAACAAGTTGTTATTCTGCGCCTTAGAACAGGACACAATCGACTCTGCAGCCACATGTATACAAAATTCAAGATTGGCAATTCAGCCATGTGTACATGTGGACAGGCAAACCAGACTGCAGAGCACATACTTCAAGACTGCCCCGAGTATGATACACTGAGGCAAATTCACTGGCCTAACGAAACAACACTCGACATAAAACTACACGGACCTCTGTGTGAGCTACAAAAGACAGTGAAGTTCATACAAGAGACAACATTGAATATATAGACATATTTCAAGCGAACGAAAGGAAGGAGGAAGGATTTATATATATATACTACTGAATTTGTTGATTCAAAATAAATAAACGTAATCCAATAAGATACACAAATCGCCTGAGTGGTTACAGGAGCCCAAATTGAGGTTTAAAGAATAGAACCACTGTTACCTGCCACGCATGTCGTAAGAGGCGTTTTAGGAGGTTGGGCGTGGGGCTAACTACCCCACACCGTAAAAAACACCAGATGGCTACAGAACGGAGAGCGAACCAAGTAAACGCTGGCTGAAACCGAGCACAACGCCGAAGGATAAGCATCAGAGTTCCAAATGGTGCTGAAGATGTGACGTAAAACACACCAATGCTAAGGCTGCATGAATCAGATTTCCACATGAATAGAATTTATGGGGAGGTCTCGTACATCGGTCTGGTAGAGAGATACACAAATATATATTAAGAACAAGAAAATGGATACTCTGAGTTCAACTTAGAGTTCAATGAAAGTGCGCGCCCGAGCGGTTACCGGGGCCCAAATTTGGGGTGTAAAGAATAATACCACTGTTACCTGCCACGCATGTCGTAAGAGACGACTAAGGAGGTTTGACTAAAATCGGATGCACATGTTCTAAACGTGTAGAAGTCTATGAGTTTAGGGGCCTACCAAACCAAAGTGCAACGTATACACGTTCTTGGCATAGATCAACCATATCACAAAGAGTGATTAAAATTGGTTGTAAAGAACGACGCAAAAAAGAAGAAGAAGAATGAAAGCGCGAATTGGCATTCAGATATTGGTTATAATTCATGTTAATAATATAAAAAATATATAACTGCCAAGTAAATTGTAGACCAATAGTTTGATAATTAAGAGCGTAGAACAAATATATGTCGACAAAGTAAATGGAACTTTTAAAAGAAATCACAAGAACAAGAGAGAATAGTGCAATCGTACTGAGATGAGCCAGGAGTAGCAGAAGACAAAATGTATGTGTCAGAACAAGCTAGTGAACACTGAAAGAGATAGTTAGTGCAATCGAACTGAGATGAGTAGCAGAAGACAAAATGTATGTGTCAGAACAAGCTAGTGAACACTGAAAGAGATAGTTAGCGCAATCGTACTGAGATGAGCCAGGAGTAGCAGAAGACAAAATGTATGTGTCAGAACAAGCTAGTGAACACTGAAAGAGATAGTTAGTGCAATCGAACTGAGATGAGTAGCAGAAGACAAAATGTATGTGTCAGAACAAGCTAGTGAACACTGAAAGAGATAGTTAGCGCAATCGTACTGAGATGAGCCAGGAGTAGCAGAAGACAAAATGTATGTGTCAGAATAAGCTAGTGAACACTGAAAGAGATAGTTAGTACAATCGAACTGAGATGAGTAGCAGAAGACAAAATGTATGTGTCAGAACAGGCTAGTGAACACTGAAAGAGATAGTTAGCGCAATCGTACTGAGATGAGCCAGGAGTAGCAGAAGACAAAATGTATGTGTCAGAACAAGCTAGTGAACACTGAAAGAGATAGTTAGCGCAATCGTACTGAGATGAGTAGCAGAAGACAAAATGTATGTGTCAGAACAAGCTAGTGAACACTGAAAGAGATAGTTAGTGCAATCGAACTGAGATGAGTAGCAGAAGACAAAATGTATGTGTCAGAACAAGCTAGTGAACACTGAAAGAGATAGTTAGCACAATCGTACTGAGATGAGCCAGGAGTAGCAGAAGACAAAATGTATGTGTCAGAACAAGCTAGTGAACACTGAAAGAGATAGTTAGTGCAATCGAACTGAGATGAGTAGCAGAAGACAAAATGTATGTGTCAGAACAAGTTAGTGAACACTGAAAGAGATAGTTAGTGCAATCGTACTGAGATGAGCCAGGAGTAGCAGAAGACAAAATGTATGTGTCAGAACAAGTTAGTGAACAATGAAAGAGATAGTTAGTGCAATCGTACTGAGATGAGCCAGGAGTAGCAGAAGACAAAATGTATGTGTCAGAACAAGCTAGTGAACACTGAAAGAGATAGTTAGTTCAATCGAACTGAGATGAGCCAGGAGTAGCAGAAGACAAAATGTATGTGTCAGAACAAGTTAGTGAACACTGAAAGAGAAAGTTAGTGCAATCGAACTGAGATGAGCCAGGAGTAGCAGAAGACAAAATGTATGTGTCAGAACAAGCTAGTGAACACTGAAAGAGAAAGTTAGTGCAATCGAACTGAGATGAGCCAGGAGTAGCAGAAGACAAAATGTATGTGTCAGAACAAGTTAGTGAACACTGAAAGAGAAAGTTAGTGCAATCGATACTGAGATGAGCCAGGAGTAGCAGAAGACAAAATGTATGTGTCAGAACAAGTTAGTGAACACTGAAAGAGAAAGTTAGTTTTCTTATAGAGAAAATACTGTTCAATGACAACTTTTGCTTCAAAAGAAGTGAGGTCATTCTGAATTGCATCGACAATGTCTGACTTATGCTTTGTGTTGTATTTTAATGACATTGAGTGTATACAAGCAGAGGCATCTCTGGATTGCGATGTGTTTTTACTATCTGCGCCTCTTCTTCTGTTCCCTGGTTGAAAAGCTGCCTTTTCCAGTTTCGCACATCTTGCACATAGACAATTTTTCCATCAGTTTTGCGCACAATTTCTTTGATGTATTGTGTGGCAACTGACTTCATGGAAAAAATTGTTGCCAATTCATTGGAAATTGCTGGTTTCTTTTTCTCTGGGTAATGAAACCTGAAAGGAAAGAAAATTCAAAAACAGTTTTATAATTAATCTCTAAATATTTTTAAACATGTTTTTAAAAATATGTTCACAGATTGTTGTGTAGCACATTAGAAAATATCTCTCTCTGCCTTTTTAACCCAGATTGGGGCATAGGCCCTCAACCAACTAATGCTAAGTCTTCCTATCTCTAGCTATCTCCTGCAGCTCCCTCCAGCTCTTTTTATATTGTTGATCTCTGCCTCCAAATCTCGTCTCCATGTATTTCTCGACCTTCCCTCTTTCGCTTTCCCTGTGGGTTCCAGGAAAAGACGCTTCTTGTTATATTCCCCTCAGGTTTTCGCAAAGTGTGTCCTATCCAGTGCCAGCGTCTTTCTTCTTCTTCTTCTTCTGCGATCGTTCTTCACGGCCAATTTTGGTCATTCTTATTGTGATGTATAATTGGTCCACTGGGATGAACGGAGTGATCTACGTCGGGTCGATTGTGCGACCATGGTGACTAGGCCCGCCCGTCCGTTTTCAGCCAGCTTTTGATTTACTAGGGTAAACTTTCCCTAGGTACGATCCTTTCTGCCGACGATGTCGGCTTGGATCTATGCCTTTACGATCAACTTTGCCGTATATTTGGGCTTTGTGATCTACGCCAGGACAGTGAGTTACGCTGTTTTGCCCGTTCTGACTGAGAAATATTTCTCGGGGCTTATCAGCTTGTCCTCGGACGGCGTCTTACTCGTATAAAACAACTTGTAAAGTATCGGCCTTCGCCAATGTTCAGGACCCGGACTTCCTGTCTGATCCGAACATTGTCGGCCTTGCTTTACCGTACATTTTTGAGTTTGATCCAGAGAAGGAACATTCTCAGCCTTTTCTAGACGCGCGTTGGTACGTGGCAATTTGCAATTAACCTCGAAAGGCACCGGCATGGGGCCTAGTACAAACAATGTAGAGGGTCGTTTCAGTCGACGCTATCAACGCAACTGAGGATTTTGCGCCGCCACCATCACCCGCTCCAGTTATTCCGGGGATGTTAGTTACGACTGCAATCGAACCTTGCCCGGTTGCCCCAAGGCTGGCAGTTCCTTTAGGTATCATCAACCTCAGTTCTTCCGGGGATGTTAATTTTTATCGCACAGTACCTTGCACGGTTTTCCCAGGGCGGGTAGTTTCGTTATGCACTAAAACGCAACTTGTTCTTTTGCGCTCGGCAAACCTTGCCCGGTACATGTACCTGCACTAGGCTACCGATGCGGAGTCAGCTGCAATCTTCTTTCGTACCGACACGAGGGTAGATTTTTATTCGTTACGGTCCTGTTTTATTTATTCTTGCCGACGCGCTGGCAGTGTTTGCCCCCTCTTAAGGGCTTCGAGCTTCGCCCTTCGTGGGCACACGTTTCGTCACTGGATGCACCTCTCATCCATGTCAGAGACTTTTCGTTGCTGTTTCTTTACGTTCAGGAACTTTGGCAATATCTTGTTGGACATCGGTCAGGAGATTTGTGCATTTTGTTAGTATGGATCTGTTTTGCATTTCCGTACTTACACTGCTACCACTACCAGTAGTTCTCCCCGATCCCTGCCCTCTTAGCCAGACCGGAACCAGAGTCTGTTTCCAGGGTCACCGAGTGGAGGTTGGGGCAGGGTCTTGTAGCGCGCCCTCGCTAACCCTGGCTCATGTTACCACCATAACCTCATGAGCCTTTGACCCCGGATCGTGTCATCTATTGAACCTCGACTGATTTAATGAGCCATTCTCGGTTTCACCGTGAGACAGTGTGAACTTAGACATGCATGGCTTAATCTTTGAGACAAGCATATGACTACTGGCAGGATCAACCAGATAGCTGTCATGGACTAGACTGGACCGACAATTCTCGGGGTAGAGAGACAGCGCTCTGTGCAGAGCGGATCCCGACGTCCCCGGCGAAAATGCGAAATTGAAGCGAAACGACCGAGCGCTCGCTTCCCACCGCTTTTGCCGGCAAGACTTGCGCCTCGCCAAGCAAAGAACGACACCATGTTTCTACCTGCGGACCCACAAGTTCGTTGCGAGAGCCGGGCCTTTTAACGAGACCACCGTCGAGCGTTTAAAATTTTAGACTGACTGTATCACATCGCGACCGAGAAACTCCGATACACACACACCACCAATAAAACCACGCGCGCGAGCGAGCGAACGAGTCTTAATAGCAGACGCTACCTTGTCCCTTATTAGCTGGGAGCTTCGTTTGCGTGAAAAAGCGAAGAGGCACGCGCAGCCGTTAGAGACTATGCACGCAATTTGTTATCGACACTTGGGAACCGCGTTCGCTGACTGGCTCGCCCGTCCGGTTATTTTCAAAACGAGGAGGCACAGTTTGCAGACGCACAACCCAGATCAGCGTCTTTCTGTAACCTCTCGGTCCACTGGAATCTGTCTTGTTCTCTCCATAAGTTCCTCATTTGTAATCCTGTCATACCATCTTAGTCCCTCTATTCTGCGCAGACACCAGTTGATGAATGTTTGCAGTTTATGTGTTATTGTTTAAATATTTCTTCATGTTTCTGACCTATACAGTAGAACTGCTGTTAAATATCCGAAATTTGTTTATAGATTTGATTTCTTTTAGACTTCCATGTTTCCTAATGCAATGAAAGCTCCTCTTGCCATCTGTATTCTTATTTTGATATCTCTATCTGTTCCACCCTGTTAGTCTACATTACTGACCAAATAAAGAAATATGTGTATGCGTATTATTCTACCTCTTGAAGTGGGATTTCACAGTGTGATTTCTTTTTACACTATTGCGACTATTGAGCGGATTTGGCTTATAATTATAACATATTATAATAGAAACTATCATTAAAATAAAGTAAAACGTAATCTTACCTTCTTTGAGCTGCTCTTAACAAAAAGAACACCACATTCCTCTTCGTACTTTTTAAGGGATGCTTCAAAATCTTTAAGAGTAAAAAATGTCGGTCCTTTCTCGATCGCCATTTTTCTTTTAAATCACGTGACCAGTCGACTGCGCTTAATCATCAGCCAATCGAATCAGCTTTATTCATAGCCGACTGTGAATAACATTCGGCGTTATTCACAGTCGACTGAATATCCACTTCGAAAATAAATATTCAGCAAGAATTCGAGCATTTGAAGAAGAAGACGAAGAAAATTGATAGTTGAATTCTCAAACAACTTGACTAATCCAGTCCCACTGACCTCTGCCTTGTTTCACGTTCTTCCAGTCCCACTGACCTCTGCCTTGTTTCACGTTCTTCCAGTCCCACTGACCACTGCATTGTTTCACGTTCTTCCAGTCCCACTGACCACTACATTGTTTCACGTTGTTCCAGCCCCACTGACCTCTGTATTGTTTCATGTTGTTACAGCCCCACTGACCACTGCATTGTTTCACGTTGTTCCAGCCCCACTGACCACTGCATTGTTTCACGTTGTTTCAGCCCCACTGCCTTGTTTCACGTTGTTCCAACCCCACTGACCACTGCCTTATTTCGCGTTGTTCAATAGTGTCCTTTAACACTGCACGCAGAAGAAGACATGCCGAGATAATAAAGTTCAACATCAAGATTTAGTTAATGCTTTCTGCTGTCATGTGTTCATTTATTTATACTAATACTTTAATATTCTTCAACTTACTTGCATTTCTTTGACATATTTCTCTCGTTTGCCAACAGTCTCACAGTTACTGACAAACCAAGCAACAGTTTTTGTTTTGTTCTTTGCTATTTCGCCTAGAAAATATAAACGGGATTCAATGTTTCTTTATTCATGAATATATCAATAAAATAATCTAGCAATCCATGTATAGATTCAATTATATAGCTGTCCTCTCATTCAATCAAGAATACTTATCCATTTATCATTACATATGTGGATATTTTTCCAGAGATCCCTTATATCAGTGTAGGTGAGATCGAGTTCCTAGTCCTATCAGAGACGGAAGATAAAACGTAGGTCCCGTGTTTAATTTGATCACGTTAAAGAACCAATGGCAGTTCAAAATTGAGAAGAGCAGGCTGGAAAGCCTCTGCCCGGGCAAAATTCATTAGAAAAGATTAAAAATAAAATTTCTACAAAAATATCTTAACAATCTACAAAATTGTATTGGAAACTCTCGCCGGTGCTACAGAGTTCGAGTACTGCAGCTGAGATCTTCCTGTGTAAGATAGAGATTGGAGCATACATCGTTACTCACGGACGTGCAATGAGGATGGTCCCATCAATCAATCAATCCTTACATATATTCATTGATTCATATATCCACAGTTATACATATATTCATTGATTCATATATCCACAGTTATACATATATTCATGCACAAGCATATCATACAATGAGTATCTAAGGACCATGGGCCCTTCGTGGACGTGTAATCAACTTATTATGCCCAGAATACAGACAGGTTCAAATCTGCACTATACGCCTGCCAAACTTATCTATTTCGTTTTGGGAGCTTTCAGTTACAATCTCCGCTTCTGCTATGAGGATAATAACAATTTAAAAAATTGTAATAAATTGCTGTACCCTTTTTAGGGTGGCGTCTGTGGCTTAGGGGTTATTGACTCGGTCTATTAACCCCTTAGTTCTGAGTTCGAATCACGCTGCGGACAGTTTGATGGCAAATTGTTTCGCGTGGATTTTACAAAGGACGATGGCACCACTAGTTCAGAAAGCAATCGCAAATTACTGAACGTAATAATGCCTAGAAAAATCACAAACAGCGTTTAAAAGCTGGGGTAGATTCGCAAAATCCTGTCCGCAGCGTGATTAGAACTCAGAACGTCAGGGTTAATAGACCGAGTCACTATCCCTAGACCACAGACGCCACCCTGTTATATAACACAATACGATACTTAGATCCAGTGGCGGCTCGTGTCATTAGGGTCCAGTGGGGCCAGACCCCCAAAAAATAATGTGTAACATGTATATATTATTTTATATATTGAAATATAACCTAACCCAAAACCACGATTTTTTTTCGAAAATATGTGTCTGGCCCCACCAACAAAACTGATCATGAGCCGCCACTGCTTAGATCATAGCCTAGGAATTGCAGCTATTATACTTACGTATATAAGAAAAAAACCGATATGTTAATGTGTAACTGTGTAGCATGTAGTAAACTATGAGCTTATACGTGTGTCGTTTGAAATGCAAATATATTGATATTGAAGTAACAAATACGGGTATTGTTTAAGTTAATCATAGATTAAATAATATAAAGCCAAAATAATGACTTCATTGCACCGGGTTTTACCTCATATCTTGGACCCTTTACGCAGAAGTGAAACGCAACCGTCCGAGAGTATTGCACAAAGCTCCGGGCAACAATCTTATGTGTCTCTGGGAAAATATGCACTTGTGAATAGAACGGAGGGATTCGGATTCAAATCCATGACTTTTGGAGTGCAAGGCAAAGGTCAGAGAGACCAAACGTTGCATCATTACATAGTGAAGAAGTCTATGTTTCATATAGTTTAAACACTTAGCCAGAAAGACCAAACTTTACATCATTACGTAGTGAAGAAGTCTATGTTTCATATAGTTTAACCACTTAGCCAGAAAGACCAAACGTTGCATCATTACATAGTGAAGAAGTCTATGTTTCATAGTAGTGAAGAAGTCTATGTTTCACATGGCTTAAACACTTAACCAGAGAGACCAAACTTTACATCATTACGTAGTGAAGAAGTCTATGTTTCATATAGTTTAACCACTTAGCCAGAAAGACCAAATGTTACATCATTACGTAGTGAAGAAGTCTATGTTTCACATGGCTTAAACACTTAGCCAGAGAGATCAAACTTTACATCATTACGTAGTGAAGTAGTCTATGTTTCATATAGTTTAAACACTTAGCCAGAAAGACCAAATGTTGCATCATTACGTAGTGAAGAACTGTTTGTTTCATATAGTTTAAACACTTAGCCAGAGAGACCAAACGTTACATCATTACGTAGTGAAGAAGTCTATGTTTCATATAGTTTAACCACTTAGCCAGAAAGACCAAACTTTACATCATTACGTAGTGAAGAAGTCTATGTTTCAATGGTTTAACCACTTAGTTAGAAAGACCAAATGTTACATCATTACGTAGTGAAGAAGTCTATGTTTCATATAGTTTAAAAACTTAGCAGAAAGATCAAATGTTACATCATTAGTAGTGAGAAGTCATTTTCATATAGTTTAACCATTTGAAGAGACCAACGTTACATCATTACGTAGTGAAGAAGTTATGTTTCACATGCTTAAACATTGCAGAGCCAAATGTTACATCATTACGTATGAAAGTCATGTTTCACATGGCTTAAGACTACTAGAAAGACAAATGTTACATCATTGAGTGTGAAGAACTGTTTGTTTCATATAGTTTAAAATAGAAGACCAAAAGTTATCATTACGTAGTGAAAAGTCTATGTTCATATAGTTTAACCACTTAGCTAGAAAGACCAAATGTTACATCATTACGTAGTGAAGAATGCTATGTTTCATATGTTTAACCACTTAGCTAGAAAGACCAAATGTTACATCATTACTAGTAAAGTCTATGTTTCAAGTTTAACCATTAGCTAGAAGACAAATGTTACATCATTACGTAGTGAAGAACTGTTGTTTCATATGGTTTAATACTTACATACATTAGTCAGGCAGAAGGTCTTTGTTCCATTGAGACGTTTCGGGAAAAGATATCGAGTTTAAATTTAATGTCAAGTTAAATGCACTTTCAGGCTCGTATGGAACTGAGGAAAAAATTTATTGAATTTCAATTAGTTTTCCTTATTTAAATAATTTATTTTATTGATCATAAATGCCTTGTTTGCAACTAAATTATATATACATACATGCCTTGTTTGCAACTAAATTATATATCATAAATGCCTTGTTTGCAACTAATTATTGATCACTAATGCCTTGTTTGCAACTAAATTATTGATCACAAATGCCTAGTTTGCAACTAAATTATTGATCACAAATGCCTTGCTTGCAACTAAATTATATATATCATACATGCCTTGTTTGCAACTAAATTATTGACCCCACATGTCTTGTTTGCAACTATATTATTTACCCCACATGCCTTGTTTGCAACTAAATTATTTACCCCACATGTCTTGTTTGCAACTAAATTAACCGGAAACATTTTAGACAGAATTATGGAGTAATCATCAATCAATCAATCAAGTGCCATGTCTGTCGGCTTAGGCGATCGTGTCTTTCTAGAACTCTCTCTCTCTCACTCTCTCTCTCTCTCTCTCTCTCTCTCTCTTGCTGCAGTTTGAAGTAAGCATAGATCGACTAAACATATGCAAATGTTTCTTTAATAACAGCTACTGTAGAATGAGTATATATTTGCACATACAGAAAAGCTATACATACATACACGCATAAATAATCACGCAACACAGACACACACACACATACACAAACACATACATACAGACATGCAAACATACATGCACAACACACAGCACACACGCTCGCACACATGCTCACACGTAGACATACTCGCACCCAGGCACCCAAGCACAGACAGACAGACACAGACAGACACAGACACACACACACAAACAGACAGACATACAGACAGACACAAGACACAGACACAGAGACACACAGACAGATAGATAGACACACACACACACACACACACACATACACACATACATACATGAGAAACGAAACCTGGCCCGAAAATAAAGAGTTTACAGGAGAAGCTGTAAGGAGAGACGGAGTCCCTAAAAATAAAAGCAGAATTCATTAAAAAATCTGGCACATCAGATTAAGCGGGGATCGAGAGAGGGAGAGAGAGAGAAAGAGAGAGAGAACGCAAAAATATATATCACACAAGATTCTAAAACAGTACAAAACAAAAGACACAAAACCACAACACTTGACAACAAATCCAGTAACAATGTCACCAGTGGCGACTCGTGCTAAGTTTTGTTGGTGGGGCCAGACATATTTTGTGTGGAAAATCATGGTATTGGGTTAGATTATATTTTAATTTAGACACGTTACACCTTATTTTTGAGGGCTCGGTCCCACTCGCCCTTAATGACGAGCCGCCACTGAATCTGACTATAAATGAAGAGAGAATACCACATACTTCCTTTTAGTTCAGTCTAGTACTAGACATTTCATATCAATACTTACTAGGATAGTCAAAATGTGCTGGAGATTCTAAGCTACACTTGACCCATAACTGACCAGGTGGTCTCTTAGGTATTTTTGCTTTACCTGTCAGAAATCTAGCAAAAATCAAATGGACATCAGCATTAACATCCTCTTTGCCAGCCGTAAAAGTACATTCACTAACCGACAATTGTTAATTGTTGGTTTAACGATTTATTTGCGAAATTAATGAACCATGTAGGACAATTAAAACAGTTATAATTTTAGTTTCCTCGAAGAATTTGAAAGCTTGCTTGCTGCGGATTGATTATACACTTTAGGGATGATTAAATAAGGAGATTTGAATATGGTATTCTCTGATAATTCTAAATTTATTTCAGTAACTTCTTCTTTGAGAAGACCAGTAATATTTCGTTGTGAATCTTCATTGAATTTGCTGGAGTTTGAACTAGTGAACAATTGAAAAGACTCCATTATCTGTCTCGTTGAACTAGTCCATAATTGAACATTGGTCGGCTTCACGGTAAGAATTAGGAGCTCTAATCCTATCACAACTAAAACTGTAAAACCTAAAATAATTGCCACTATTTTCAAAAACCGTCGGTTTAGTTTTCCAAACAACATTTTCACAGCTTGTCAGAAATGGAAATGTTAGATTGTAGTTTGGTATAAGACAATACGTCGTATCGATCTACTTCACACTGTCTGTCTTAGCGGGCGATATACAGGATGTGTACTGCAAAAGGTAGGGAAGGGGGAACTTAATTAGTTTCTTATAAATGCAGAGAAATGAAGAGACACTACGTCCTAAACTTAGGAATAAGCCAGCAAGAAAAAGAAGGATTTACTAAGAGGGAGATAACTATTGATTTATATAAGGGGAGATTATTTTTAGTTGAAAAATCGGAAATTTTTTATAAAATTTTATTTTTAATAGGAAATATAAAATCGATTAATTTTTTTGTTGTTGAAAAATCGATAATTTTTATTTTTTTATTTTTATTTTGTTTACCATAATCTATATTTAGATATATGAAGAGTATATTTTGTGTATATAAGTGTGAATGTGTGGTTGTATAGATATTATGTTAGCAGACGAAGACTCAAATATATCGAGCCTGTGTAATTAGTTCTTTACTATATGGCTCAGAAACATGGACAGCCTACTCAAGACACGAGAGGAGACTTAACATCTTTCACCTTCGATGTCTCCGCAAGATTATGAACATCAGGTGGTACGACAAGATTACCAACTCTGAAGTACTACAACGTGCAAATCTGCCTTCCATCATGGGCATGCTCAGCAGTAGACGACTAAGATGGTTGGGACATGTGAGAAGAATGGAAACTTATCGCATACCAAAACAAATGTTGTTCTGTGAACTTTCGGAGGAAAGAGGCACCAGGGCAGACCACTGCTCAGATATAAAGGTGTCTGCAAAACCTCAATGAAAAACTTTTCTATAAATCCCAGCACATGGGAGGGACTAGCTGATGACAGAGTTGTGTGGAAAGCCAAATTACGGAAGGGCGCAGAGTCTTTTGAGAAGAGACTTATGTACGAGCTGAACAACAAGAGAGAAAAGCGAAAACTCAGAAATTGTCACAGTAAAACACTTGCCTATTGACCGTCTGTAAAGATGAAAAGGGCCATACATTTACTTGTATAAGTGTATATGTGAGTGATGTTGTATAGCCAGATGTATAAAAAAAGGGGGTGGGGTAAAGGGGAGGATTTCGGTATGTTAAAGTATATAAGTATTCGTTTATAGGAGGTTGTGTGTGTGTACATTTAGATAAATATATATATATAAGCTATTCTTAGGTTTGCACATACAATCTATTTAGGATATCAGAAATACATATATACATAAAGAGAGACAGGTATACATATATATACAAATATATATACATTTATAAATAAGAAACACGTGTAGCGTAATATACAATATTTTTATTGAAAGTGATATACATATATATATATACGACATAATAGTAGGAAATTAAAAAGTGAAACTTTTTCCCGTCAACATTTGTAAGTAATAGGCTGTTATACTAACTAATAGAAAAACCCGGCATATGATATATAAAAAGGTTCGTGCGTATATAAGTTAGCATTAACTAGCTATGGATCCTAGGTGGAAACACCCATTTACAGCGCTTATAGCGGGCCCAATCGATAGCGGTAAAACCGTTTTTGTGCGCAAGTTTTTGACCCATCTACTTAACATGGTCGTCCCTACCCCAGAGGAGATTATATGGTGTTACGGAGAATGGCAACCCGTCTACGAAAATATGAAGGGTATCTAATTTATCGAAGGACTGCCTGACATGGACAAATGGCGATATCAACATGGGTTATATATTCGTGCGAGGGGATATTCTTCGGTCTCTTCACGACTGCCTGTTGGATGAAGACACTAAAGTATATGTTGAATCGATTCAACGATTAAAGAAGTTTTGAGTTACTTGTTGAACAAGTAGAACTGGATGCTTGAGGAGCAGAGTGAGGAGTGTGTTTAATAAGTACAGTGAGCCTCATGAACCATCAGTATGCCTACCTTTCGCCATCAACCGGGGGAGACTGCGTACCTATGGGTTTGCTCGAAGTGACTTGACGTTGGTTCAGTAACCAACGTCGTTATATATGAATATTATATATTTTTTAAATCTTTCTAATGAATTTTACCATGGCTTTCAAGACTGCTCTTCTCGATTTTGAACTGTCAAGGGTCCTTTTACGTGCTCAACTTTAACACGGAACTTACGTTTTATCGTCCGCCTCCGATAGAACTAATAATTGCTGTCCCTGATGACTCCACTAGGGAACGAACCGATAACCTTTGGGACGTGTGAAAAGCACCTAACCTCTACACCTCAGAGACCCCCTCCCTCAACCCAATCCAGTTTCGTATTATAGCGAAGATCATGTTTATTTCTGCTAATTAGTTGCATTACACTAAAAATAAAAGTACCCCAAAGGATATGAGAATATAGCAGCAGAAGGTTCTATAAATGGAGTCAATGTGCAAATACATGCAGCAGACAAGCAATTTGTTTCGTGTCATGTTTTTTATTTTGTCAGTATCAAGAGAAATTAACCCGAACAAACGGAACAAAGATGGCTACCGACGATAATGTTATGAAACCTGTCACTAGATTTCTACCAACGATATTTGTGTAGTTGTAATTAATTTGTGATAGTCAAGTAAACCATTTGTGATTTGTGTGTCAACCAGACATCATATATTTATATACACAATGGCCAGTATATCTTGTTGCAAACATTAGTTAGCATGATAATGAGAATATAATTAAAAAAATAATCGTCGGTCGACGATTTCAAACTTCAAAAAAATTGACACATGATTGACATAACATAACTCATAAACAAAATTAGTTATGAACTGAAAAGATTGGGTATTTTATATTGTTTCATCGTTTGTTGGCGTATACTTGTATTGATATTTAGCAGCATGAGGTGACCAATTACAATTTTTTAACTACTACTAACAATCAACACTTTTGTGCAAGTTGACCTGTGACCAGTCAATTCAGTCATATGGTAAAGATGAGTGATGCAAGGCCGACTATAAGCTCTGATCGATCAACAACTGTTGGCCTTCATAAGGGGGCAAAGTCACTTCTGCGGAATGTTATACGACATACAGATACTCATAACAGGGTAACTATCCATTGTTATTATTTAGGTTACAAATAGATTTCTATTTCTATTGAACTCATGATGATGATTATAGCATCATGCATGCTGTGTGTGACTGTCATTGAATTGATATAACTGAGTTTTAATTTGAAACACATGTTTTTTTAAAAAAGCACAGAACAACAGATCTCTTGCCGTGTACAAAACTGTTCCATCTTGAGAAGCAGCATCATGATTCAAGATGTCCACATTGGGAATATCAAAGAATATTTAAGGGAGACAAAAAGCACACTGTTTGAAAAGATATATGGATCAGTCTTTTCTCTAATCCTGCTTTGCCTCACATCGCCAGGATAAGAAGAGATTTCTAGAACGAGCCCTTGTGTGCGCTTCATAAATAGGGTCTCATCGCCTCTGTTATCTCTGATGTCCACCTTTTGCGTGGCGGCCTTTTGCTTTGTATCCATTATATCATAGCAGCATTGCCCTTTGAGGTGCACTGTCTGTTGATAATCTGCTTTTGTGACGAACCATTTAATTTGTTGTTTCTTGATGTTCAGTATTGATATTGAACACTTTTTTCCTGATGTCTTCGTTTCTCAACCATCTCTTCTTGTTTGATCAACATTCTAATATATATTCTAGTAAAACTTCTATGAGATCATAACTACATGGTTACCTTACTTTGTTCCTGATGTCTTCATTTCTCAATCATCTCTTCTTGTTTGATCAACATTCTAATATATATTCTAGTAAAACTTCTATGAGATCATATCCACATGGTTACCTTCAAACATGCTCTTTGTCTGTGTGGTGCCGGGCCCATAGGAAGCAAAGAATAGTACCACTGTGACCTACAATGCATGTCGTAAGAGGCGACTAATGTGGGCACTAGGGATGCTACCCTAGTAAATAAAAAGCAGCGCAGAAATAGGATGTGCTGGCCTACTTGTAGGTGCGTAACTGGCACAACGTACAATCACTCTTAGGCTCAGATCACATACAAATCACACAGAGTGGTTGATCGGTGGTTGATATGGAGCGTTCGAAGAAGACGAAAACACGCTCTTGTGCTATTACAGCACATGTGATAAATAAAGTTATAATCTCTTACAATGTCATATTCTAACTTAAAACTTTTTCAGAAAATCCCATATTGATATTAGTATCCATTAAGAACTATGAATAGTTAATCAATATCATGCCATTTATGTTCGTATTTTACAGATGCTGGAAGAGTCAGAAATGTGGCAGTTATATCACAGAATGAAAAGAGCACCTTCGAATGATAAAGATGAGGCTAATATAGACAAGAAAAAGACTGACAAGGTGAAGAGAGTAGGCGATGGAAGAAAATATAGCAGTGAGGATCGAGTCAAGGATTTCAGAGAACCAGACATCCATCAGTCTTTCCTATATGATGACAGGTAAGGAATATTTTGTAACATCTTATTTCTTTCTATGATTCTATTGCAAATGAAAATCATGGCATATCCTTTAGAGGGCATAGCTATCAACCGCACTAAATGAGTCGTCGATTTTCTAGGTACACTTATACTTTCAGTAGTTTGCCATTGTTTACTGATGGGTGAGGTCTATTTTTACAGTTCATAAAGTTCCATGGGAACGAATTTGCTTCCAAACTGCTGCCACAGAGTTTAAACTAGATAAACAAGGGTTGTGATCGAGCTCACTATCACTTAAGCTACAGACACCCATCGTATTCTCTTGCAATAGCTAAAATAATTATTTGTTGAATTGTTTTCACTAGGATGCTTTTTATCATTTAAAAACAAAATTAGGTTAATTACAATTAGTCTGATGGTAATGCACTGAGAAAAGATATCAAGATGATAGGAAATCTAATTTGCATACATTGCTGTCTATTCTAACTTTCATTTGTGTTAATTTGTTCACTTTTGTTCAATTAAATATCTACAAATTATATTGTGAGCACAGACATAGTCAAGTGGACAAGGAAAAGTTAGTGAGAAAGAGAACTGGCCACTTAATAGAGTCGTTAGAGAGGGAAATTGAGCATACAGGACAACTGCTTCTAGCTATGCTATGTTATGCGATCGATATCATGGCACATTGGACATTCCCATTCGTTCTATGTCCTCTGCTGCAGCAACCATTTTAACGTCCATTTGCTCACTGTACCCATGAGAAGTTGATTAGCATACCCTCGCTCTCTACCACGAAGATGACACTGTCTGGCATTTTCAGACTTTACTCTTAATTCTCACACTCGTTCCAATGCCTGAGACTCGCCCACATCACGTAAATGAGAGCGTACTGCAATGATGACATCGACTCTGTTCATACTTCGTCCCGCTTTAGTTTGAGGCATTGTTTGCAAGAAAGTCAGCACTCTCGTTACCCTGCACACCAGCCTGTCTAGGTGTGTGCAGCCAAGTACTTCTAGTGTGAGGAGGGAGGTTGGGGCAGTTACCCTCCAATGGATCTGTGAGGCTCAGTTTGCAGAGGTCATTATTGTGTCTGACTTTCATCCCATGATTTGGAAGGTCCAAAGCAACAGGTTGCTGTATGAGTAGTCATCTATCAAAGCTTCCAACCTCTTTCAGTTTATATTGTTATTAGTGGCGGCTCGTGATCTTTTTTGTTGGTGGGGCCAGGCACAAATGTTCGGGAAACTCATGGTTTTGGATTAGGTTATGTTTTAATTTATTAAATAATAAATGCACGTTACACATTATTTTGATGGGGTCTGGCCCCACTGGCCCTTAATGACAAGCCAGCACTGATTGTTATACTGTACTAGACATGCAGATGTTTAGATTTAGAGTGTTCACAATAATGAGAGAAAGCATACAAGATGGATAGAGAGCATGTCCTTTGGTAACTGAGTGAACATCTATTGTGTGAGGACACAGCAGCTGAGGCTGAATCTATACAATGTTTAAAAGAGTTTAGAATTACGTTTTTTTACAATTAGCAGGACAGAGGAACAGAATGAGGAGTGGCTATAACAAGCAGGCCATGGTAATCATCAGCATGCATACCTTTCGACATCTGCTGGGGAAGTCTGAACACCAAGGATCTGTTTGGAGTGCTATGATGCCAATATAGTACCCTTCGATGTCTCCGCAAGATTATGAACATCAGGTGGTGCGACAAGATAACCAACTCTGAAGTACTGCAACGTGCAAACCTGCCTTCCATCATGGGCATGCTCAGCAGTAGACGACTAAGATGGTTGGGGCATGTGAGAAGAATGGAAACTTATCGCATACCAAAACAAATGTTGTTCTGTGAACTTTCGGAGGAAGAGGCACCAGGGCAGACCACTGCTCAGACATAAAGATGTCTGCAAAGCCTCAATGAAAAACTTTTCTATAGGTCCCATCACATGGGAAGGACTAGCTGATGACAGAGTTGTGTGGAAAGCCAAATTACGAAGGGCGCAGAGTCTTTTGAGAAGAGACTTATGCATGAGCTAAAGCGACAAGAGAGAAAAGTGAAAACTCAGAAGTTGTCACAGTAAAACACTTGTCAATTGACCGTCTATAAAGACGTAAAAGGCCATATAATCTTCCATAAACCATGCCCTCCATTACTATTTTTTTTATATAAGTAAAGTAAAGTAAACCCTTTTTCATTCCTCAAGGTATATTTAGTAACACAGTGTTGGACCCGTATATTTCATTGTTCGGTGGAACACGATGGATATCATTATGCAACATCACTCCAGCCGCCTTTACTTCCCAGTGCTTTTCCTGGTACCCAATTGAGGTTGGTTCAACTTGAGAGCTGTTGCAGTCTGAAAAATTGTCCACGCCTACTATGGAATTGAACCCGGACCACTTCTCTAAGAAGCGAGTTCACTAATAACTACGCTACTGTGGCTCTACTCTTTTTTAATTAGTTTAGAAATATCTTTCAATTGAATTTGTATTGCTATTTATTTATTTTATACCAGCGTGTTCGTAGCGTGTTGGACGACGGTGTGACAAGCTCTCTGTGAGTGCTGGTTCAATCACTTCTCTAAGAAGCGAGTTCACTAATAACCGCTACTGTGGCTCTACTTTTTTTTATATAGTTTAGAAATATCTTTCAATTGAATTTGTATTGCTATTTATTTATTTTATACTAGCGTGTTCGTAGTGTGTTGGACGACGGTGTGACAAGCTCTCTGTGAGTGCTGGTTCAATTCCACGGGCTGGCAGCAAAAGCCACAGGTTCTCCAGATTTATAGTGTTCGTGGCACCGAACCGAAGGTTACGATGTCCATGGCACCAAGCCGAAGAGTTGAAAGCTCAAGTGCTTCTGGATCGGAAAAAATGTATTTGATTATTATCATTGTTTCGTTGATTTTACTCATATTAATGTTTACATTATTTATTGTGCATACTTTTTTCTTTCCACCTCCATTTTTTTTTTATCTTTGTCATAAATGTTAAGTTTTCTTCATATATAGTTATAGTTTATTTACATTTATCAGAAAGAACATGAGGTGGGAGGGAGTATCAAGACGAGCAATGAAAAGAGCACATATGGATGACAGCAGTGATGAGGACAGACAAAACATTTCTGCCTTAAGTAAAAGTACGTTCTGGATGCGGCAGCTTCATAAGGCAGAGGAGGGGGATCCAGACAGGTAAGCAGTATTTATTTAGTTATGTTATTAATAGATAGAGAGCCGCGGTGGCATAGTTGTTAGTGAACTCGCTTCTCAAGGCTGGTGGTCTGGGTTCAACTCCGCAGTGTGCGTGGAATTTTCCCGACCGACGGCTCTCAGGTCGACCCAGCCACAAGTGGGTACCAGACATGCTCTGGGAAAGTAAAGGCGGCCCGGCGTGATGCTGACCACATCACCCATCGTGTGCCGACAGTCAATGAAAAATACAGGCCTAACACTGTATTGCCCTATATACCACGAGGTATGAAAGGGTTCCTTTACTTTTTACTTTATTAATAGATAGAGGAGAGTCTGGCAATATTATTTGAGGAACGTCTCACTCAATGGATTAGAGCGTGGACTCCCATTCGGGAGACCGGATTTGATCCCGGTAAGGTCAAGATTTTTTTACTGTTGGGGGCATAAAGAAAAAATCATAACCTGAATAGTTTTGCTGCAACTGCACTAGCCATGCAGCCATTAAATTCTACAGTCTCATGCGCCCCCTCCCCACTCTGTTCTACACCACCTAAAAAAAAGTGTTATTTAACACTTTCGCTGCCAACCATTTTTCAACAAAGTCTGGCTCACTGCCACGCTATTTTTCGGTATGATCAGTTTTCAGAGTGACAATTTTACAAAATCGTAAAAAATAAACTAATAAACTTAGGACTTTTAAACTATGGAATAGTGTTCATATATTAATGAGCTACTAACCTGTCTATATGTGGAATCTATTCTTTATAATCCACAAGCTATTGTAGTAACTGATATCCCCATACCTATCCACAGTACGATGTTCCGTCGTTTCGCGTTGGTGTCCGTCATCTACTCCTGTACCACTGGAAATGTCTGCTATCGATCTATAAACATTGTCACGTGAATCACAGTTCAAATTCATATCACATTCAGAGTTTGTTTTAACATTATCACTGGATAAAAAGTCAGAAAAGAGTCATTTTGGACATCACTATTCATCAGCTATGTCGCTATCTTGAAAAGTTTTGTTTATTAAGAAAAATCGCGACAAAATCATGAAAAATCAGACTTATACCGACGTTTACCGTGTGTATGTTAGATCCGCCATTTTGGAGAGCTCGTCTGAACAATACGAAGTAGTACTTCACGGACCCCGTTTTTGAAGCGATACTCCCGTTTAAAAGACATCGTCGCGGCACATGTCCGGCGACGACTTTGTCGGCGGCAGTGAAAGGGAGTTGGTACTTGCCGACTTTTGTCGTCGGTGGCACGAAAGTGTTAAAAGAAACTAGCGTTACTTCCTGTAGTGCCGCTTTTGTGCGGTTCAGGTCAGGAGGGACATGAACCTGTGGAATTTAATGGCCGCATGGCTGGTACAGTCGCAGCGAAACTGTTCAGGTTATAATGTTTTCTTCATGCCCTCGACAGAAAAAAATTCATTTTTGGAATACTACCTTCTCCTGCTATGTAAATCTTAATTACGTTTATTTTACTATAATCACTTGATTTTCTTTCTTTTTTAGGTGGGGTCATACTGGTTTCAAAGAACTCTACCCTGATGCTTTTGACAGTGATAGGTCTGCAGGAAGTGGTGACAATGACAGACACACACCGAAAAGAAAAACATAGTAAAAGCGACACAAGCATAAGAGCTTAGACAAGAAGAAGAAGCGGAAAAGAGATGACAGTGATTCAGTTAAGAAAAAGAAAAAGAAGAAAAAGGACAAAAGAAGTGAAAGTAGTAAAGGAAAGAGAAGAAGAAGTAAAAGAGAGAAATCTAGTGATGAAAGTGACAATAATAGCTCAACTGATAATTCTACAGTAAACAAAAAGAAAGTGGAAATGAGAAACAATGAAATGTCAGAAACTGATAAAGATAGCGATAATGAAACTGAGAGAAAAGAGCAAGCGAAACATGAAACGGAGAGTGAGAGAGAGAAGAAAGGCGATCAGAAGACAACTGTGGATAAACCTCACTGGAGTAAGAAAAGAAGAAAGGATTAATATTTTATTTGTAGTCTAATAATTTATCTCATAGTATCATATGACCTTTGCTCTCATCACAGTCCTTCTTAAAAAAACTACTTATCTCCAGCCAGTTCTTCTTCCTTCTCCATTGTAATGTTCACGGTTTCTTTAATGTCTTGTTGACACCATCATCTTTGTTGCCCCCTGCCTCATTTTCCAGGAACACTGACCTCCAGTTTTGTTTTTTTCTTCACCACTGACATTTATTGTGACCAAAATATTTCTTCTTCTTCTTTGCGTTCGTTCTTTACGACCAATTTTAATCACTCTTTGTGATATGTTTGATCTTTGCCAAGACGTGTATACGTTGCACATTGGTTTGGTAGGCCCCTAAACGCATAGATTTCAACAAGTTTAGGACATGTGCATCCGATTTCAGCCAAACCTCCGTAGTCGCCTCTTACGACATGCATGGCAGGTAGCAGTGGTTCTATTCTTTACACCCCAAATTTGGGCCCGGTAACCACACGGGCGACCAAAATATTTCAATTTTGATACATTTTGTTTATTGTCCTGTGTTTTTGTTGTTATGTAGGGGATTAAAGCCTCTTTAAGTTGTTATGTAGGGATTAAAGCCTCTTTAAGTTGTTATGTAGGGGATTAAAGCCTCTTTAAGTTGTTATGTAGGGATTAAAGCCTCTTTAAGCCAAGGCTTGCTCTTTTCAACCTAAGAACGCACCTTTTATTTATTATATCAGAGCGTGTATGCCAACAAACATGAAAAATAAGAATGAACTCATGGTGGAGAATACAAGTGGATCTTCTGTGTTTCTCGATGTTCAGGTCTTATAGGGTGTCTATAATTTTTCCTCTTCTCAGTCCAGGGAGGTCCAATAATTTTTCTCTAGTATTTTATTTGTTTTATTTTCTTCTTTAATGCTTGTGTTTTGATCCATGTTTCATATCCATACATATTCTTCAGTTTTACTTTTGTTTTCTTGCTCTTGGGGTTCTCTGTGGCTAAGTGGTTATGCCTTTGTCTTGTGTTCTGAAGGTTGTAGGTTCGAATCCAGACTGTTTCATTCTGTTCACCTGTGCATTTTAAAAAGAAAAAACCTTGGATTGTTGTCAGAGCTGCGGAGTTCATGCTTTGTGCAATACTCTCGGCAGGTGGCACACCATTTCTGCAGAGAGGGACCGAGCCACATGGGGTAAAACCCTGTGCAATGAAGTCAATCCTTCGTCTTCTGACCTTTTTTTTTCTTAGTTTAGTTCTGGAATCTTTTTTCCCCAGTTGTAAATGTGTCACAAAGTTTGTGGTTTTGGTCTCTTCTATATATTTCTTATTATATGTTCTGCATCGATGTTAACTAAATCTGGGAAGAGGATGCAACTTTGTCTAACTCCCTTTGTCCCTTCGAACCATTCTAATGTTGCTCTAACTGCTGTTTGTTGTTCATTACATAATGTTTCTATTAGGTAAATCACATCTGATATAACCCTCATGCTGTTCTACAGTTTCTGATATTGTACATAATTGAAGACCTTGATGTAATCTATTAAACAAGTATGGAGATCCATGTTGTGTTCTATGTATTTTTTAAAGATATTTCTAATAGTAAAAATGTGATCCATTTGCCATGTTTGAATCCTGTCTGAACTTTGTGTTGTTTCATTCTCCGTCTTCTTCTATTCTACAGTTCTAAGTTGTCTTTCTTTTGAATGGAGATTTATATTACTTTCACTTATACTCCAATTACTGAGGTTGTTGTTGCAGGAGCTGGGTTTGAAGATTGGAGCATGAAGAACAGCATAACAGGTAATGAGTAGTCTCATCAATCAAAATCGAACTGGTACGGTCAGTCGCTGGACACTTTTGGAGATATTCGAAGGAGACCGAACACCTATGAACATGTCCGAGTGCAATGCAGATATTCCAAACTGAAACTGTTGTATCTGACTTTTAGTCAATGCTTCGGAAGATCCAAGATGACAGGTTTCAGTATGAGTGGATGTCATCTACTGAAGTTTCTAACCTCTAGAGCCCTGTTTCCCAACGTGGCGCACGCCCACGGCGGCATTTTCATTGGGAAGGGGGCAATGGACTCGTTCAGAGTTTAACTAATGTTCAAGATGTTGCAAAACAAATAAATAGGATTTTGGATGTCTGTTGACAAAAACGAATGTTGCTTCACAATCACTTTACTGAAGTTTAAAAATCTTCAATAAACAGAAATTACTTATATCTAGGTACATTTCTACCCCTTTAACCCTTCTGCTGCTCATTACTTTTAAGGAACTGAGCTAAAAATGCTACTCTAATTTCTAATCAGAGCGTTAATGTACGCCTATAGCAGTGACAGTAGCAATGATAGCGTGTTAACAGTCTTTAGCCCATAAAGGAGGAGATAATAACAGAATGTTGTCATCTTTAGAAGTGAATGGAAAAACGAATATATACTAGTCCATTCACCTAGGGTTAACAAAGCTTTGAAAGCTGGAAAGCATGTGTTATTGTGTTAAAATCGAGTCATATTTTTTTTAAATGTAATGTGTCCGACATTTGCCAACCTTGTCACGAAGACCAAAATGAGTTTTTACATTGCAATCTTGAGTATGTAATAGTACTGGACAGAGCCACGCATATCATATTTCCGCTATAGAAAGCAGGTCTGAAGTTTGATTTGGCTTTGAATGTTAGGTACGATGGAAAAAGTAACCAAGAAGCATCAAGGGGGTTTGACTCAAATACAAGTTATGGTGCCATTAGTTTGATTACCAGAGTAATGGATACTCACTGTGCAGCTGGATTATACAGGTGTCATTAGATTAATATTTTTTAGTTGTATAGTTAACGAAGGAACATTTATATATGGATTACAGTAGAATGTCATGAGATCTGGTTTTCCATGTTTATCGACAGATTGAGAATGCGTGGTTGGGACATAAACTTTTAGACAATGACAGAAGAATATCGTTAGTTGAAGTAAAATGAGTCTTTTCCAAGAGAGGAACAGATGTGGGAAATCGCAGTCCTGAGAACAAAGTTTTGGAATAGTAAAGTAATAGAATATTCACCCATATATATATAGACTGTGGACTTTAAGAAGATGGGATAATAGAGCAGATAGAGAGCCAAATACAGATCAGCTTGTGAAGTAGCTAGAATAAAAATAGAGAACTATACACAGAAGCTAAAGTACAGGACTGTTAGGCAAGATTGTACGAGAAAAGCAGAAGAGAACCAAAGAGCTTCAGGTAGAAGATATAACTATTGTAAGTTAGAATGTATCAGAGATAATTAGAAGAGAACACTGCATACTTTATCAGAAGAGCAGATTTGACCACAAAACCGGTAGTATAAATATTGTTAATGTCTTGTTGTTTTTTCAAAATAGTCATTCTACAATAATCAAATTTTCTCAAACGTATATCACCTGATGTGAAATATTATTTTATTAATGTATTCCACATTAATGTCTTTTATGTCAACAATGCTTGACCAACGAATCAATGAAACGAGCTCGCCTTGAAGTGCATTTGAAGGCAAAACATAGTGCTCATACTAATTCAGATTTGAATTACTTTCAAACTTTAAAGACAAATTTTGAAAAAAGAACAACATTAAAGTCCCTGTTTACTGCTCATACTGCAACTGTCAATCATACTCTTGTGGCTAGGTATTCAAATTTCGGCTTCTTCACGACTGCCTGTTGGATGAAGATACTACAATAGAACATGAATCGATCCAGCAAATTAAGCAGTTTGAAGTTACGCATTGCACAAGTAGAACGGGATCCCTGAGGGGCAGAGTGAAGTGTGTGTTTCACTCAACAGACAAGGATAGATTATCATCTTCCGATTCAGGATAGGACATAACAGACTGAACGAACATCTACACAGGCTACGATTGTCCCCATCCCCTCTGTGCCCCTGTGGCTCCGCTGAACAAACCACATAACATGTCCTGCAAGACTGTCCCCTGCATGTCCTCCCTAGAAATGAATGCTGGCCCTACAACTCAACACTACATTCAAAACTACATGGCACCAGAGATGAGCTCCAGACAACAGTTGACTTCATCATAGAACACGTCTAACGGTATAATCATCAAACTACATGGCACCAGAGATGAGCTCCAGACAACAGTCGACTTCACTCATAGAACGCATCTAACGGTATAAACATCAAAACTACATGGCACCAGAGATGAGCTCCAGACAACAGTCGACTTCATCATAAGAACGCATCTAACGGTATAAACATCAAAACTACATGGCACCAGAGATGAGCTCCAGACAACAGTTGACTTCATCATAAGAACACGTCTAACGGTATAATCATCAAAACTACATGTCACCAGAGATGAGCTCCAGACAACAGTCGACTTCATCATAAGAACGCATCTAACGGTATAATCATTAAAATAGCGATCGCAAAGAAGAAGAATTAGTGTGTTTAACCAGTGAGCCATGGGAACCATCAGAATGCATACTCTTCTAAATCTGTTGGGGAAGACTGATCACCTATGGATCTGCCCAGAGTGTGATGACGTCTGTTCAGTAACCAATAACCAATATTACTCTTTCCCGTGTCTCTCCTCAACATTCGTCTACATTTGAAGATCTTCTATTCTTTTGCAAGGGTTCAATATATGTTGTTTCTTGTGTTGTCTAAACTCTTTCTCCTGATTTCTCTTGTGTATTTTATGTACTCAACATTTGTTATTTCTTGCTCAAGTGGGTACAACATCAGTACTGAAACTTCATCAAGAAACAACAAATTAAATGGTTCGTTCACATCAACAGATTACCAACAGACAGTGCGCCACAAAGAGCAATGTTACCCCAATACAGTGGATACAAAGCAAAATACTATCCACGCAAAAGGTGGACCTCAGAGTTAACAGTGGCGACGAAAGACACTGTTAATGAAGACACTCTTTTTTTTACCCGGGCAGTGGCTTTCCAAGCCTGCTCTTCTCGATTTTGAACTGCCAAGGATTCTTGCAAGTTAATTGCATATCCTTCACAGGACTTTGCGAATCAACCCCAGCTTCTTAACTCTGTTGTGATTTTTCTAGGCATTATTACGTTCAGTAGTTTGTCATTGCTTTCTGAACCGGTGGTGCCATCGTCCTTTTGTAAAATTCCACACGAAACAATTTGCAACCAAACTGTCCGCAGCGTGATTCGAACTCAGAACGTCGGAGTTAATAGACAGAGTCACTATCCCCTAAGCCACAGACGCCACCAAGGATTCTTTTACGTGTTCATATTGAACATGGGGCCTACGTTTTATCGTCCGTCTCCGATAGGACTAGGAACTCGATCGACCTACACCGAGATCAGGGATCTCTGGTAAAAAAACCGGATGGCTCCACGAGGATGGCTTTACTTGCTCTTGTCAAACCTGGTACCTTTGGCACGAGGGACGATCACCTAGCCTCTACGCCAGAGACCCCTTGGATATAAATAACAAACATAATCAACCATATCGACTACATACATTATTTCAGGGAGAAGAGTGATTTTTTTTAAATAAATTATTTGTAGTTTTCTATGAAGAAGACCAGATTCGCGTAAGTCTATTTTCAGAGATAACAGAAGCGACGGAAGACACTGTTTATGAAACGCACACCAAAACCCGTTCTAGAAATCTCCTGAAACTGTGAGGCAAATCAGGACTGGACAACAGAAAGAAAAACGGCGCAAAGAGAGGCTCGCTCCAGGTGTCTCCTTTTCGACCTGACACCGAAAGGCAAAACAAGATTAGAGAATAGATAGGTAGATCAATAGGTCATTTTCCAGAGGAAACGGGGCACTTGCCCTCACTAATCTTAGCGTATGTTTACAACACATACACGTCAATGACTTCACTGACATTAACTTCGCAACTTTCTTAAAGAGGGGTTCACCTGAAGATGAAAGTGAGTTCACATACCAGGTAAGTATAAATGTAAGACCACACAGAAGTCAGAGGTGTGGATGAAAATACTAGATCTAGGGAGTGACATGACATATGTTCAGTCGTTTCAGTTCGGATAGATAAAGGGAAGTAATAAAGCTAGAATTAGCATTACTACTTTTTATATACAGTAATCCAAGATAGATACATGGGCGTCTCCATACATTTTTCCAAGAGGGAGCAAAATGAAGTCCAGAAATTTTAGTTGGTAGTTTTCTATGCGGAAATGAAGAAGATCAGATTCGCATACAACCCTCCACACTAGCCTACCTTAACGTGGTTGGAGGGTTTGTGTGCCTTTATGATCCTTCAGGCTATGTCGGCGGGAGTCTAACTCCTGGCAGGTCTAACCAAGCCGAACAGACTAAAGGTGAAAGGCCAGACCAAGGGCGGGGGGGGGAGGGAGGATAACCAACCCATCTCCAGTTATGGGTATATAGCAGTCCTCTCTCTCTCTCTTGAGGAGGGCATCCTTTTCTTGTCTCCCCTTCTACTTCTTTGTTACACACTCCCTGTGGTCGGTTTGTACTCTGCTGATGCTCCTCTGGTTCTAATCAAACTTGCAACAACTTAGGGTCAATGAAAGAAGAAGACACATCAGGAAGGGATATGCGTCAACGTCTTCTCGACCAGGAAAACATGCACGCCTTCGCACTGACACTAACGATTCAGGACGTGACGATCCGTTTGTCTGTGTACAGTGGCACAGATGCTATCTCACTCTAATCTATTTATGAATTGCAACAGCATGCCAGGAGACAACGGTGTCGGGAAATGAATCAGGGTGGCTCGTGCCTTGACGATATGGTGGACAGGTAGGAGATGTCTGTTGCGTTGCCCCTTTTGCTGAAGAACAAGTACTAACATTCCCTTGTTAAGCAGTTTATGAGAGCTAGCTGTTGGCAGATCACAGACCTGGGTGGCAGGAAAGCCACAAGCTCCCAGCAAACATGGCAGAGAAAACTAATTCGCATAACAATGTGTTATCAAAAAAGCAATTTTTCCGGCGATGGCACTTGCCCCCTCTATCATTAACATGGGTACGCCCATGGAAAGATACATTTTTTTTTTGAGGAATGCAGAACGACTATCTGTAATGGAGTAAAAAGTAAAGGAGTGCGGGATATATAGGTCACTACAGTGTTAGGCCTGTATTTTTCATTGACCGTCGGCACACGATGGGTGATGTGGTCAGCATCACGCCAGCCGCCTTTGCTTTCCCAGAGCATGTCTGGTACCCAGTTGAGGCTGGGTCGACCTGAGAGCCGTAACGGTCGGGAAAAATTCCACGCGCATTGCGCGGAACTCAAGATCACCAGCCTTGCGAAGCGAGTTCACTAACAACTACGCTACAGCGGCTCCTGTAATGGAGTGTGATTTGTAAATTATATAGCTTAAAGAACATAACTTGGTTTGTACTAGGTCGTAGCTGATACAAATAAGAGTGAAAAGGATAATTCGCGCTCATAGAATATGTAGCATCTCTTTCAAATCTCGTTTCTTCTTTGCAGAACATCATCCTCTTCACAGCGCCCCTAAAAGACTTTTAATATCTAGTCAATTCTCCCGTCTCCTCCATCGTCGTGTTATATTGGGTATGTGCGCTGTACATTAGGACAGCCGTGTATATGGAATATTAACTCACGGTGGGAGGCAATCATAACTTTATGGAGTCATCTAGAATCCTTTTTGATTCCCTACTCATGTCCAGCTCGTGTATGGCTGCTAGAATCTGTTTATGTACAGTAGCGACACCTCTCGGACAATGACTTTTGTAGCAGTAATTACTGCTCACGTTCCCACTTTCAATTTCTCAGTTTGTGCGAAACAAAAATAAATTATCAGTTCACACTGCACGCGCGTTTGGTCTACATGAAGCTCTGATTCTTTACTTGGGGGTTCTTCTTCTTCGAACGCTTCATATCACCACTTGTTAACCACTCTGTGTGATTTGTATCTGATCTGAGCCTAAGATCGATTGTACGTTGTGCCAGTTATGCATCTACAAGTAGTCCAGCACTTCCGCTTTCTGCGACGCTTTTTGTTTACCAAGGTAATTTCCCTAGTCCCCTACCTCAGCCGCCTCTTATTACTTGCATTGTATGTCGTAATCGTACTATTTCTTACTTCCCTTACATGTCCTAGCACTACACGGGCGGCTTAGTGATCTAAACTACAAGCCGCCTCTTATTACTTGCATTGTATGTCGTAATCGTACTATCTCTTACTACCCTTACATGTCCTAGCACTACACGGGCGACTTAGTGATCTAAACTACAAGCCGCCTCTTATTACTTGCATTGTATGTCGCAATCGTACTATCTCTTACTACCCTTACAGGCCTGGCACTACACTGCGGCTTAGTGATCTAAACTACAAGCCGCCTCTTATTACTTGCATTGTATGTCGTAATCGTACTATTTCTTACTTCCCTTACATGTCCTAGCACTACACGGGCGGCTTAGTGATCTAAACTACAAGCCGCCTCTTATTACTTGCATTGTATGTCGCAATCGTACTATCTCTTACTTCCCTTACATGTCCTAGCACTACACGGGCGACTTAGTGATCTAAACTACAAGCCGCCTCTTATTACTTGCATTGTATGTCGTAATCGTACTATTTCTTACTACCCTTACAGGCCCTGGCACTACACGGGCGGCTTAGTGATCTAAACTACAAGCCGCCTCTTATTACTTGCATTGTATGTCGTAATCGTACTATTTCTTACTTCCCTTACATGTCCTAGCACTACACGGGCGGCTTAGTGATCTAAACTACAAGCCGCCTCTTATTACTTGCATTGTATGTCGTAATCGTACTATTTCTTACTTCCCTTACATGTCCTAGCACTACACGGGCGGCTTAGTGATCTAAACTACAAGCCGCCTCTTATTACTTGCATTGTATGTCGTAATCGTACTATTTCTTACTTCCCTTACATATCCTAGCACTACACGGGCGGCTTAGTGATCTAAACTACAAGCCGCCTCTTATTACTTGCATTGTATGTCGCAATCGTACTATTTCTTACTTCCCTTACATGTCCTAGCACTACACGGGTCCTGGCACTACACGGGTCCTGGCACTACACGGGTCCTGGCACTACACGGGCGGTTTAGGGATCTAAACTATAAACACTTTTGAAGTTGGAGTAAGTCTAGCATGAATAGTCAGCAACTCTGGTGATAAAGAAAGCTAGCTTTTACGCAAAAATCAGTCTGTATCTTATATATATGCACGCCATGAAATAATTCGGAATTAGTGTCAGGGGTCACTGTGCCAAGCGGTTAGCTCTTGCCTTGCGATCCGAAGGTCGTCTGTTCGAATCCTGACCACGCGGTTCTGTACATGAGTGCATTTTTTTCCAGGGACCCCGAAGGATTGTTGACGGAGCTCGTGCTTTGTGCAATATTCTCGGCAGGGGGTGTGCCAATTCTGCTGAGAGGGGCCGAGCCATTTAGAGTAAAACCTGGTACAATGAAGTCAATCCTTCGGCTTTAAATCCCCCTTTAACAAACATGGACATTGAGCAAAGCGCAGTCACATAAAATAACTACATGTGAAATGCGTTGCCTGCGAAAAGTTACCAACAACACAAGAAAAGACAGAATCCCAACATCAACATAAGAAAGAAAGTTGGCACAAAACCTTGCTTGAATTACATAGATAAACAAAGAATGAAGTGGTTTGGCCACTTAATAAGAATGCATCCAAACTCCACAGTATACAGAGTCTTCCACAACAGAACATCGGGAAAGAAGGCAAGAGGAAGACCACGGAAAAGATGGTTAGATGGCGTAGCAGAATCCTGTGAAAGAGCAAAGATAACAATCACACAAGCCACCAGAACAGCGCAAGACAAAAACAGAAAACCACGACACAGGGCAACAACCTGGTAGCAGTGTGACGACAAAAGAAGAAAGAAGAAGAAGAAAGAACCAAATAAATAATCATTAGGAACACTAACTTTTAAAACAAACAACAAAAAATATCAATGATAATTTTCGTCTCTATGTTTATAAGTGCTGCCTAGAAAATCGACGACCCCGTTTACTGTTGTTGATGGCTAAGTTCTGTAAGGGATATGCACAGCCACAGCCAGGCACTAGCACAGGCCAGACAACTGGCCGGGTATTCCTGACCTAGATAAGAAAAGGGATCTGGAGATTACAGATGTTTGACACAACACTACACGTTTTTTTGCAATTTTACTAAATTCGGTGAGTCTATGGTTATTTATTGGTGAAAAATGTTTATAATATTGATATTCCTTATTGTTAAACTTAACTTGTTGCATAATATAACTTCGAGTTAGCATTTTGTGTTGATTTTAAAATGAATTCGTCTATATACACCAATACTGGAATGCGAGGTCACGTGGTGTAGTTGGGGTCTGATTTCCCATAATTCTTACCTGAGCCCGAAGGCCCAGTAGTTTATAGTTGGCTCTGGCACAGCCAACTCTAATATTGGGCCGCATAACCACAGCCAACTATAAACTAATAGAGCCTGCGGACTCGGGTAAAAATTATGGGAAATGAGACCACAACCGGTCACGTGACATCGCATTCCTGTATCGTTGAATACAGACGAATTCATTTTAAAATTAACACAACATGCTAACTCGAAGTCATATTATGTGACTAGTTAAGTTTAACACAACATGCTAAATGAAAGTTATATTATGTAACAAGTTAAGTTTAACCATTTTTTCCCCCGATCCAGAAGCACCTGAGCTTTTCAGCTCTTCGGCTCGGTGTCATGGACATCGTAACCTTCGGTTCGGTGCCACGAACACCGTAAATCTGGAGAACTTGTGACTTTTCTGCCAGCCAGTGAAATTGAACCTGCACTCACAGGGAGCTTGTCACCCGTCGTCCAAGCGCTACGAACACGCTGGGCAGGCGTTCAAGTATAGCAATAAAGAATATTAGTATTATTAATATGTTTCATCAATAAATAAGCAAAGACTCATAGAATTGAGTAAATTTGCAAAAAAAAAAAAAGGTTGCAGTGTTCTTTCAAATATATACATTATCTAGCCGCCCCCCAAACCCCCTTCAAACTAGGTCAGTGTTTCCAAGATCAGTTATGCGTGATATGCCACGATTTTCATGTTTCATCTGGTGCTGACAGTGAATAAAAGAGTTCTACTGTCAATGACTCAATTAGTTATGGCAGCACTGGATCTGTGTACCGGTTGCGGATGTTTTTATATCAACCGACAATGATTTGTTGCAGGTATTAGAGAAGATATATCATTTCCAGATACGTATCAAGGTGTGGGAGAAGACAGGTAGGATTGTCCAGGGTCGACAGAAAGTAGTAACAACGGAATAAGGTAAACAATGAATGGGTAAGTCTCTTGTCAAATAGTAAACGTTGCAAACGCAGAAGGTCTTTGTTTAAAACTATTGTGGTGTTGATCTTGCACTCCAGAACACTACCCGAGAGAGCGCGATTCACAAAGTGGGAGAATGGGTATGTGGTGTAGCAGAAGGACTTACTTGCCAGTCTGCCCAGCATGTTCGTAGCGCGTTGGACTACGGGTGACTATCCCTCTGTGTGTGCGGGTTCAATTCCACGGGATGGCAGAAAAAGCCACAGATTCCCCAGATTTACGGTGTTCGTGGCACCGAACCGAAGGGTTACGATGTCCATGGCACTGAGCCGAAGAGCTGAAAAGCCCAAGTGCTTCTTGATCGGAAAAAAGGACTTACTTGCCCGCCTGCCCAGCGTGTTCGTAGCGCGCTAGACGACGAGTGACTAGCCCTCTGTGAGTGCAGGTTCAATTCCGCGGGCTGGCAGAAAAGCCACAGGTTCACCAGATTCACGGTGTTCGTGGCACCGAACCGAAGGGTTACAATGTACATGGTACCGAGACGAAGAGCTGAAAGCTCAAGTGCTTCTGGATCGGAGGGGGAAAAAAGGACTTACTTTATTACATATGATTACCCCTTATGATTCGATCGATTTCTCTCTGCAGTAAATGGAACACCACCCACTGAGAGTATGACACAAAGCACAAATTCCTTAGCTCTAGCATCATCCTTAGTGATTTGTTGTTGTTTGTTTGTTAGGGTGTGGATTAAGCTTATGTGGCGAGGCACCTCTTTCAACCTAAGACATATGTCTTCTTGGTTATATCAGGGCCTATTGGCCTTTTTTCTTGGTGTGGCCTGGGACTTGTGCCTGGTGTGGAATGTGTGTTACATATAGTGTCTGTCTATTCTGTCCTAATAAGGACATTTGGTCTTGATCTGTGTCTGGGTGCTGCCTGATAAGCGCATTTAGTGTTGATCTGTGTGCTGCCCTGATAAGGGCATTTTGTGTTGTTAACCTTAGTGATATTTGACAAAAATGCAGATAACGAACCGAGCAACACAGTATATATTCGAACTCAGGACTTTCAAAACGTTAGACAAACGACTTGGCCACATCGTCCCAGATACACACAGAAGCATGGTATATGGTTATAAGTAGACAAAATGTAAAGATCCCATTTTCATACCGATGAGATATCAGGAAATACGGTTTAGCGTCCGTATTTTCTTTGACCAACAGTACGCGATGGAAGAGATTATCAATATCACATTTATTGCCTTTATTTTCCATTCCTTGTCTGGTACCAAACTATTTCTTCTGCGATCATCACTCATTTTATATTAGGATTTCAGATCGTCTGATATAGTCTGTTTCTAGATTTCTTTTCAACCGCACACGTTCTCTTTAAAAGTTCTGGTTGTAGAGTTAGTTTGTTCCTTTCGTGCCAAAGACGGCACATAGGACAGAGGTTTTAGATCTCCATGTGATGCGGTTCGTTGCTAGCAGTTGGAGATCTTGTATGGTTTTACATCCCAATAGTTTACTTTCTTGTTGGTTGGTTCTTCGAAGCGTGGTCTTTGGTCTTCCACGTTTTCTTTTCCCAACTGGTGACCACATAAGGACTTGTCGATTTAGTCTCTGTTCGTCTGATCTAAGAACATGACCTAAATATTTCCACCGTCGTTTCCTTATATTTGATACGGGTTGTTGGTGTGTTCTATCTCTCACTGTGTTGTTAGAAACGAAATCACTCCATTTTACTTTTAATAATTTTCGGAGACATTTATTCTCAAAGCTGTCCAGTTTCTTATCAATATCTGGTTGTAGAGTATAGACTCAATTTATTTGTAAAGCAGAGATTCGTTTAGAAGGAATGGATTGATTTTTAGCAAAAAATAGCTGAATCATTAACACATTCTAAGGTCCTATATTTTAAATTATTTACTTGCCCGCCTGCCCAACGTGTTTGTAGCGCGTTGGACGACGAGTGACAAGCCCCCTGTGAGTGTGGTTTCAATTCCGCGGGCTGGCAGAAAAGCTACAGGTTCTTCGGATTTATGGTGTTCGTGGCACCGAACCGAAGGGTTACGGTGTCCATGGCACCGAGCCGAAGAGCTGAAAGCTCAAGTGCTTCTGGATCGGGAAAAAAGACTATTTACTTTTAAAAAAAAAAACAGTATGTAATGGTACTGATGAGAAAATAAAGATCGGAATACTAAGAGCATTCATATTCCCAGTGGCAACATATGCGTGTGAAGCATGGACATTTAAAAATGCTGTGGAAAAACAGATATGTGTTTTTGAAAATAAGTGTTACAGAAAAGTCATGGACAGAGAAGAGAAAAAATAGATATGTAAAATAATGTGCAAAATACACATTACATGCATGTTACATAGTTTTCAGAAGCGGAAATTATTTATTCAAGTGACGTAAATAGTGCAAGATAAACATAGAAATGAAACAGGAGAGATGGTAACTTTACCTTGCTGTCTGAGTGTTTGGTTACATACAAAGTACACCAGTAGTGTATGTAGATGCAATTATTAAGCTGAACGTGAAAAGTTCACTACAGGTGTAATCTTATCATGAATAGCGTGCATCACCTGTCTATATCCAAGTACTACGTGTGAATGATTCACGTTCTGTTTATTGTTAACTGATAGTAAACAAATAGTTGGAAGTGTAAATGGTGTGGTGGTAAGTTGTTTACCTCTTATCCAAAAGGTAGTCAGTTTGTTCCCCACGGGAGCGATCGGGATATTCTTTTTCCAGATATCCCTGATCTCAGAGGCGATTCGTCATCCTTTTTATTGGTGGGGTCAGGCAAAAATGTTCGGGAAAATCAAGGTTTTAAATTAGGTTATATTTTAATTTATTAAATAATAAATGCACGTTACAGATTATTTTTGACGATGCCTGGCCCCACTGGCCCTTAATAACGAGCCGCCATTGCCTGCTTTCTCTAAACAAATGTGCTTCTTCGAACGTTCCATATCGACCACATGTTAACCACTCTTTGTGATTTGTTTGTAATACAAGCCTAAGAGCGATCGTACGTTGTGTCAATTATGTGCCTACAAGTAGACCAGCACATCATATTTCTGCGACGCTTTTTATTTACTAGGGTAGATTCCCTAAGCCCTACCGTAGTAACCTCTTTCAACATGTCTTGTAGGTCGTAGTGTTACTATTCATTGCACCAATTGAAAGCCTCAGCAACACATGGGCGAGAGACCCCCCTAAAGCGGAAAGTTGAAATAAATCTGATATTCAAGAACTCACATCAGACAGAACAAGTAGCGGGAACAAACATGATATTCAAGCATTTGTATATACAGCACATACACATATACATATATTAAAAATAATCTGGTTTGTATAAAAGTTAAGAAAGATATGTCATTGTAAAGTGGGACATGTTACCAGTTGTTGGGCGTTAATCTTCATCTCTTATCATTCTACGTCAGACTTGTGTGTTTACATTGATGCTTTTATAACTTGCTTCCATGTGAAACTGTTTTTGCAAGTACAGCAGCCAGAAGAAGATCGGAGGAAACTTGTAAACATTCTCCTTGTTCTATGTTATTTAAGAAATAGATCTTCTTTCTTCTTTTTCTTCTTATTCTTTTGTCGTCACACTGCTACCGAGTTGTTGCCCAGTGTCGTCCACTACTACCGAGTTGTTGCCCAGTGTCGTCACACTGCTACCGAGTTGTTGCCCAGTGTCATCACACTGCTACCGAGTTGTTGCCCAGTGTCGTCACACTGCTACCGAGTTGTTGCCCAGTGTCGTCACACTGCTACCGAGTTGTTGCCCAGTGTCGTCACACTGCTACCGAGTTGTTGCCCAGTGTCGTCACACTGATACCGAGTTGTTGCCCAGTGTCGTCACACTGCTACCGAGTTGGTGCCCAGTGTCGTCACTGCTCGGTTGTTGCGTGTCGTCACTGCTACCGAGTGTTGCAGTGTCGTCACACTGCTACCGAGTTGTTGCCCAGTGTCGTGATTTTCTGTTTTTGGCATGCGCTGTTCTGGTGGCTTGGGTGATTTTATTTTTGCTTTTGACAGGATTCTTCTAAGCCATCTGACCATCTTTTTCGTGTTCTTCCTCTCACCTTCTTCCCTGATGTTCTGTAGTAGTAGAAGACTCTGTATACTGTGGAGTTTGGATGTATTCGTATTAAGTGATCAAACCCCTTCATTCTTTGTTTCTCAATGTAATTCATGCACGGTTCTGTGCCAACCAAGAAACTGATTGCAAACACAAATACTCGGCTCGATTGTATTGCAAAATTACACAGGCACAGTTTTATAGACATATGTCTGACAGGGATATTCCAATGTACGAAACATATTCTAATCGTCAAATAGCTTGTTCTGAGCAGAACTTTGCCAGCCTAACAGTCCTTCAAAATGTCTATATCTCTCAAAGGCCAAATGTCTGCCCCACATCTGCAGCCGTCATGCTCAAATCATCAGTTACATCCTTAAATCATCTTCTCCGTGGTATTCCTCTTTGCTAAGTTGCCTCCTTTCATAATTATATTCTCCAATCCTTCGGTTTCTTTTTTTGTCCAAACTACCTCATTTTTTTCATTCCTATTTTTTGTAGCATTAGCCAGTTTTCTTAGAATTTGAGTCCTTTCTGAATAGATCTATTTGTTCTCTTCTCTGTCCATGATATACGGAATATTCTTCTATAACACTTATTTTCAAAAGTATATATATGTTTTTTCCTTACGTTGTTAAATGTCCATGCTTCACATCCCTATGTTGCCACTGGGAATATTCATGCTCTTAGTTTTCCGATCTTTGTTTTCCGATCAATTCCACTTCCATAATGTTTTTGGTTGGTTAATCTTTTGTAAGGTCCCATTTGTTTCTATTTTCATTTCCTTCATCCCATTTCCATCTTTTGTTAGCAGTGCATTAAGTTATTCAAAACTGTTCATATTTTCAATTTTCACTCCGCTGATAAAATATTCTTTGCCATGTTTGTTTATCAGTGGTCATTATTTTTTTAAAATTATTTTTGCCACATTGAGATATAGATTTTGTTATCTTTAACATTAGGGAACACATACACCTATTAAAACACACACCCATGTAAGCATAAACTCACAGTATTAAACCGATGTACCACACATATATACACACATATGCTCATATACTCACATTGTTATGTCGATGAATCACACACCTATACACAAGCACAGTCGCGGGCGCATATGCGTATATGTGTTTATAATCATGCGCATATAAGCATATCGGTTATAGATGCTACTTTGTTCAACCCTACTTGTAGTATCTTCTTCTTTGCGTTCGTTCTTTACGATCAATTTTAATCACTCTTTGTGATATGTTTGATTTTTGCCAAGAACGTGTATACGTTGCATATTGGTTTGGTAGGCCCCTAAACGCATAAGACTTCTACACATTTAGGACACATGCATCGATTTCAGCCAAACCTCCTTAGTCGCCTCTTACGACATGCGTGGCAGGTAACAGTGGTTCTATTCTTTACACCCCAAATTTGGGCCCCGGTAACCACTCGGGGTACCTTCTTTTCTTCGAGCGCTCCATATCGACCACTTGTTAACCGCACTTTGTGATTTGTATATGATTCAAGTCTAAGAGCGACTGTACGTTGCGCCAGTTATATGCCTACAAGTAAGCCATCACATCCGATTTCCGCGACGCTTTTTATTTACTAGGTAATTTCCTATACCCCTACCTTAGTTGCCTCTTACGACATGCCTTTTAGGTCACAGTGGTACTATTCTTTGCTCCCTTTCTGGGACCCGGTAATACACGAGCGTTTTGAATAAATAAAACGCACGAATCTCTGAAGAAGATCATTCTGAAGGGCATGATACCGGACAAATGGGGGAAGGGAAAACCAAGGAGAAGATTTGTTTAGGATGTTATAGACGAGTTAAGTATCACTAGGCAGACGACGGACACCTAACACAGGTCAGGGAGACATTTAGAACTGCTGTCGTAGGTACCAAGTTCCGATAGAAACCAGCTAGATGATGATGATGTTGGGGATGATGACAACGATGATGATGATAATGATGATGATAATGATGATATGGATGATAATGATGATGATAATGGTAATGATGATGATGATAATGGTAATGATGATAATTACAATGATGATAATGACAATGTTAATGATGATGACAATAATTATGACAATGTTAATGATGACAGTGATAATGATGACAATAATGATGACAATGATAATGATGATAATGATAATGATGACAATAATGATGACAATGGTGATGACAATGATGATGATGATGATGACAATGATGATGATGACAATGATGACAATGATGATGATGATGATGATAATGACAATGATGATGACAATAATAATGATGACAATGATGATGACAATGATAATGATGACAATGATGATGACAATGATGATGACAAATGATGATGACAATGGTAATGATGATAATGTCAATGATGACAATGGTAATGATGATGGTGATGATGATGATGACAATGGTAATGATGATGGTGACAATGGTAATGATGATGGTGACAATGGTAATGATGATGGTGACAATGGTAATGATGATAATGATGACAATGGTAATGATGATAATGATGACAATGGTAATGATGATGATGACAATGGTAATGATGATGGTGACAATGGTAATGATGATGGTGACAATGGTAATGATGATAATGATGATGATAAAAGGTAAGTGAACCAGAAACTTCTAAAACTCTACTACACAATCAAGGGGTCGTCCTGGTAAGACACCACACATCACTGGACAGTCTGGCTACGACAGTGTTTATCTAGAAGTGGGTGATCTGTATTAAAACTATATACCAAAAGTTGCATACACACTAAAAGCAAGGTAGCTTTACAAAGCACAGAGACCAGACAGAGAGATCGACGTTTCTATCAAAAGATCTTAATCTAGCAACTTCTACAAGAACAACACGGAATACATACAAGAAGACGACGTTGTATGTATTACAACATATACAAAGAGAAAATAATGGATGAATTACTGGCCTAGATAACGTAAGCATCATTAAATGATGGAGACGCAAGGTTTCTGAGCTTAACACAGATGCTTGTACGTATTGGTCTACGCACGAAAAAAGCCAAAAGACTGACTCCATTGCACCGGGTTTTATCCCATTGGGATCGATCCCCCACCGCAGAAATGGTACGCCAAGTGCCGATAGTATTGCAAGATGAGAACAAGGAGTTTTTTGCAAGAACCCCAGAGGAAGCAACGGAACTAACGAACATGATCAACAAATAAACAGTGTACATATATTAAGAGCTTCCGAAAAAACAAATAGACAAACACAGATTCGATCCACTTACCCTCATTTCTTACGACACCCATCTCCTAGCCTTGCAATACGAGCGTCCTTACGACACCCATCGCTTAGCCTAGCAATACGAGCGTCCTTACGAATACAACCAGCGAGACATTCTAAAAAAATGGCTCACGTGGTAGTGTCTTTCTCAAACGCTTCGTGACAACTAGACACAGAATAATCAGGTAAGGTTCAATCGAACAGTGTTTGCACAAACACATGCTATAAGCTTATTGTGCTTGTATATATTTGAGACGAGACAATATCATACATAAACACATGTATACACATATAACAAACATGCATACATCATTCAAAGTAGCTTCAAATTTATTGAACTTTACCTGATTATTCTGTGTCTAGTTATAACGAAGCGTTTAAGAAAGACACTCCCCCGTGAGTCATTTTTTTAGAATGGCTCGCTGGTTGTGTTCGTAAGGACGCTCGTATTGCTAGGCTAGGCGATGGGTGTCGTAAGGACGCTCGTATTGCTAGGCTAGGCGATGGGTGTCGTAAGAAATGAGGGTAAGGGGTTCGAATCCAGTGATTGTCTATTTGTTTTTTCGGAAGCTCTTAATACCTGTACACTGTTTATTTGTTGATAGTATTGCCCAAAGCACCAACTTCGTAACTCTGATAACAATTATAGTGGTCTCAGGAAAAATAGCACTCGTGAACAGAATAGCGCAGTCCGGATTTGAACTCACGACCTTCAGGGTGCAAGGCAAAGACTTAACCACTTAGCCAAAGTATACATACACATACACATGACAGAACAAACAAACGCACATCTACATGTACATACATACCCACAAATAGACACAGCTTAGACAATAGTTAAGTGTATTTTTCTTAATGGTGGCGAAAACTCAAACCAGACTAACAAGTCATTATATACAAAACAGAACCTTTTAAAATATACTAATACAGACAAGAATGTTTCTTTAAAGTTCAATATTCGTTTTCGTTCTGAGTTTCATAGCCAGGAAAATACTTCCTTTTTCTTGTTCGTCGTTTTTCTGCCATTGATCATGATACAGCTCAGGTAACGAAATCCATCATTCGCTTCTTCTTCTTCTTCATTTTTCTGACAGTTGGGAATCTGTGGGGGTGAAGTATTGTGCTCGCCTCTTCCATTAAAGATATTCTGTTCGTTTTCTTCATTGAGCGATCAGAACATTTTTTTCAATAATCCCTGATTTCATTGTAGGTGAGATTGAGTTACTAATCATATCGGAGACGGACGATGTCCTGTGTACAAAATGAGAGCTCGAAGAACTATTGGAACTATAAAATCGATTGTTGTAGGCTGGGAAGCTGCTGTCTGGGTAACAGTTGTTAATAACAATTAAATACAATTTCTACAACATTACCAAAATTGTAGCAGGGACTGACACAGAAGCTACAGAGTCCGTGCACTGCCGCTGACATCTTCCTGTATAAGAAAGAGAACGGAGCACACATGGTTATTCACCAAAGTGCAATGATGATGGTCCTACAAAGCAATCAACCAATTTATGAAAGCCATCAGCTTACGGTACCGATGTGTTAAATGAACTGTGAAATTGCCCTCAACTCATACATAAAATCTTTCTTGCTCGGGAAAGAATAAAGCCAACATATTGGCAAGGGCGGAACGAACCTAGCGCAGCCTCACGCATAATAAAACTTTACAGAAGTAAAGACACTCCTGAAACAGTCTAATAAAAATAAATGAGAGAAACAAACGAAGGATACAACCCAGAGTGTGGCGGCCTCATTAGGGCCAGAGGGCCGGGCCCCACAAAAAAAGATCACGAGCCACTGACCCAGAGTAAGAAAGTATAAATAAACTAAGCAGAAAAACAAACAGACCACAAACTTCAGACTAAACACGGGTCACTGCTATCTCAGTGCACACCTCCATTAAATGGGTCTCATGGGCTCGGTTGTCTGTATCCAATAGAGCACCAAACAGTCTCCAGACCACATCATGCAAGACTGTCTCAGTTTTAACATCTTGACATCGAAAATAACCTGTCGAGTCAATCTGCCAAAGTAAAAGAAAACATAATTATTTCTAAATCGAGATCAAATATTTGTTATCTAAATTTGCATACCAAAACTCACCTTTCGATGTGACCCAGAAATGAAAAAAATTACCTGAAAATCTTTTGCGATTTTGTTATTTTTTCGCACCAAAAAAAAAAAAAGGAAATATTTATTGATTGCTCTTATCTGTTAACTCTTACATTATACCAGCCTACATGATAAACCGCTCTGGAACTACCAAGTTTTCGACATGACGCCTCTTATATCAGTCACAAATCTGTACAGGTGGATTACTCATAGAATTTTAAATATATAGAACCAAATTTTACAGCTTTTTATCTATTGAGTTATACAATACCATAACATCAGATCTGAATGATCATATGAGAGTTCTCCAAGATTTTGCACATATCAGTTCTTTCTCCAGGGGGGATTGAAACAACTGAAGTAGGAATCAGATTCGAGAAATTAGAAACGAACAGTCAAGATTTTTTAGTACGTTATGGTGAGTGAGACATAAAGTTGAAAGCTTAGTGGCAACTGGCAAACTTAATGGGTAAGGGAAAAGTAAATAGATAAATACATTGTTGAATTTATCATATGCAATGGTCGCAGTTAAGAAAACATGCCTGATTAAAGGGTTTTAAAGCCGAAGATTGACTTCATTGCACCGGGTTTTACCCCATATGGCTCGGTCCCTCTCAGCAGAAATGGCACGCCACCTGCCGAGAGTATTGCACAAAGCACGAACTCCGTGCTCCGACAACAATCCTAGGGGTCTCTGGAAAAACTGCACTCGTGAACAGAACGCCGCGGTTCGGATTCGAACCCACGACCTTCGACTCACAAGGCAAAGGGCTTAACCACTTAGCCATAGAGACCCCCTACATGCCTGATAAGATACTCTAAGGATCGTATAAGATGGCGAACCATAATCTTCTACGCGTCCCTGAATGTCACGTGATGTTAATGATGATGGTGATGAGGAGGAACCAGAATTAAAAGAACACATGCACCACGGAACACAAGAATTCCTGAAAATATACACCTTTAGATGTAACAACATGCACTTTAAGGCACACATTGGCAGCAAAGAAATGAGCACAGAATGTTCATTAACATAAAACAGGAAACATACAGGTAAGATTACAGGTAAAGAAAAGTGAACAGGTGATCTTGTACACTTTTAATGATACGAGACATACAGCTGTTGTTAAGTGAGCAGCATAACTTATTTTTTATTTTTATTTTCGTGCTTTGAGGAAAGATTTTCTAAACACGAAATGATTGACTTAAAACACAACATTAACTATTATAATACGAAAAACCACCAGGTAAACCTTTCAGGTAGTGCTAATTTTCCGATAAGCCACTTCATGTGCTAAAATATTTTATTAAATAAATCTATGTACACTATTCATTTGATGCTATTTGTGTTTATCTCTGGGTATAATACAGCTGGGTGGCGTACGTGACTTAGGGGATATTAACTGTGACTCGATCTATTAACCCCGACGTTCTGAGTTCGAATCACGCTGCGGACAGTTTGGTTGCAAATTGTTTCGTGTGGATTTTTACAAAGGACGATGGCACCACCCGTTCAGAAAGCAATGTCAAACTACTGAACGTAATAATGCCTGGAAAAATCATAAACATTGTTAAAAAGCTGGGGTTGATTCGCAAATTCATGTAAGGGATATTCAATTAACTTTAACTTAGAATACAGCTGGTGAACTCAACTGTATGAACTGTGCAAACAGCACAAGGTCGTCCAGTGGATACCATCTCAATGTAGAATACCAGAAAATCAAGCACCAAACCGACTGGTCATGGAGGGTGCTGCAGGAAGTCAGCAGGATGTACCAGTTACCTATAATCGAAAGAAAATGATGATTAAATCGATCAGAAAGCCACCAACACTACCACAGTACGACTATAAAAATATGACGTGGATTGGCTTAAATGAAAATCTTCTTTGCGGCCACACTCTATGCGGGCGTTCAAAATATCAGCTCTATCCATTGGCTGGCCCTCTGATATGGTGACAGAGCCAGCCAGCCTGTCTGCTCTCTCTTTGCCAACGACATCCATGTGCCCCGGAACGAAGATAAGTGTGATTCTGCAAAATGTTGACTACTAGTTTGCAGGAACTAGGTTTGAAGATTGGAGTAGCAAAAAAAGAACAGTATAACAGGTACGTGAGTAGGCTCATCAATCAAAATTGAACTGGTACGGTCAGCCGCTGGACGCTGTTGGAGATATTGCGAAGAAGATCGAAGCACCTATGGACATGTCCGAAGTACAATGAAGATATTCCAAACTGAAACTGAAACAGACTATAACATTATAAGCAACTTAAAATAGGTTGTCATTCTACACCTCAAAACATAACACAATCGGCTCCGTAGAAACATGTGCACAAAACGCAAAAACTGACACTTAATTTAGCTGTACGTACATGTGGACAGGTATCATAGAGTGCAGAGCACATACTTCAAGACAGCCCCAAACATGATATACTGAGACAAGCTCACTGTTATAGAGACTGGCAACTAATTCAGCTATACGTACATGTGGACAGGTATCACATATTGCAGAGTACGTATTCAAGACTGGCTAAAATATCCTTTCTTCCTTCCTTTCGTTCGCTTGAAATATGTCTATATATTCACTGTTGTCTCTTGTATGAACTTCACTGTCTTTTGTAGCTCCCACAGAGGTCCGTGTAGTTTTCTGTCGAGTGTTGTTTCATTAGGCCAGTGAGTTTGCCTCAGTGTATCATATTCAGGGCAGTCTTGAAGTATGTGCTCTGCAGTCTGGTGTGACTGTCCACATGAACACATGGTTGAATTAAAAATCTTGAATGTTATATACATGTGGCTGCAGAGTCGATTGTATCCTGTTCTAAGGCGCAGAATGACAACTTGTTTCAATCTACTCATATTATAGTAATCGTCTTGTGTTGGTATTTGTGGCTTTCTGATTGATGTAATCATCATTATCTTTTGGTGGTAGGTAACTGGCACATCTGGTTGCTCTCCTGCAGCAGCTTCCTTGGCCAATCGTTCTGCTGTTTCATTTCCTGGTATTCCACAGTGAGAGGGTATCCAATGCAAGATGACCCTGCGCTGCTTGGACAGTTTACTGCCCCAAACATGACATGCTGAGACAAACTCATTGTCATAGTGTAACAACACTGGGAAGAAAACTACACAGACTTCTGTGAGAGCTGCAAAAGACAAGGAAGTTAAACCAAGAGACAATATTTAATATATATACACTATTTTAAGTGAACTAAAATAAGTAAGGACTGCACTTGGAGTTGAACACGGTATAATAATAATAATTCCTCTCGTACATAGGCCCTGCAAAGAATTTCTCCATACCGCTCTATCCTGGGTAACTTGCTCAATCTCTTCCATGGAATTGAGACCGATGTTTCTTAACTCTCTCAAAAAAGTTCGTTTCAGGGCCTTCCTAGGCCGTCCTTTCTTTCTTGAACCCTTTGCATCCCACTTCAATGGCTGCTTTGATATTCTTTGATCCTTTCTTCTCAAGGTATGCCCAGCATATCTCCATCTTCTCCTTCTTATAACAGTTGTTACTAGTGGTTGACCAGACAATTCTCTGATTTCATAACTTCTCCTGAATTCGCGCCATTTTATATTCATTCTTTGAATACTGTATGTTTGCAAACAAATCCACACAATTCTTGGAGTAATCCAGCGATAACTCATTGTATGCAATCACGTAAAGATGGCGCCTATAGGAATATTTCATGTTTGGTTAAGTTCATCCGTGCTCCCCGGTAACAACAGAAAGCCGACTAGCTAAAACGGGAAAATAAAAATTCCTGTTTAAAGAGGGTGGTTTTATATGTGTTTGATAGAACATTGTAAGATTTTCTGAATATATATATGAGACTGCAGTAAAACTATTTGATTGGCAAAAACGTAATCACAAAGTACTGTAGTTTTACAAATTACAAAACAATGACAATATTCAGCAACGTTTCGACCAATATTAAGATTTTCTGCAATTTTACACAACTCTACGTGTCTATGGTTATTTATTGATGCACAATTTTAATAATACTGATATTCCATACTGTTAAGCTGAACTTGTAACATAATATAACCTTGATTTAGCATGTTGTGTTAAGCTTAACTTGTAACACAATATAACCTTGATTTAGCATGTTGTGTTGAGGTTAACTTGTAACATAATATAACCTTGATTTAGCATGTTGTGTTAACAACTTGTAACATAATATAACCTTGATTTAGCATGTTGTGTTAAGCTTAACTTGTAACACAATATAACCTTGATTTAGCATGTTGTGTTAGCTAACTTGTAACACAATATAACCTTGATTTAGCAAGTTGTGTTAAGGTTAACTTGTAACACAATATAACCTTGATTTAGCATGTTGTGTTAGCAACTGTAACACAATATAACCTTGATTTAGCATGTTGTGTTAAGCTTAACTTGTAACACAATATAACCTTGATTTAGCATGTTGTGTTAACTTGTAACACAATATAACCTTGATTTAGCATGTTGTGTTAAGCTTAACTTGTAACACAATATAACCTTGATTTAGCATGTTGTGTTAAGCTTAACTTGTAACACAATATAACCTTGATTTAGCATGTTGTGTTAGCAACTTGTAACACAATATAACCTTGATTTAGCATGTTGTGTTAAGCTTAACTTGTATCACAATATAACCTTGATTTAGCATGTTGTGTTAAGCTTAACTTGTAACATAATATAACCTTAATTTAGCAAGTTGTGTTAAGCTTAACTTGTAACATAATATAACCTTGATTTAGCATGTTGTGTTAGCTAACTTGTAACACAATATAACCTTGATTTAGCATGTTGTGTTAAGGTTAACTTGTAACATAATATAACCTTGATTTAGCATGTTGTGTTAGCAACTTGTAACACAATATAACCTTGATTTAGCATGTTGTGTTAGCAACTTGTAACACAATATAACCTTGATTTAGCATGTTGTGTTAGTAACTTGTATCACAATATAACCTTGATTTAGCATGTTGTGTTAAGCTTAACTTGTAACATAATATAACCTTAATTTAGCAAGTTGTGTTGAGCTTAACTTGTAACATAATATAACCTTAATTTAGCAAGTTGTGTTAAGCTTAACTTGTAACATAATTTAACCTTGATTTAGCAAGTTGTGTTAAGCTTAACTTGTAACATAATATAACCTTGATTTAGCAAGTTGTGTTAAGCTTAACTTGTAACATAATATAACCTTAATTTAGCAAGTTGTGTTAAGCTTAACTTGTAACATAATATAACCTTGATTTAGCAAGTTGTGTTAAGCTTAACTTGTAACATAATATAACCTTGATTTAGCAAGTTGTGTTAAGGTTAACTTGTAACATAATATAACCTTGATTTAGCATGTTGTGTTAAGGTTAACTTGTAACATAATATAACCTTGATTTAGCAAGTTGTGTTAAGGTTAACTTGTAACATAATATAACCTTGATTTAGCATGTTGTGTTAAGGTTAACTTGTAACATAATATAACCTTGATTTAGCAAGTTGTGTTAAGGTTAACTTGTAACATAATATAACCTTGATTTAGCAAGTTGTGTTAAGGTTAACTTGTAACATAATATAACCTTGATTTAGCATGTTGTGTTGAGGTTAACTTGTAACATAATATAACCTTGATTTAGCAAGTTGTGTTAAGCTTAACTTGTAACATAATATAACCTTGATTTAGCAAGTTGTGTTAAGCTTAACTTGTAACACAATATAACCTTGATTTAGCATGTTGTGTTAAGGTTAACTTGTAACATAATATAACCTTGATTTAGCAAGTTGTGTTAAGCTTAACTTGTAACATAATATAACCTTGATTTAGCAAGTTGTGTTAAGCTTAACTTGTAACACAATATAACCTTGATTTAGCATGTTGTGTTAAGCTTAACTTGTAACATAATATAACCTTGATTTAGCATGTTGTGTTAAGCTTAACTTGTAACATAATATAACCTTGATTTAGCAAGTTGTGTTAAGCTTAACTTGTAACATAATATAACCTTGATTTAGCATGTTGTGTTAAGGTTAACTTGTAACATAATATAACCTTGATTTAGCATGTTGTGTTAAGCTTAACTTGTAACACAATATAACCTTGATTTAGCATGTTGTGTTAAGGTTAACTTGTAACATAATATAACCTTGATTTAGCAAGTTGTGTTAAGGTTAACTTGTAACATAATATAACCTTGATTTAGCATGTTGTGTTAAGGTTAACTTGTAACATAATATAACCTTAATTTAGCATGTTGTGTTGAGCTTAACTTGTAACATAATATAACCTTGATTTAGCAAGTTGTGTTAAGGTTAACTTGTAACATAATATAACCTTGATTTAGCATGTTGTGTTAAGGTTAACTTGTAACATAATATAACCTTGATTTAGCAAGTTGTGTTAAGGTTAACTTGTAACATAATATAACCTTGATTTAGCAAGTTGTGTTAAGGTTAACTTGTAACATAATATAACCTTGATTTAGCATGTTGTGTTAAGGTTAACTTGTAACATAATATAACCTTGATTTAGCATGTTGTGTTGTTTTTAAATTGAATTTCTCTATATCTAACAATACTGGAATGCGAGGTCACGCGACGATTGTGGTCTGATGTCAGTGAATTTTTACCAGAGCCCGCCGGTCATATGTTACCGGAGGCTACGGTTCATCCTATGTAAGATCAGACAAAAGCTCTTTACGTCACGTTTGACAAGAAATCACATACGTCTTCATGTTTTTATCCTTTTATTTCTATTTGATAATGCCGCAAGGGAGATAAGGCGTGTAAACGATTCAAGGAATGGGGGTGAACATACAAATCTAATCAGACTACAAGAAATCAAATCAAACGATGTGTAACCAGATCTATGCTGGAAGTCAAAGAAGAAAAATAAACCAATACAGAACTAGTGTTGTAGTCGCCACGCTCTGAAAGACATCCAGAGGAAGTGATCGGAGCGCTTATGGACTAATTGGTTTAACGTGTGCGATGATGATATATATATATATAAAAAGCATCAAATTATCTTATGAATAATTTGTTTTAATTAAAGATTTTGGAACATTAGGTGACTTGTCGGAAAATTGGTACTGTCCGAATTGTCCATCAAGAGGCTTATCGTATTCTATGAGTTAATCGATTGATTAGTTGATTGATAGAACCATCATCATTGCACTTCGGTGAGTAACCGTGTTTGCTCCGATCTCTTTCTTATACAGGAAGATCTCAGCGACAGTGCACGAACTTAGCACCGGCGAGGGTGCCCGATGTAATTTAGAAGATGGTGAAAATATGTTGTATGACATTTTTTTTTTTTTTTAAATATTTTAATGAATGTTACCATTCAGATGCGGCTCGTCATTAAGGGCCAGTGGGGCCGGGCCTCACAAAAAATAATTTATAACGTTTATTTATTATTTTATAAATTAAAATATAGCAACCAAAAATCATGATTTATCCGGGGAAAAAATGTCTGGCCCCACCAACAAAAATGATCACGAGCCGCCACTGTTTCCATTGATAAACTAAATAGCTAATTTGACTATTCAATATCTTAGACACTCACGGCTAACACAACAAGACACAGCAGGTTGAGACACTATCTCAACGATATAAACGATTGACATGACATGTTTATCTACATGTGGCACCAGATCTTGTATCTATCTACCTGTAGGAAGAGATCATTTACAGGTGAACACATGTAACAAACTTACTTAGCATGTGGAATTAGCAAAAGGCAGTAGCAAATGATAGACAAGCGAAGTTTTATTTTAAGCTGTACTGTAATATATAGAAGTATTCTCGAAGTGTTATTATACAGTAGTACGTGCTGCATAGAACATAAATTGCAAACATTCATCAACTGGTGTCTGCGCAGAATAGGTATATAAGATGGTATAATAGGGTCACAAATGAGGAACTTATGGAAAGAACAAGACAGATTTCAGTCTATTATCAGGTTAAAAAAAGACGCTGGCGCTGGATAGGACACCCTTTGCGAAAACAGGAGGGGAATATAACAAGAAGGGTCCTTGCCTGGACCCGCAGGGACAGCGAAAGAAGGGGAGAAATACATGGAGACGAGATTTGGAGGCGGAGATCAACAATATAAAGAAGAGCTGGGGGAGCTGCAGGAGATAGCTAGAGATAGGAAGACTTGGCATGAGTTGGCTGAGTGCCTATGCCCTAATCCGGGGTAAAAAGGCAAAGATAGAGAGAGAGCGCGAGAGAGAGAGTGAGAGAGAGTGCGTGCTGGAAACTGACTTCATCCTATCTAAGTTGGAGACATTCCAAAATATTTGGAATCGTGTGTAAAAAAAAAAGGTCGTGTTTCATTTCATCAATCAATCAACTGCCATGCCTGCCGGCGTAGGCGATCATGTCTCTCCACAACTCTCTTTGCTTGGTGCCTGTAATCAGTTCTGACATCGATCTTGTGTCTAACCATGATGTCAGGCCATCTATTATCTTCTCCCTCTGTCGTCCACGATCTCTCCTTCCCTGAATTTTACCTGTTGTCACCAAATTTTCTAAGCCCTCTCTTCGCATTATTTGCCCGAAGAACCTTGATTGTCGGTTTCTTATTCTTTTGATAAAGTTTTTTGTGTGCAGGCCTGATTTAAAACCACCTTCTTTTCATACTACATCCATAATTACACAATCCAGAAACGTTTCACAATTTTTTTATGAATAAATAACATTTTTGTTTTACAGTTTTGATGTCAGAAGTGGAGCGTCTTGCTTTGTTTTACAGTTTTGATGTCAGAAGTGGAACGTCTTGCTTTGTTTTACAGTTTTGATGTCAGAAGTGGAGCGTCTTGCTTTGTTTTACAGTTTTGATGTCAGAAGTGGAACGTCTTGCTGAATGGATTAGAACGCGGCTCCGATGCGGGAGACCAGGACTCAATCCATGGTAAGGCCAATGAGTTATTTTTCTGTCAAGGGCATAAAAAAAAAATCATAACCTGAACAGTTTCGCAGCAACTGCACTAGCCAGACAACCATCAACTTCCAAGGCACGTGTCCACCCTGTCCTATACCACATAAAAAGCGTCATCACAAGCAGTAAATACATTCTTTTTATGTCAGAAGAAAGTCCTTTTTTTCGAAACGAAACTGCGTGTAAAAAAATATCAGCTGTTGAATTGTACGCCGATTTTATCACATTCTAATAAATTAAAATTGAAGTAGCTATGCCCACATGTGATGTCTGAAATGATGCTTAGGTAAAAATTAATAAAGGTGGACTGGAATATAAATTTACTACAATTGTTGACTACCGAGCATCACTCTATGTGGCGTTTGTAACTAAAATTCCAACAAAAACACAACAGAATGTAGCGCCTTGACCTTTTGGGTTAAACAATACATCTTACACGTATCATAGAAAATACGAAGGGCCTGAGAAGACCATCATGGAAGGAGGCATAACCCGCCTGCCCAGCGTGTTCGTAGCTCGTTGGACGACCGTGTGACAAGCCCTCTGTGAGTGCGGGTTGAATTCCGCGGGTTGACAGAAAAACCCAAAGGTTCTCTAGATTTACGGTGTTCGTGGCACCGAACCGAAGGTTACGATGTCCATGTCACCGAGCCGAAGAGTTGAAGGCTCAAGTGCTTCTGGATCGGAGGGGAAAAAAAGAGGCAAACCGGCAAAGAGAAGAAGAGAAAGACGACAGAGAAGATAAATGCAGGATTACCTGATGGTTTGAACATGACGGCTGCAGAGACGGGACATCTGGCCTATAAGAGAGATGGAGTAATTCCGAAGGACTGTTGGGGTAGAAAAGTTCTGCTCGGGACAAGCTATTTGATGATGATGATGATGACAGAAGACAAAATATTAACTTATTTCATATTCGCTGGCTAAAGCGCATACATTGAATTTTCAGCATGAGCAGAGCAACACACCAGGAGGTGTGGAAATATGATGGGAATTCCAGTATGATCACTCTTCTTTCTTAAAAAAAAAAGTTAGTTGCATATCCTTTACAGGACTTTACGAATCAACCCCATCTTTTTAACGCTGTTTGTGATTTTTCTAGACATTATTACGTTCAGTAGTTTGCCATTGCTTTATGAACGGGTGGTGTCATCACCCTTTCGTAAAAATCAACGAGAAACAATTTGCAACCAAACTGTCTGTAGCATGATTCGAACTCAGAACGTCGGGGTTAATAGACCGAGTCAATACCCTCTAAGCCACATAGGCTACCCTCTTCTGTCTTACGGTCACATAATGCTGCTAGTCGGTCATCTGTGCTAAGCGGACTACGACCGAATTCCTAAGGATGTCTTGTAAGGCGAGCTGGCTACACAACTGAGAGAACACTTTTGTCTATTGTCTATTCCCAGGTGAAAGATGTAGTTGGCTGTCCACTCTTGCCTTTAAGCGTAGGGATGGGAGCTTTAATTTGCGTTCTAGGGCCAGATGAGTCACCCTTGTTGTGTTGTATCCGTGTTTATAGAGTGTGGTCTTGATATTGTCTATCCATCTTTTTCTTGGTCTTCCCTTAACTCTAGTACCCGATCTATTTTTATTGTATGCTGTTATTGGTGGTTGGTTGTATTTCATTCTCATTAAATGTTTGAATCACTGCATTTGTTGTCTTTCGATGTATTCGGTGCATGAAGTTATGCCCACTCTGCTTCTGATGTCCTCATTTCGTAGTCTGTCTTTCCTGGTGACTCCCACTGTCTTCCTCAAGCATTTCATTTCACACGTGGTGAGCTTTCTTTGATGTTTTGCTGTAAGAGACCAAGTTTGGCACTGGTAACAAAGTGTTGGTAGGAAAATACTTTTATCATCTGTCTTTTCACTTCCATCTTGATCTTTGGGTGTTGTAGTAATGGTGAGAGAACACTTTCTTCTCTAAATGTTAATCAGGAAACAAGAGCATTACCCAAAGCACGAATTACTTAGCCCCGACAACAATTCTAGATATCTCTGGAAAAACTGCACATGTAAACAGAACGGTGCCATCCGAATTCGAACACACGAGCTTCGTAACACAAGGCAACGTCTCAACCACTTAGCCACAGAGATCACAATATACAGATATATCATTGTGAAACGTGTACAGGTGAGTCAATGCGTGGACTCCGATAACATATGTTACCTGGGCGACGATCAAAGCAACATTTTACAGGTAAGTTATGGTAGATAAGTTTGCTTCGCTCTACGATCTTTCTTTCTTTTGTCCTTCTCTGCTTTTTTGCTGTTAGGTGTAGCAAGTTTAGCTGATGATCGGTTTCCGAGATAGTGCACACTCGGTCGCTTGATATGCTGTCTTTCTCTTTTTTTTTGCCGTTTGGTTTAGCACGTTTAACTGATGATCGGTTTCCGAGATAGTGCACGCTCGGTCGCTTGATATGCTGTGGTATTGTGGAGTTTTAAGATGTTTGTAACTCCATCAACTCATCTTTTTCTTGGTCTGCCCTTCCTCTTGATTATTCCATTACCAGGTTGTACGCTCTTGCAACTGGTGTTTTCGGATTCATTCTCACCAAGTGGTCATACCATTTGAGTCTCTGTTTTTCAATGAAACTAAAAGCACGTGTTGGATACCACGCTCTATGATACCACTTGTTAATCATTTTTTAATGTGTATATTTTGTATTTGAGCCAAATAGCGAATGGACTTTTGCACTGTATGGGTAAGTTCTGATAATAATTATATTAGTTATATCAGGACAATAGTTAGGCAGGTAAGCTTTAGCAAAACTAATACAGGTAAGTATTAGTAGCAATAGTACACTTAAATATTAGCAATACTTCTTCTTCTTCTTCTTTGCGTTCGCTATTTACGACCAATTTTAATCACTCTTTGTGGATATGTTTGATCTTTGCCAAGAACGTGTATACGTTGCACATTGGTTTGATAGGCCCCTAAACGTATAGACTTCTACACGTTTAGGACACATGCATCCGATTTCAACCAAACCTCTTTAGCCGCCTCTTACGACACGTGTGGTAGGTAAGCCTAACCTGCTTAGTCGTCTCTTACGACAAGTGTGGTAGGTAAGCCTAACCTGCTTAGTCGTCTCTTACGACACGTGTGGTAGGTAAGCCTAACCTGCTTAGTCGTCTCTTACGACAAGTGTGGTAGGTAAGCCTAACCTGCTTAGTCGTCTCTTACGACAAGTGTGGTAGGTAAGCCTAACCTGCTTAGTCGTCTCTTACGACACGTGTGGTAGGTAAGCCTAACCTGCTTAGTCGTCTCTTACGACACGTGTGGTAGGTAACAGTGGTTCTGTTCTTTATACCCCAAATTTGAGCCCCAGTAACCACTCAGGCGAAAAGCAATACTAATACAAATACTCCCCCTTCCTTTTCCATGAAGCAATTACCTTGCAGTAGATGATGGGTGGGTGGCTTGCGTACCTTAATTACCCGGAGAGCTATGCCAGCAGGGTTACGCAAGCAGGACAGGTCAAAGGAGAGAGGTCAGACTAAATGTGGACTCCTGGTCTTCCAGGTTGGTGGGGGTGGGGGAGAGGGGTTGTGCCGTGGGCTAACTACCCATCCATTTTAAAAAGGGTGTAGTTACAGAAACCAAAAACTAATTTTTATTTTCCGATCCAGAAACACTTGAGCCTCTTCAGCTCGGTGCCATGGACATTGTAACCCTTCGGTTCGGTGCCACGAACACAGTGAATCTGGGGAACCTGTGGCTTTTCTGCCAGCCCGATGAATTGAACCCGCACACACAGAGGGATAGTCACCCGTAGTCCAACGCGCTACGAACACGCTGGGCAGACGGGCAACGAAGTTTTCTTAAGGAACTGAAGGGTGTTCGACTATACTGAGAGACCATAAAGAAAACAGCCAGAGACCAGGAAAAGTGACGAACAGCTGTTTAGGCCTTATGCACCACGATTAGCGGTGAGTAATAAGTAGGTAAATAATACAAATAAGTCGTGGCAATAATAATTCAGGTACGTATACAGGTATGTATACAGGTACATACACAGGTAAGCCATGAAAAGTGAATGTAGGTAAGTCAATGTAACATTTATACAGGCATATTTCCTTAAGATGTTTGACCTACATTATGTCTGAAGTTATCAAGAGAGGTATATCTCACTTCTCACGTGAAGCCAAACCAATTTGTCAAGAATGCCCCCTAGGAAAGGTCATAGCTAAGTACTTTGCGATCGACATATTTAAAATGGCCGCCAGGCTTTTCACTTTCATCTCCAGATGTCTGCGGAAACATTCATGGTGAAGATAATTTTTTTTTCTATCCAGAAGCACTTGAGCCTTTCAGCTCTTCGGCTCGGTGCCATGGACATTGTAACCCTTCGGTTCGGTGCCACGAACACCGTAAATCTGAGGAACCTGTGGCTTTTCTGCCAGTCCGCGGAATTGAACCCGCACTCACAGAGGGCTTGTCACCCGTAGTCCAACGCGCTACGAACACGCTGGGCAGGTGGGCGGTGAAGATAATAACATACGGCTAGCGTTCTGTATAATTTTCGAAAAACATTGTATAATGTGAGTCAGACAAAAACTAAAAACCAAATTGAAATAATAAAATCGACGAAATATTTTGGAGAATGCATGAATGATAACATTTACATGAGAGCAAAGGAAACGGAAGTGGGAGGAAACAAGAAAATATACATCTAGTGATAAGGAAGACGGACAGATCATGAGTTTTACGGCACTGATGAGGAATGGAGTTTAAAAGAGAAAATTGTCGAAATATGGTTTACTACATAGGAGTTCTAAAATGTGTAATAGGAGGTGTTGAATGAGGTCGAGACACAGAGAAAACTTCATCAATATAAGAAAGAGGCAGTCATCATTTTTACGGGCATGTGATGAGGAGGGGAGGTTTACACATTGTAACAACTGGTAAACTCGAGGGTAGACGAGATAGAGGAAGACAGAGAGTGAAAGTTTTGGATAGTCTGATTTATTGGCATGGTAGAGCGTCAACATCTGAGTTGATAGCAAACACCAGAGACAGAGATTTGTGGAGATCCATGATCGCCTACGCCAACCAGCATGGGGTACTTTGTCATTAGCCGGCCACAACTGACAGCAAGACCTATTTTTAGAAATTGTCGGAAAGTGTCATCTATTTTTAGATATGTTGTAAATAGTCATGGACAGTCCACTTTGGGACCCAGGTAGGTCAAGCATTAGTATGTCGATACATATACAGTGATAACAACACAAATACAGCGAGGAAAGGAGGAACAATTATATTATAGGAAAAAACCCCACAGAAATTGCCTAACCCTAACCCTGCCACAAAATATAAAATCTTGCGATTGTTTGTTACTACTTAATTTTTTTTTTTAAAGCCGAAAACGAAAGGTTTTTCAACATGAAACCCCAAAAACGCAAATGGAATAAACCGTGCAGACTGTTCGACCTTTGAAAATCACTGGACAATCCCCGACACGCCTACGGGATACCCGGGGTTTACCCGGAACTCGTTGTTCAGGTCTTTTTGCGGCCGGCTAATGACAAAGTACCCAGCATGGCACTTGATGATGATCTCAAACTGTATATTTTGTCAATGAAGAATTCTAAGAAAACAAGGGGAAACCCCGAAGTAAATGGATAAGATAATATCTAGTCAAACTAATGAATATTACACAGGATAATTAACTTCTACAATTCGACAAGCCATAAGACAAACCATTTAGGCAACACCAATTTTCCCACAAACCACACCACGAAACAAAGCAATAAACACTGCCTAGTTTACTTCCTAGTGTTTCTGTGGTATCAAATTGAAACTTGTTTGACCGTAGAAACCTGAGTGAATTGTGAAACTGAACTCTGGATTCTAGCCTACAAGCTAGTTCACTATTCACTATGTTATTGAGGCTCTCTGGTGTGCTTATCCTAAGAGTTAGGCTTTCATGGAACACAACTGTCAAACACTGCAATTGAACTCGGTTGTTATTCTCTTGGTACCATCGCCATGGTGGCTGTGCCTAGGATAGTGACTCGGTCTATTAACCGATGTTCTGAGTTTGAATCACGTGCAGAAAGTTTGGTTGCAAATTGTTTCGCATGTATTGGACAAAGGACAATGGCACCCGTTCGAAAGCAACGGCAAACTACTGAACGTAATAATGCCTAGAAAAATCACACAGCGTTAAAGCTGGGTTGATTCAGGATATGATTATGGAAGACTCCTCAAAGACCTAAGCAGACGACCAGGTCATTATATTTCGACTACCACCGGACACTGCAAACTCAACAAACACTTATACAGACTAGGAATAAGTCAAACAGATCTCTGCCAGTGTCAGAAGGCAGAACAGACACCAGAGCATATCCTGCAAGACTGTCCTCTTCTGTTTGAGCTGAGAAGCAACATGTGGCCACACCCAGTCGACCTGAAAACTAAGCTTGGGGGAAACCTGACAGACCTGAAGCTGTCTGCCCAGTTTGTAGTCCACAGTAAATTAAGCGCATGACCAGAGATCGCTGAAGAAGAGAAGAAGATTCGCAAAGTCCTGTAAAGAATTTGCAATTAACTTTTAACCCCTCGCCATAGCCGTAAAGACGAACGATTTTGAGACTACATCCAGCTAGTTTCCTCAACAAAGAAAAAGAATCTCGATTGTTGTGTTTTTCCAACAGCATCGACCCCCAACACGGACAAATAATATTAGAATCAAACAGTGTTAGCACAATATATATATATATATATATATATCAGCGAGGGAAAGAAAAGACGATAAAGAGGGATATTTAATTGTGCTTTACAGAAAGATAAAGCGCTGCGGATAAATATGTTGTGGCTTTTTGTATTTGACAAGGAATCACAACTAGCTCAAGAAAAACACAGTGAGATTGTATCTGTTGGGAAAAAATATAAAACAAGCAAAATAAAGGAGAAGGTGTTTGTTGAGAGAGGAATAGCTCGTGGCAGATCAGAGAAATAGAAAAATGAACAGATAGGAGATGGTAATGGATGCTATTTGCTGTAGTATATTTCGCAGTGGGGGCTCGTAATCATTTTTGTTGGTGGGGCAGACAAACATTTTATGAAAAATCATGGTTTTATGTTAGGTTTTGAATACAATAGTCACCACTTTAAAAAGTTAGTCACAATTTGTCTAAACGTACCTTGTCGTTTTTAGATGTCTAATGATGGAAGGGGCGATTATCTTATAATGGTTAGTTAATTATTTATATTATTATCTCTTACTTTTATTTATCATTCGGTATTTACGCACCCGGACTGATTTTTAGCGCAGTAGTACCGTTTAACTGTGCACTTGCATGGCCACATAAGAATTTCTCTACTGAATGAATGAATAAAAATCACATATTTGTCTGTGCTAAATAACCAGTTGAGAGAGAGGTCAGAGGTCGATACGTTAACAGATGGTATAAATAGACCACATTTCTATTGGCCCTAAAAAAAAGCAGTGCTCTGACAATGCGTAAAGTATACTAATTAGGGAGAAAATATGCTGAATTTCAGCGTTCTATATTCAACTTTCACAGTTAATTAGTATCACATTAAAAGTAATAATTATGAATAAATAATTTTTAAAATAATGAATACACGTAACACATTCTTTTTGGTGGAGCCCGGCCCCACTAGCCCTTAATGACGAGCCGTCACTGATATTACGGTATGTTCATCAAAAAATCCTTACCCAGTTTATAAATCCTAGTCAAAATACTGCTCTCTAATTAAATTAAAACTAAAAAAAATGTTCTTAAACAACAAACCAATTAACCGACATGCAGGTAATCAGAAGTTGACTTTAACTTAACGTTTTCCCAGATTGTCAGTTCCAAAACTGGTTAACTTCTTTATAAATATGTAAGCAACATACGAATACAATTCACGCCCCTTTCAGCCACATAGAGGCTTAATACACCACCTAACAAACAACAACAAACAAATACAATCTAATCGTATACCATCTACAACTAAATCCTAGGGTGTGTGTGCTTGATCTGAGGTAAGGCAAGAAATACAGAAATATGTGTAAGTCTCTAGATATACATACATGACACTTTCATTATTTTTGTTTCAGGGTTGTCTTGATGCTATCAAGCTTGGAGCAAATTCCATTCTTGCAACCAGATCTCGAGAAAAATTATCTGTGTTAGAAAGGCCTAGAATACGTGATAATTTAGCCATTTTTGCCTGTCCTCAACTTTTTTGGAAAACACTACTTTAGCAGTAATAAAAATAGTTCTAAGGATATAAGGGAAGACTGTAGTAAAACTATGTAGCAATTGAGAAACAAGTAAAAAAAAACTCCAAAATACTATAGTTTTACGAAATACAAAAGTACAAAATGTTGTGTAATCTTTTTGCACTTTGCAAAACACATAATAACAAACTACTGTAGTTTTATAAAATACAAAAACAATTACAATACATAGCAACGTTTCGACTTAAAGCCTTTATCAAGCAAACGATACAACAGGAGTAACTAATTTCACAGCACACTACATATACACTACATAGTTTTACTGCAGTTTTCTCCTATATTGATAATAATTTGTAAAACTACAGTACTTTGTATTTTTTTAAAACGTGATTCGCCATTAACAATAGTTCAGAATTCTTCATGGTAAATAGAAGAAGTTTTACTAACTTGTAAATTGAAGTTTTACTAAGTTGTAAAGTGAAGTTTTATTAACTTGTAAATTGAAGTTTTACTAACTTGTAAATTGAAGTTTTACTAACTTGTAAAGTGAAGTTTTACTAACTTGTAATTTGAAGTTTTACTAACTTGTAATTTGAAGTTTTACTAACTTTTAGCTAACTAAGTTTTATAATATAATAATTCCTCTCGTACGGTTATATGTTACATAGGGCTTGCAAGTAATTTCTCCATACCGCTCTATCCTGGGCAACTCGCTCAATCTCCTCTATGGAACTGAGACCGATATTTCCTGCCTCTCTCAGCAAAGTTCGTTTCAGAGTCTCCTTAGGTCGACCTCTCTTTCTTTGAACCCTTTTCATCCCACTTCAATGCCTGCTTTGATATTCGTTGACCATTTCTCCTCAAGGTGTGCCCAACATATCTCCATCTTTTCTTTCTTATAACAGTTGTCACTAAATTGAAGTTTTACTAACTTGTAAATTAAAGTTTTGCTAACTTGTAAATTGAAGTTTTACAATCTCAGGGTGGCACTTGCCCCATTTTCCTTCACGTGTGGATGCCCATGCTTGGGAATATCTCAAAATTGTGTTTATATTCGTAAAAAAAAGCAATATGACTTTCTTCGTCTATCATGATAAAAGCCCTTAAGGGAAGATAAAAGAAAGGTGGACTAAGTACTAATTTTCAGGATACATTTTGAGATGAAAGTCTGGAACTTGCCGAAGCATCTTATTTATTATTTGTACAGAGAGATGAAAGTGTTGAGTATTTAGTACTGGTTTATAAGAAAACTATAAGAAAGTGGTTCTCAAACTTGTTGAAGTCGTAGTACACATGAAGTCCTACAAATCATCGTAAGAGCACTATACACAAAACATCGTAAGCGCACTATACACAAAACATCGTAAGTGCACTATACATAAAACATCGTAAGTGCACTATACACAAAACATCGTAAGTGCACTATACACAAAACATCGTAAGTGCACTATACACAAAACATCGTAAGTGCACTATACACAAAACATCGTAAGTGCACTATACACAAAACATCGTAAGTGCACTATACATAAAACATCGTAAGTGCACTATACACAAACATCGAAAGTGCCTATACATAAAACTATCTAAGGGGTGCACTATCACAAACATCGTAATCACTATACACAAAACATCGTAAGTGCACTATACACAAACATCGTAAGTGCACTATACACAAAACTGGATAAATAATATGCAAAGAAATATAGAAATAATTGGAAAATGCTCATCATCATCATCAAGGTGCGTATCCTTTATAGGACGTTGCTCTCTTTGCAGCACATTTGAAATTCACTCTTTCTCTTGCCAGTTCACCCACTTCGTTCATGGTTTCTTTAATATCTTGTAGCCATCTTCTTCTTGGTCTGCCTCTGCGTCCTGGGACCCTGTCCTCTAGTATTGTTCTTTCCAGGCCATCGTGACGCTTGATGTGACCAAAGTATGTAATTTTTCTGTATAGTATGTTGTTTATCAGCCAATCCTCTTTAACATTTAGTTCTTTTAGGACATCGGTGTTCTTTCTTTTTTCTGTCCATGGTATTCGTGTGATCTTTCTGTAGCATTTAGTTTCTGTCCATGGTATTCGTAGGATCTTTCTGTAGCATTTAGTTTCTGTCCATGGTATTCGTAGGATCTTTTTGTAGCATTTAGTTTCTGTCCATGGTATTCGTAGGATCTTTCTGTAGCATTTAGTTTCTGTCCATGGTATTTGTAGGATCTTTCTGTAGCATTTAGTTTCTGTTCATGGTATTCGTAGGATCTTTATGTAGCATTGTGGAAAATGCTACTTACCTTATTCATAATTTAATTTCTGCTGATGAGAAGCATGGGTTTGATGTGTCTTGACCATTTTTTACTATGATGCACGCTGACACCGTGTTACCAACCCCTGATCTGGGGGGATTTCCCAGTGCGCACCTAGAAATGTCACCAGGCACACAGGTTTTCCATGAGGCACCATTTGAGAACCACTACTATAAGTCATGGTTTACAGTGATTATTTCCTCAGAAAGTGGCAACGGATGAATTGTAAAGAAGATAAATAGTAGATGGGTGGATTTCTTCCTGTTCGTAAAGTGTAGTGATAGTAGAGGAAGGGTTTCATTTTGAGGAACCAATTCTAGCACATTTTTCTGGGCTGCTCGTGGAAATAAAAATAATTTTTCATGGCGTTTCTAGTGAATCTTCTTTTATCTAATCATGTTTTGCCTCACAGCGTCAGGGTGGTTTTTTGTTTATGTATCCACTGTAGCATTGCTCTTCTGTGACAGAAAGACGGACTGGCGGTGTGCGGGCGAGCGGTCGGACAGATAGATAAATAGATAGATCGACAGACAGTTAAGACAGAGAGATTGACTGGCAGACAGGCAGGCAGACAGACATGCAGACTACATACAGACAGACCGACAGACAGACAAGACAGTCGAGACAGACAAGACAGTCGAGACAGACATGCAGACAGTCGAGACAGGCAGACAGACATGCAGACAGATAGACATGCAGACATACAGACATGCAGACAGACAGACAGACATGCAGACAGATAGACATATATATATAGATAGTCGCAATTTGCTCCTTTACAGCTTGCACATCCACGAAACGGATGTCCTTCCCTATCCTTAATCTTAGTCACACCTATCACGTTTCAACCTATTCCACGAGCCCGTTACTGCTACTCTCTCCTGGTAGAGAAATGAAAAACAAAACCTGTATTAACCTTGACCTGACAAAATAATAGCAGCATTAAGCCCGTTCTCTGTGCCAGGCTTCGTCTCAATTGTTGTACAATAAAAAGCACACTAGCACTCCTGTGTTTGGGATTTTAATATCTGTTTTAGAATCTATATAATATTATCAAGAATCTTTAACATTTGAATATATGTATAATGTTTGACCATTTTTTTATGTCTTTGAATACTTGAAATTGTAATGTCTGATTCATATCATAATATCTGCTTCGTATTAAAATGTCTGCTTCGTATTAAAATGTATGTTTTATATTATAATGTCTGCTTCATATTATAATATCTGCTTCATGTATATGTTACCGTATATGTTTTTTGTCTTCCGTATAGGAAGTCTGAATGTTAAGGCTAATTTGTATTTAGCTAGCTAGCTGCGTGATCTGGGGTCTCTGTGGCTAAGTTGTCAACCCTTTGCCTTGTGAGTCGAAGGTCGTGGGTTCGAATCGGACCCGCCGTTCTTTCACGAGTGCATATTTTTTCCAGAGACCTCTAGGATTGTTGCTGGAGCTACGGAGTTCGTGCCTTGTGCAATACTCTCGGCAGGTGGCGTGCCATTTCTGAGGAAAGGGACCGAGTCATATGGGTAAAACCCGGTGCAATGAAGTCAATCCTTCGGCTTTAAAACCCTTTCAAACCGACCTACATGAAGAAGTAACAGGGCCTTACAAAACATTCAACTAAAACAATTTAACATAACAATGATAGGATAACAAAAATCATAATACTTAAAACAAGCATATTCCCAGTGGCAACGTATGGATGTGAAGCATGGACATGTAACAAAACAGGGGGAAAACATATATCTGCTTTTGAATATAAGTGTTACAGAAGAGTCTTACGAATATCATAGAAAGAGAAGAGAACAAATTTATCTTTCCCAAAGAACTCAAAATTTTAAAAAAAAACTGGTTTACTCTGCAAAATAAAATGTATACTTGAAGTATTTTGGACATAAAAGAAACAAAGGGTTGTAGAAGACCACTATGAAAGGAAGTAACCCGATAAAAGAAACAAAGGGTTGTAGAAGACCACTATGAAAGGAAGCAACCCGATAAAAGAAACAAAGGGTTGTAGAAGACCACTATGAAAGGAAGCAACCCGATCAAAGAAACGAAGGGTTGTAGAAGACCACTATGAAAGAAAGTAACCCGATAAAAGAAACAAAGGGTTGTAGAAGACCACTATGAAAGGAAGCAACCCGATAAAAGAAACGAAGGGTTGTAGAAGACCACTATGAAAGGAAGCAACCCGATAAAGAAACAAAGGGTTGTAGAAGACCACTATGAAAGAAAGTAACCCGATAAAAGAAACAAAGGGTTGTAGAAGGCCACTATGAAAGGAAGAAACCCGATAAAAGAAACAAAGGGTTGTAGAAGACCACTATGAAAGAAGTAACCGATAAAAGAAACAAAGGGTTGTAGAAGGCCACTATGAAAGAAGCAACCCGATCAAAGAAACAAAGGGTTGTAGAAGACCACTATGAAAGGAAGTAACCCGATAAAAGAAACAAAGGGTTGTAGAAGGCCACTATGAAAGGAAGCAACCCGATCAAAGAAACAAAGGGTTGTAGAAGACCACTATGAAAGGAAGTAACCCGATAAAAGAAACAAAGGGTTGTAGAAGACCACTATGAAAGGAAGTAACCCGATAAAAGAAACAAAGGGTTGTAGAAGGCCACTATGAAAGGAAGCAACCCGATAAAAGAAACGAAGGGTTGTAGAAGACCACTATGAAAGGAAGCAACCCGATAAAAGAAACAAAGGGTTGTAGAAGACCACTATGAAAGGAAGCAACCCGATAAAAGAAACGAAGGGTTGTAGAAGACCACTATGAAAGGAAGCAACCCGATAAAAGAAACAAAGGGTTGTAGAAGACCACTATGAAAGAAAGTAACCCGATAAAAGAAACAAAGGGTTGTAGAAGACCACTATGAAAGAAAGTAACCCGATAAAAGAAACAAAGGGTTGTAGAAGGCCACTATGAAAGGAAGCAACCCGATAAAAGAAACAAAGGGTTGTAGAAGGCCACTATGAAAGGAAGTAACCCGATAAAAGAAACAAAGGGTTGTAGAAGGCCACTATGAAAGGAAGCAACCCGATAAAAGAAACAAAGGGTTGTAGAAGACCACTATGAAAGGAAGCAACCCGATAAAAGAAACAAAGGGTTGTAGAAGACCACTATGAAAGGAAAGAACCCGATAAAAAGAAACAAAGGGTTGTAGAAGGCCACTATGAAAGGAAGCTGATAAAAGAACAAAGGGTTGTAGAAGACCACTATGAAAATACGCCGATAAAAGAAACAAAGGTTGTAGAAGACCACTATGAAAGGAAGCAGCTGATAAAAGAAACAAAGGGTTGTAGAAGACCACTATGAAAGAAAGTAACCCGATAAAAGAAACAAAGGGTTGTAGAAGACCACTATGAAAGGAACAACCGATAAAAGAAACGAAGGGTTGTAGAAGACCACTATGAAAGAACACCGATAAAAGAAACAAAAGGGTTGTGAAGACCACTATGAAAGAAAGTAACCCGATAAAAGAAACAAAGGGTTGTAGAAGGCCACTATGAAAGAAAGTAACCCGATAAAAGAAACAAAGGGTTGTAGAAGGCCACTATGAAAGAAGCTACTGATAAAAGAAACGAAGGTTGTAGAAGACCACTATGAAAGAAGCAACCGATAAAAGAAACAAAGGTTGTAGAAGACCACTATGAAAGAAAGTACCCGATAAAAGAAACAAAGGGTTGTAGAAGGCCACTATGAAAGAAAGTAACCCGATAAAAGAAACAAAGGGTTGTAGAAGGCCACTATGAAAGGAAGCAACCCGATAAAAGAAACAAAGGGTTGTAGAAGACCACTATGAAAGAAGTAACCTGATAAAAGAAACAAAGGGTTGTAGAAGGCCACTATGAAAGGAAGCAACCCGATCAAAGAAACAAAGGGTTGTAGAAGACCACTATGAAAGGAAGTAACCCGATAAAAGAAACAAAGGGTTGTAGAAGGCCACTATGAAAGGAAGCAACCCGATAAAAGAAACGAAGGGTTGTAGAAGACCACTATGAAAGGAAGCAACCCGATAAAAGAAACAAAGGGTTGTAGAAGACCACTATGAAAGGAAGTAACCCGATAAAAGAAACAAAGGGTTGTAGAAGACCACTATGAAGAAGTAACCGATCAAAGAAACAAAGGGTTGTAGAAGACCACTATGAAAGGAAGCAACCCGATAAAAGAAACAAAGGGTTGTAGAAGACCACTATGAAAGAAAGTAACCCGATAAAAGAAACAAAGGGTTGTAGAAGACCACTATGAAAGGAAGCAACCCGATAAAAGAAACGAAGGGTTGTAGAAGACCACTATGAAAGGAAGCAACCCGATAAAAGAAACGAAGGGTTGTAGAAGACCACTATGAAAGGAAGTAACCCGATAAAAGAAACAAAGGGTTGTAGAAGACCACTATGAAAGAAAGTAACCCGATAAAAGAAACAAAGGGTTGTAGAAGACCACTATGAAAAGGGAAGTAACCGATAAAAAAAACAAAGGGTTGTAGAAGGCCACTATGAAAGAAGCAACCCGATAAAAGAAACGAAGGGTTGTAGAAGACCACTATGAAAGGAAGCAACCGATAAAGAAACAAAGGGTTGTAGAAGACCACTATGAAAGAAAGTAACCCGATAAAAGAAACGAAGGGTTGTAGAAGACCACTATGAAAGAAAGTAACCCGATAAAAGAAACAAAGGGTTGTAGAAGACCACTATGAAAGAAAGTAACCCGATAAAAGAAACAAAGGGTTGTAGAAGACCACTATGAAAGGAAGTAACCCGATCAAAGAAACAAAGGGTTGTAGAAGACCACTATGAAAGGAAGCAACCCGATAAAAGAAACAAAGGGTTGTAGAAGACCACTATGAAAGAAAGTAACCCGATAAAAGAAACAAAGGGTTGTAGAAGACCACTATGAAAGGAAGCAACCCGATCAAAGAAACGAAGGGTTGTAGAAGACCACTATGAAAGGAAGTAACCCGATAAAAGAAACAAAGGGTTGTAGAAGACCACTATGAAAGGAAGCAACCCGATCAAAGAAACGAAGGGTTGTAGAAGACCACTATGAAAGGAAGCAACCCGATCAAAGAAACGAAGGGTTGTAGAAGACCACTATGAAAGAAAGTAACCCGATAAAAGAAACAAAGGGTTGTAGAAGACCACTATGAAAGGAAGTAACCCGATAAAAGAAACAAAGGGTTGTAGAAGACCACTATGAAAGAAAGTAACCCGATAAAAGAAACGAAGGGTTGTAGAAGACCACTATGAAAGGAAGTAACCCGATAAAAGAAACAAAGGGTTGTAGAAGACCACTATGAAAGAAAGTAACCCGATAAAAGAAACAAAGGGTTGTAGAAGACCACTATGAAAGGAAGTAACCCGATAAAAGAAACAAAGGGTTGTAGAAGACCACTATGAAAGGAAGTAACCCGATAAAAGAAACAAAGGGTTGTAGAAGACCACTATGAAAGAAAGTAACCCGATAAAAGAAACAAAGGGTTGTAGAAGACCACTATGAAAGAAAGTAACCCGATAAAAGAAACAAAGGGTTGTAGAAGACCACTATGAAAGGAAGTAACCCGATAAAAGAAACAAAGGGTTGTAGAAGACCACTATGAAAGAAAGTAACCCGATAAAAGAAACGAAGGGTTGTAGAAGACCACTATGAAAGGAAGTAACCCGATCAAAGAAACAAAGGGTTGTAGAAGACCACTATGAAAGGAAGTAACCCGATAAAAGAAACAAAGGGTTGTAGAAGACCACTATGAAGGAAGCAACCGATCAAAGAACGAAGGTTGTAGAAGACCACTATGAAAGGAAGCAACCCGATCAAAGAAACGAAGGGTTGTAGAAGACCACTATGAAAGAAGCCACCCGATAAAAGAAGAGGAAAACCACGAAGAGAAAGATCGATTCAGAATGTGACTGTTGATTTGAGCGTGATGGCTACAGAGGCGGAACATGTGGCCTATCATCATCATCATCATCAAATAGCTTGTCCTGAATAGAACTTTGCAACACTAACAGTAATTCGGGGTTTCTCTCTCCCACGTGACAGATATCCCGTCTCTGCAGCTGTCATGCTCAAACAATCAGCAACATCCTGAATTCATCTTCTTCATGGTCTTCCTCTTCTCTTTGCCGGGATGCCTAAGAGAGAAATTCCAAAAGTCTGCTATGAGGACAAAGTTCTGTTCAGGACAAGCTATTTAATGAGTTAACCGATTAGTGCATTTGCTTCTTTGGCGTGTGGTTCATGGATCAAATATCACAGGAGAAGCGGTTTTTTTTCGACCATTGACTCTCAAGTCGAATTACCCTCAACTGGGTACCAAAGAAATATTGGATATTTCAATTTTTAGAAATGGTCTTGTAGTCTTGCTAGCCCAATGTGAAGATGTCTTTATCTTTAGAAATGAATCGTGTGTGGAATCACTGTCTCTATTCTGGTTCGACATACATTTAAATTATCTTTCACAAATGTTTTTTATTTCTTCAGTGAGAATCTCTAATTAATTTATTCATTTTAGTGTCTATTTTTGTCAGACTGACAGCTGTCAAATTTTCACATTGACCGCATAGACCAGAATGTGACAACAAAATGTAAATATTTATCATAGCATGAGATATATTAAGGAATGAGGTGTTCAGTCCGTATTTTTATTGAACCTCAGAACACGATGGCGTGATGTGGTCAGTATCACGCTGGCTGCCATTACTTTCCAGCGTTTTTCTGGTCTGATCTTATTTCTTATCTTAACCACATTTGCCGTGAAGCGTCGTGGGGAGAGCTAGTTTTTTTTATCTTGTGCCAGGTGTGTTGCGCTTGACGTTGTCAGTCCATGCTTTCGCAGGGACTCTGAGATATTATCTATCCATCGTGTTCTTGGCCTACCTCGTGCTCAACGCCCTGAGTGTCGATTATTATAGGCACGTGGTGATAGTAAATGTGGCTCCATTCTCATTAGATGGCCGAACCACTTGATTCTTTGCTTCTCGATGTACTGTATGTATGGTATAGTACCAACGATGCTTCTGATATTCTAGTTTATAATTCTATCTCGCCTTGTAACGTTGACAGCTTTTCGTAGACATCTCATTTCACATGTTGTAATCTTTATTTCTTGTGTCTTAGTCATGGGCCATGTTTGGCACTGATAGCAGAGAGTTGGAATAAATATGCAGTTTATCAGTTGTCGTTTGACTGCCATGTTAATGCTTGGATGTTTTAATAGTGTTGACAGTTGGTATGTCACTGCATTTGCCTTCTGGCATCTAGTCTCGATTTCTCTGTCCATCTTTCCATCTGCTATGAATATGCTCCCGAGATATTTCAATTCTGAAGTCTGTTGTATTTTGACATTATTCACTTGTATATTTTGTTGAACTGTTGACCTACTTATTGTCATGACTTCTGTTTTGGAGGTGTTAATTTTCATGTCATATTTTTGACATGTCGCTTGCAGTGCATTTATGTGTATTTTGGTACTTAATTGAAATTGGGTCGACCTGAAAACAGATACAGTCAGAAAAAAATTATATTCCAATTGTGGAACTGAACCCGGATCACACTCCTAGCAAGCGACTGCAATAACCACTACGCTATAGATGCACTACCTTCTGATCTGAACAGTGAAAATCTATGAGCTCTGAACGTACTCAACCACAAACCCATTCGTGTAAATAGTCAGATTGCACGAGTTCTCACAAATCAACGAATGAACTACCTACCTCCACATCAACCACTAAGTCTTCTTGTCTCCATTTTCGTTTACGTATTTACTCATCAAATTTTTATAACAAAAAATATAACCGTCTGATCTCTAACAATTACTACCTTTCAATATCTGTTTTTAGTTAACATTATAATTAACCTTAATTTATTTCGTCTACCCACACACGATTTTTTTTTATTTCCCTCGTTACCGCCTCACATTATTACATTGTTCGTTAAATTGTTAATCTCCGCAGGAATAGGCTTTCTGTCTGCTGTAATGGTGATAATGATCCAAGTGTTGAAATAGCAGTGATTAATTCTACCAAAGTTACGGTAGATATTTCTTGTTATCTCCCATTTCTCTCTGCGTAATTACTCTACAACAAGGGGCTCAACAGTTTACGTAGAAGTACGGAACCGCAGTCGGTAAAAGACAACGGGCGCACTCAATCCTATAGAGATATAGGTTAGTAATCTCGAGGGTCACTGTACCGTACTGGAAAAGTGTTGTGTGGGATGCACGTTCTACTCTTCCACATATTTTCGTTATGCACGCATGCAATGCGAACGTAGAAACTGCGCGTGAATATTGGAGAAGTAACCACGGAGTGTTTACGACTTTTCATATATTTAATGTGCTTGGTGTTAGTATTCGAACGTGGCTTCTGAAGCAGCTCTGGCAGGTAAGTTTTTATGAAATAAATTGTCGCGAAATCTGTAATTTATTATAATTATAAAATATAGTGTGTGACTAAAGGGAACTGATTATACTGTAATGTATGATGCTCAATATTCCCGTTGAACTATTTGAAATCCTGTTGAAGTTTATTCAAGGGATTGGTAGGCATGGACTGAGACACTTGACTGGACTTCTTTAATTAGGTTTAGTCAGGTGGTTAAAGTAATTGCTTAGTCAAATGGGTAGAGTGTTGGTATAACAAAATAATTAGAGTGCTGGTGTAGCCATGTGATTGTAGGGCTGGTTTAGTCAAGTGTTCGCTAACGTAGGCAGGTGATAAGCGTTTTTAGTATAGCAAAGTTATTAGAGTGTTGGTGTAGTCAAGCGATTAGAGTGTTGGTGTAGTCAAGCGATTAGAGTGTTGGTGTAGTCAAGCGATTAGAGTGTTGGTGTAGTCAAGCGATTAGAGTGTTGGTGTAGTCAAGCGATTAGAGTGTTGGTGTAGTCAAGCGATTAGAGTGTTGGTGTAGTCAAGCGATTAGAGTGTTGGTGTAGTCAAGCGATTAGAGTGTTGGTGTAGTCACGCAATTAAAGTGTTGATGTAGTCAAGCAATTAGAGTGTTGCTCTCGTCAGACGATGGGAGTGTTTGTGTAGTCAAGCGATTATAGCTTTGTCACAGTCTACATATAGTAGCCATATGTTCTTTCGTACTGACAAAGCTATTGAAACTTATCTCAACATTACATAACATGAATCTCTCGCATTGACAAAGCTATTGAAACTTATCTCAACATTACATAACATGAATCTCTCTCATTGACAAAGCTATTTAAACTTATCTCAACATTACATAACATGAATCTCTCGCATTGACAAAGCTATTGAAACTTATCTCAACATTACATAACATGAATCTCTCGCATTGACAAAGCTATTGAAACTTATCTCAACATTACATAACATGAATCTCTCGCATTGACAAAGCTATTGAAACTTATCTCAACATTACATAACACGAATCTCTCGCATTGACAAAGCTATTGAAACTTATCTCAACATTACATAACATGAATCTCTCGCATTGACAAAGCTATTGAAACTTATCTCAACATTACATAACATGAAAAAAAAAATCGTAGCATAACCTTTACTGGACGTCACCATCAAACACAGTAAACGAGTTGTCGTTTTTCTAGGCACCACTTAAACGTTCAGCAGTTTGCAATTGCTTTCTAAACGGAGAGGTCTATTTTTTAACATTCATAAAAATCCAAGATAATTAATTTGCTTCCAAACATGCCCGCCGCGGAGTTTGAACCAGGTACGGTACGTTTTTGCTGAGAGAGGCAAGAAGTATCGGTCTCAATTCCATGGAGGAGATTCCAGGATAGAGCGGTATGGAAAAGTTACTTGCAAGGGCACTATGTAACGGTACAGGTACGGTACCAGGTACCGTACGCTTTTGCTGAGAGAGGCAAGAAGTATCGGTCTCAGTTCCATGGAGGAGATTGAACGAGTTGTCCAGGATAGAGCGGTATGGAAAAGTTACTTGCAGGCACTATGTAACGGTACAGGTACGGTACCAGGTACCAGGTACCGTACGCTTTTGCTGAGAGCCAAGAAGTATCGGTCTCAGTTCCATGGAGGAGATTGAACGAGTTGTCCAGGATAGAGCGGTATGGAAAAGTTACTTGCAGGCACTATGTAACGGTACAGGTACGGTACCAGGTACCGTACGCTTTTGCTGAGAGAGGCAAGAAGTATCGGTCTCAGTTCCATGGAGGAGATTGAACGAGTTGTCCAGGATAGAGCGGTATGGAAAAGTTACTTGCAGGCCCTATGTAACAGTATAGCGTTGCGAGAGGAATTATTATTAACGTACGCTTGGGTTGTGATCGAGCTTACGACTGTTTAAATTACAGGAACTCATAAATTTACATAAAATATAAACATAAAATAGTATATTTATAATTTACAGAAACTGTTGTCACCGTTCACTGTTGTTTTAGTTGAAGAATTAATCCATTTCAAATTGAACATGTAACAATTTAATGGTTTCTTTAACGCACGCAGTATTCATGATGACAGATGATTCATAGATGATGACAGATACCAGAGTTTTAGATTGTTTATGTAGCCATGTGGTTGTAACGTTGGTGAAGTTCAGTAGTTAATATTCTAGTTCGTCTAGTAGTTAGATTGTTGTCATAGTCAAGTAGTTAGATTGTTGTCATAGTCAAGTAGTTAGATTGTTGTCATAGTCAAGTAGTTAGATTGCTGTCATAGTCAAGTAGTTAGATTGTTGTCATAGTCAAGTAGTTAGATTGTTGTCATAGTCAAGTAGTTAGATTGTTGTCATAGTCAAGTAGTTAGATTGTTGTCATAGTCAAGTAGTTAGATTGTTGTCATAGTCAAGTAGTTAGATTGTTGTCATAGTCAAGTGGTTAGATGCTGTCATAATCAAGTAGTTAGATTGTTGTCATAGTCAAGTAGTTAGATTGTATGTCATAAGTCAAGTACGTTAGATTGTTGTCATAGTCAAGTAGTTAGATTGTTGTCATAGTCAAGTAGTTAGATTGTTGTCATAGTCAAGTAGTTAGACTTGTTGATAGTCAAGTGGTTAGACTGCTGTCATAAGTAAGTGGTTAGACTGCTGTCATAATTAAGTGGTTAGACTGCTGTCATAATTAAGTGGTTAGACTGCTGTCATAATTAAGTGGTTAGACTGCTGTCATAATTAAGTGGTTAGACTGCTGTCATAATTAAGTTAGACTGCGTGTATGTTAGACTGTGTCTATAGGGTTAACTGCTGTCGTAGTCAAGGTTAGACTGCTGTCATAATTAGGTGGTTAGACTGCTGTCGTAGTCAAGTGGTTAGACTGCTGTCTACGGGTTGACTGATGTCAGTAGTGTTAGACTGCTGTCATAATTAATCGGTTAGACTGCTGTCATAATTAATGTTAGACTCTGTCATAATTAATCGGTTAGACTGCTGTCATAATTAAGTGATTAGACTGCTGTCATAATCAAGTGGTTAGACTGCTGTCATAATCAAGTGGTTAGACTGCTGTCATAATCAAGTGGTTAGACTGCTGTCGTAGTCAAGTGGTTAGACTGCTGTCGATAATCAATGGTTAGACTGCTGTCATAATCAAGTGGTTAGACTGCTGTCATAATCAATCGGTTAGACTGCTGTCTAATCAAGTGGTTAGACTGCTGTCATATTAATGTTAGATGCTGTCATATCATGGTTAGAACACTGTTGAGACTGGTCATAATTAAAATAAGGTTAGACTGCTGTCGTAGTCAACTGGTTAACAACTGCTTGACGACAAAAGAAAAATAAAATAAGGACATATGAAGAAATTAACAAAATTTAATTAACGCTAAACATACATTCATAATTCATTTCTGTTCTGTGTTTTTAATTCTAAGATTCTCCTCGCTCTTCCAGTTCCCCACTTTACATACTTGCAGCCCTTCACTGTTACAGCTTCCACCAAATCCCGCCACCTCCCTCCCAACCTCACATCATGTAGCCTACTTTTTTCACCATATCCCCTCAATATTTATCATAAATGTTGTGTCACTCCAACTCAAGCTAGTATCGTTCCTACAAATAAAGGACTCTCCCGACGTAGAGGCCTAGTGATCGTCTCTCGTTCAAAGGTACCAGGTCACCTGTAGAGCCATCTGATGTTTTCCAGAGATCCTGATCTCGTGTAGGTGAGATCGAGTTCTAGTCCTTTCGGAGACGGACGATCAAATGTATGTTCAGTGTTCAATATGAGCAGCTAAAGAATGCTTGACAATTAAAATCGAAAAGAGCAGGCTGAAGAGCGCTGCCGGAAAATTATAGAAAGATGACAATTAAATACAAAATATCTTCATCATCTTCAAAATTACATCTGGGATCCTCGCCGCTGCTACGGTGTTCGTGCACTGCATCTGAGATCTTCTTGTGTAAGAAAGACACCGGAGCACACATGGCTACTCACCGAAGTGCAATGATGATGGCCCTATCCTCAATCAATCAACTACAACAAATGTTGTATCAGTATCAACTTATCAGTATCAGTGCCACAAATGTTGTGTTAATTGAAACTCAACCCGTACTACGTCCATTCCAAATAAGTTATCATACATGTTGACGCCATTCTAACTCAACAGTTACTCTATATAACAACACCATTTGCCGTGATTCAAGATAAACATTTTTCTTCCTGGTTTTCTCCTTCAGGTTCGTACATAATCCAGGATATGGTCGGCTTCAAACAATAACACATCAAGGGCGTGTCTCAATTTCTCTAACAAAACACGTCCAATAACTGGAGTTACTTTACCATTGTAAAACATTATAGCCAGATCTGTATACCCAGTGGCGGCTAGTTATTAAGGGCCAGTGGGGCCGGGCCCCACCAAAAACAAGGTGTAACGTGTATTTATTATTTTATAAATTAAAATAAAATCTAACCGAAACCATGATATTTCCGAAAATTTCTGTCTGGCCCCACCAACAAAAATGATCACGAGCCGCCACTGTGTATACCAGTTGAAAGCTTTGCTTCTGTTAAATGATGGTGTAATTCTTCTTCTTCTTCGAATGCTCCAGTTGTTACCCACTCTTTGTGATTTGTATGTTATCTGAGCTTAAGAGCGTTAGTACGATGTGCTAGTTATACGCCTACAAGTAAGTACTCCAGCACATCTGGTTTCTGCGACGTTTTTTCATTTCCTAGGTTAGCTACCTTTCGCACTACATCAGTCGCCTCTTACGACATGTCTTGTAGGTTGCAGTGGTACTATTCTTTGCTTCCTTGAGCGCCCGGTAACACAAGGGCGGCTCTGATCATTAAATAGTTATATAGCTGTATTTGAAATAATAGTAAAAGTGGTTTGGTAATAATAACGGTATCGTTAGCAAGTGCTGGTATGCTTTAACCGGCCCAGCTGTAATTTGGTATATATTTTGGTAAGTTAGAGAAGTGCAATGGGGCAAAAACAAAATTAATGACAACATATAAAACAAACATGACAAAAGATATTTTTATCAACGGAGAGAAAGTAGAAAATGTGAACAGTTTTGAATATCTTGGTTCACTACTAACAACAGATGGAAATGGGATGAAGGAAATTAAAAGAAAAACAAAGATGGCTTTACAAAAAATTAAACAACTATAAATAGTATGGAACGGAACTGATAAGAAAACAAAGATCAGAATACTAAGAGCATGCATATTCCCAGTAGCAACGTATGGGTGTGAAGCATGGACAATTAATAAGGTAGTAGAAAAACATATATGTGCTTTCTAATATAAGTGTTATAGAAGAGTCCTCCGTATATCTTGGACAGAGAAGAGAACAAATAAATCTATCCATAAAGAACTCAAAATCAAAGAAAACTGGCTGATGCTACAAATAAGAAAGAGAAAATTGAGATATTTTGGAAATATAAAAAGACATGAAGGGCTGGAGAAGACCATCATGGAAGGAGGCATACTGGCAAAGATAAGAAGAGGAAGACCACGGAGAAGATGGATTCAGAATGTAACTGATGGTCTGAACATGACGGCTGCAGAGGCTGGACATCTGGCCTATGAGAGAGAGAAATTATGGAGGACTGTTGGGATGGCAAAGTTCTGCTCAGGACAAGCCATTTGATGATGATTTGAAACAAAATCAAGATGGGGTTTATCGGCTATGGTAAGAGACAGGATCATTACAGAGCAGAATAAAGTCTACATGACAACACAGTCTAGTAGGAATATGAATGTAAAAGTTGTTACTGCAGTCCTGAGGCGACTGTCTGGAAAAAAAACACCTATAGTCTGTCCATTAATTCGTGAGCACGTTTGAAATTGATTTTCTCGAAAACTACCTGTTGGATCTCAGTGATTTTTGCATGCAGCCTTAGAATATCCATGACGCTAAAATAAAGCTAACCAGTAGTCCATAGATGCTAGGGATTTTGCACATCGGCGAATTCCTTTGATCTTTTATGACAATTGCAAATACGGGGCTCAAATTTTAGATTTTACAGTATACCTAGAATTTGTCCATGTCAATTCTATTCATAGGTGTATCTCCATATTAACTTGATAGGTCAAGTAATTAAGTGTGTTGCCGTTTATGTGCAATCGTGAACTTGGATACAATATGCAACAGTTAGTCCTTCCCTTCGGTCACCATTAGACCCCAGGGTGTCTTAACTTCACCACAAAGTGTATGATGGTAGACGCATTTGGATATGGAAATGTATACGTTGCTATTTCTCAGTCTGTAATCAAAATATGATTTGTATCATCCCGAATCTGACGATTCCATGAGGTTGATAATTGCTACTGGCTGGACAAATTGTAATCCATCTCGGTGCCAGTACTCGTCTTCCTCTCGGAGCACATGTTCAACACACTTCTTCCAGAACTGCATGTCTATCATTGAGAAGGACTCACGTGTCAGAACTTCAACATCACACGTTTTAAACGTCCTGTTCTGTTCGGCAACTTGCCCTTTACTTTAGCCCAGACAAGCTCTATCGGATTGAGCATGATATGGAGGTAGTCGCAAAGACGTGTGGCCGTATTCCGCAATGATTTTGTCAATATGAAACACCTTGTCTTATTTGTCATCCTCACCAGGTGCAACAACTCGGGTTTCAAATATGTATCATCGAAGCTGACATTTTCCTTAGCAAGCCAAGTCCTAATTTGATCTTTTGTATTTGATGCAGTTGGTACTTTGTCTTCCGCTGATACTGCGTTGTGATAGGATGCATTATCCATTACCAAGCATGATGGTCTGTTTAGAATTGGAAGTAGATCTTTCTCCATCCAGTGCCTGAAAATATGTCCATTCATTTCTGTGTGGTAGTCCCTACCGTCGGTACTTTTTGATTGGAAAATAAGTCCAGCGTCATGGACAAGACCTTCTTCACTGCTTCCTGCATGTGTTAGTATAATACGCTGGCCTTTGCTGCTTGTTATTTTTCTTTTCTGTTCACCGTCTACTGATTGCCATTCTTTAGCATTGGTGTGGTGAGCATTGACCCAGGATTCGTCCAAATATACAATATCATAGCCTTGCCTCCGCCGCTCACGGATCTGCCTCAGGTATTTACTTCGGGCAGCAATTAAATGTGGCTTTTCACAAATAATATTCCTGCCGCCTATAGTTTTCTGAAGGTGAAGCCGGGGTCTTACAATTTTTCATAGAGTACTTTTAGAAATGTCTATGCTGCAATCTGATTGCAGTTTTAATTTCAGTTTCCTGAGAGTAACAAGTTGATTTGTCGCAAACATTTTCAAGAGCTCCGTCTTATGACATCTATGCCAAAGTCGTCAATTGTTCTTTTCCGTCCTTGCTTGACATTAGTGCACTTTGTGTCCTGTTTAATCCATCAGGAAAAGGATTCTCTATTCAGACCAAGCGCCAGTTGCGCTCGTTTCTCAGGGTTATGAATATCGCAATATAGATGACCTCTCTTAGATTCCCTACGGAAGTGTTGGTATAGTAAAACTGTAACCTTCTGCATTGTTATAAATGTGCACTTCAGACTCATTATGAATGTGATATCAATGTCAGTTTTGATAAGCCAACAAATATGATACAATAGTTTCATACAAATAGCGAGATACGCCTATAACTATACAACGGTATCCCAATTATAACGTCATATGCTTTCCGCTTTCAAAGTCGACTGGGTTAGGTGCACGGGATTTCGTGAAATTGTTGTATACTCACGATATTTCTATGTTACCATAATGTATTTTAGAACAACGCGTCTGTGTACCGTAGATCTGTTACTATTGTGTACAATCCGGTGAGGTTGATTTTAATATAACCTGAAGACGAAATATTTCAAACTACATCAAATTTTCTTGGAAAAAATATTTCTCTAGCGTCATGGATATTCTAAGGCTGCTTGCAAAAATCACTGAGATCCAACAGGTAGTTTTCGAGAAAATCAATTTCAAACGTGCTCACGAATTAATGGACAGACTATAGTAATCACTCTATATTCTAAATAGTTGAAAATAGCAACAAAACAGGCGTATGAGTGGGTTCATCTATCAGCATTGAACTTGTACGTTTAGTCGCTGTTCGCTGTTAGACATATTAAGGAGATCGGAGCACCTATGGACATATCTGAAGTGCAATGGAAATCTTTCTCCGGGCAGACCCATAGGTGCACAGTGTCCCCCAACACATTTTGAAGGGTATGCATATTGATGGTTCCGGTGACTCTCTGTTGTTAAATACTTTTTTCTCTCTGCCCTTCAAGCATCCAGTTCTAGTTGTACAACGTATAAAATATTCCCATTGAATATCATGTCAAACTTTCGCCATGCTCAACAAAATATCATGTCAAACTTTCGCCATGCTCAACAAAATATCATGTCAAACTTTCGCCATGCTCAACAAAATATGTCAAACTTTCGCCATGCTCAACAAAATATCATGTCAAACTTTCGCCATGCTCAACAAAATATGTCAAACTTTCGCCATGCTCAACAAAATATCATGTCAAACTTTCGCCATGCTCAACAAAATATGTCAAACTTTCGCCATGCTCAACAAAATATCATGTCAAACTTTCGCCATGCTCAACAAAATATGTCAAACTTTCGCCATGCTCAACAAAATATCATGTCAAACTTTCGCCATGCTCAACAAAATATCATGTCAAACTTTCGCCATGCTCAACAAAATCTGCAACGCTGAAGGATTAGATCTGACGGAATTAAAGCTAAAGGAAAAACAAAATCAAAATATATAGAAACAGAGTACAGGAAGAGAGCTGCTGTAGCTTAGTTGTTAGTGAACTCGCTTCTCAAGGCTGGTGGTCTGGTTCAGCTCCCGTAATGCGCGTGGAATTTTTCCCGACCGCGACGGTTCTCAGGTCGACCCAGCCTCAACTGGGTACCAGACATGCTCTGGGAAAGTAAAGGCGGCCGGCGTGATGCTGACCACATCACCCATCGTATGCCTGCGGTCAATGAAAAATACAGGCCTAACACTGTATTGACCTATATACCACGAGGTATGAAAGGGTTCCTTTACTTTTTTTTGCTAGAGTACAGGGTTATTAAACCCTAGTGATTTATTCCTCTCCGCTCCTGGTGGAGCATAGGGCCTCAACAGTTGTTCGCCACTTTTCTCGTTCTGGTTGTTTTCTTAATGGTCTCCCAGGATAGTCGAGCACTTTTCATTTCCTCAAGAAGACTTCGTCTCCATGTCTGTTTAGGGCGTCCTTTTTTTCGTTTTCCTTGCGGGTTTCACTCAAGTAATTATCTAGTGACACTCGACTGTGTCTTTAGGGTATGTCCGACCCATCGCCATTCTCTCCTTCTTAACCTGGGTCTTCATGGCTTCCTGTCCAGTTCTTATCCACAGGTCATTATACAGTAGTGAATGCTGGAAAATGACCCACAAGATCAAACACAAGCTGGAAACATTCCAAAATAAATGTTTAAAAAGAATTCTGCTAATTTCCTAGCCAAACATAATAGCAAATCTTGAGCTTTTAGAACGAACAAACTACGTCATTAGATTGGTTATTGGTTATTGGTTACTAAACTGACGTCATTGCACTCCGGGCAGACCAATAGGTGCTCAGTCTCACCCAACAGATATCGAAGAGTATGCATACTGATGGTTTCTGTTGCTCGCTGATTAAACACATCTCTCACTCTGCATCTCAGGCATCCAGTTCGACTTGAACAACGGGTACTCCAAACTGCTTAAATCGCTTGATCGATTCAACATCGATTTTAGTGTCCTCATCCAACAGACAGTCGCGAAGAGACCGTAGAATATCCCCCTTATCCATCTTTAACTCCCCAACAATCGATGTTGTTGATGCAAGCCTGTCCGCTTTCTCATTACCGTAAACACCCGTATGCCCAGGACAGTATATCCACGTGAGCCGCTGGAGGTTAGAAACTTCTATAGAGACATCCACTCATACCGAAACCTGCCCTTCTGGATCTTGTGAAGCAGACTGAGAGTCAGATACAACAACTGCCCCAGTAAATGAAGTCCCAGAGATCCAATGGAGGGCAGCAATAACGGCCTCAACCTCCATCCTCATACTAGAAGTAGTTGTCCTGTATGCCCCACTTTGCTCTGCAACAACCCTACCATGCGCATTAGCCAAGAAACCCCAGCCGGATTTCTCACCACGTTGAACCGACCCATCGGTATATACAACAACATCATCATCCCTTGCATTATCATCTATCAGCTGCTTAACTGCGAGATCAGCCTTCATGTTGCCCCAATCTCTACATTCTCTTCAAGAGTAATGATAACGTTGAGATAGTTGGTCATGCTACCATCTGTTGTAATCCATTCTTCCCTTTGTTGCGTCATTGGAGACCACTATTAAAAGACGAAGGTGGACATTGATTAGGTATGTATGTCGTATGTCAGTAGGGGCATTAGCTAGGACAGCGGATGGAAGGAGTAGGCCTGAACGTACAAAGGAAACACACAAAAGAAAGGTGGAAAGAGCGCTGAAAGAGTGTGATCTGACGTAAGAAACAATTAAGAGAAACGCAGAAGAACAGCAACATTGGACATCTTTTGTGAAAGCTTTATGTGTCAAACGAGATAAGATGAGAATATAGATAGAACGTTTGATTTGTTCGACCTTAACTCTGCAATTTCTTCTCTAATAATTATTCTTGATCATTTGTTGTCTTTTCTGTTCTTCATTGTCTCGTCATATTGTCTTGATACTAGTGTATTTATTCAGCTCAGTCTGCAATATGTGCTGATGTGTGGCTCGGAAACGTAGCGAGTAACCAAATTATATAGAAATAATATTCAACTTTGCCAACGGTGTCTTCGACGGATTTACATATTGAGACGCCTTAGTGGTTACCGATGCCCAAATTTGGGGTGTAAAGAATAGAACCACTGTTACCTGCCAGCATGTCGTAAGAGGCGACTAAGGAGGTTTGGCTGAAATCGGATGCACATGTCTAAACGTGTAGAAGTCTATGCGTTTAGGGGCCTACCAAACCAATGTGCCACATATAAGTATTCTTGTCAAAGATCAAACATATCACAAAGAGTGATTAAAATTGGTCGTAAAGACCGAACGCAAAGGAGAAGAAGAACATACTGAGATAGTATGACAGAGTTGTAAATACAGACCTGTGGATACGAAAATGACAGGAACCCATGATGACCCAAGTTAAGAGGAGAAAATGGTGATGGGTCGGGGATACTCTACGGAAGACACAGTGGGAGTGCCACTAGACAAGCTCTCAAGTGGATCCGCAAGAAAACGGAAAGGAGATTACCTCAACAGACCTGGAGACCGATTTTTCTTAAAGAACTGAAGAATGCTGGACTATCCTGGGAAGCCATTAAGAAATCGGCCAGAGAATTGGATAAGTGGTGAAAAATTGTTGAGGTTCTATTCTTAACGAAAAGTGGAGAGAAAAATAAGCACTAGTATATTATTCTGAACAGGTAGAGTGGGCTTAACATGCATGTCCTGTGTTCCATTCAGAAAACTGGGTATTTTTAAATGTTGTTTCTTAATACCTCCACAATTTAGAACGCTCCCCTCTGGCACAAGCGTATGCTTTCTTGTTTATTTTCCTCTTTTTTTTCTCTCCATTTCTAGGAGACTGGTTTCTTATCTTGCACAGGTTTGTTTACATTCGACAGAGTATGTGGTTACATCCACATTTTTTTACTAGATATTTATACATACTTGAATGAAGATTTCTAAGAAATGTGTATCGTGACGGGTTAGAAGGAAGAAGGAAATAACTGTGTAAAATGATGAGAAGCATGAGAGAAGAAGGTAGAAAAACAGTTGGTAATGGTTAACGGGAAAGGAGTGGGTGTGTACAGGAAGAGAATTTTTTACATATTTTTCGTCTAACAGTTTTTTCGAGTTCCCAGTAGAAGAAAATGACTTGAACAAATATTGTTCTGTTGCTTGAGAAAGAAAATTCATGTTTTTAATTCTAGCACAGCCCTTGTGGTTACCGGGGCCCAAATTTGGGGTGTAAAGAATAGAGCCACTGTTACCTGCCACACATGTCATAAGAGGCGTCTAAGGAGGTTTGGTTGAAATCGGATGCACGTCTCCGCTAGGGAATGCTAACCCGAAACAAATGTTTGCAGAAAACGGATGTACCAGGCTGTAAGGCGCATAACATGGTGCAACGACCCCACAATGAGGAATGGGATAGCGGATTGAACGGTCCCCAATCTTCCTCAGAGATTTAGCTACGCAGTAATAATGTCAAATATAACAATCAATATAATCTAATTCTCACTAGATTGGGATTTCAGATTATCTAATCAATGCAGCCGTCTGCCCCAGATTATCAGCCGTACCATACAGCTTGTCTTCTGCGTTCTCACTTTATTGGGATTTCAGATTCTCTAATAAATGCAGCCGTCTGCCTCAGATTATCAGCCGTACCATACAGTTTGTCTTCTGCGTTCTCACTAGATTGGGATTTCAGATTCTCTAATACAGGCAACCGTCTGTCTCAGATTATCAGCCGAACCATACAGTTTGTCTTCTACGTTCTCACTAGATTGGGATTTAGGATTCTCTAATAAAGGCAGCCGTCTGCCTTAGATTATCAGGCATGCCATACAGTTTGTCTTCTAAGTTCTCACTAGATTGGGATTTCAGATTCTCTAATAAAGGCAACCGTCTGCCTCATATTATCAGCCGAACCATACAGTTTGTCTTCTGCGTTCTCACTAGATTGGGATTTCAGATTCTCTAATAAATGCAGCCGTCTGCCTCAGATTATCAGCTGTACCATACAGTTTGTCTTCTGCGTTTTCACTAGATTGGGATTTCAGATTCTCTAATACAGGCAACCGTCTGTCTCAGATTATCAGCCGTACCATACAGTTTGTCTTCTGCGTTCTCACTAGATTGGGATTTCAGATTCTCTAATAAATGCAGCCGTCTGTTTCAGATTATCAGCCGAACCATACAGTTTGTCTTCTAAGTTCTCACTAGATTGGGATTTCGGATTCTCTAATCAAGGCAGCCGTCTGCCTCAGATTATCACCGTACCATACAGTTTATCTTGGACGCTAGTGTAAGTGGGCCACCTCTTTCTTCTCAAGTCTGCAAACTGGGGACAGTTCAGTAGGATATAATTCATATGATTTCTGCTTCCCCGTTTGTGCCGACCTCCTCCCGCAGGAAGTTTTGGCCATCCTCGTGATGGTAGGTCTGACATTCTTACTGCGTGGCTAAATCTCCGAGGCAGATTGGCGACCGTAGAATCCATTTTCCCATTCTTCATTGTGAGGGGTCGTTGCACCATGTTATGCGCCTTACGGCCTGGTGCATCCGTTTTCTGCAAGCATTTGTTTCGGGTTAGCATTCCCTAGGGCAGCAGTCTATTCTTAACGATTTTATATTGTCTCTGATTCTTTCACATCCTTCGTGTGAACACGCGACCTACGTTTTACCGTCCGTCTCCGAAATGAGAAGAAACCTGATATCTCCCACTATGAGATCAGGGATCACTGGGAATATATCCAAATCGCTCCATGTGTGAAAATAATTAAGTACATTTGAAGCAAAGGATGAGCACCAAACTCCAGCTGCTAGCAAACACGCTTTTGGTTTTTTTTTTATTGTAGCAAGCACTGGTTTCCACGTAGATGGGATGGACGTGATTCCTGAATGCACGTTTTTCACTCGTTTAATTGTCAGGATTTTGGGTTTTTTTCGTTCGATCACCCGCTATGTTGTTTGTTCATTTGTTTGCGTTTCTTCTTCTTCTCCTTCTTCTTCTTCTTCTTTTTGTTCTTCTTTGCGTTCGTTCTTTACGACCAATTTTAACCACTCTTTGGGATATGTTTGATCTTTGCCAAGAACGTGTATACGTTGCACATTGGTTTGGTAGGCCGCTAAACGCATAGACTTCTACACGTTTAGGACACGTGCATCCGATTTCAACCAAACCTCCTTAGTCGCCTCTTACGACATGCGTGGCAGGTAACAGTGGTTATATTCTTTACATCTCAAATGTGGGCCCTGGTAACCACTCGGGTGGTTCGTTCTTCTAAATCAGTTGGACTGCAGATAAGCTATCAAAAGAAAAATATACTGTAACACCTATGACAAATGATGCATATATTATGCTCAGTGGCGGCTCGTGGTCATTTTTCTTGGTGGGACACGGCAAAAATGTCGGGAAAATCGAGATATTTGGAGTATTACTATTATTTGTCTATTCCGGAAGTTACTACCCCTTTCAGGAAAAGAACAAATGCTTCTGTTCTGCAACAGCTTGATACTAAAGAGCAGTGGCGGCTCATGATCATTTTTGTTGGTGGGGCCAGAGATAAATTTTCGGAAAAATCATAGTTCGGTTAGGTTATATTTTAATGTATAAAATAATAAATACACGTTACACACTTTTTGGTGGGCCGGCCCCACTGGCCCTTAAAGACGAGCCGCCACTGGATGGACGTGATTCTTGAATGCACGTTTGTCACTAGTTTAATTGTCTGCATTTTTGGGGTGTTTCTTTGATCACCTGCTATGTTGTTTGTTCATTTGTTTGCTTTCGTTCTTCTAAATCAGTTGGACTGCAGACAGTGGCGGCTCGTCATTAAGGACCAGTGGGGCCGGACCCCACCAAAAATAAAGTGTAATGTGTATTTATTTTTTAATACATTAAAATATATCCTAACCGAAACCATGATTTTTCCGAAAATATCTGTCTGGCCCCACCAAGAAAAATGATCACGAGCCGCCACTGACTGCAGATAAGCTATCGAAAGAAAAATATACTGTAACACTTACGACAAATGATGCATATATTATGCTGGAATAAAATACAGTTAAAATAACAGAGCGGTACATATACATGGGTAGCAATTTTGACTGCACGGAAAACTCCGGAAAAGATATTATGCTACGAATTATCAAAACAACTGCAGCTTTTAAAAGCCAATATAAAATATGGAGCTCCATTTGATATAGTATTAAAACTAAATTACAAATTTTCAATTCCAATGTTGTCTCAATCCTAACATTTGCCAGTGAAAGGTGAAAATTGACTGAAGATATAGAAAGTAAGTTCAGTGCATTTCAAAATCATCATCATCATCAGGTGCCGTCTCCACATCGAAGGTTGACAGCAATGAATCTCCAGCATCCTCTGTCTTTCGCCTTGGTGTTGCACACTGCCAGACTGTAACCTGTCCATTTCTTAAAGTTTCCTCCCACTTATCTCTCGGTCTTCCTCTTGCTCTTCTCCCCTCAACTGTCCCTGTAGTAAAGATTTTATCATGGTACCATGTCTTTTATGTGCCCAAAATACTTTACTTGTCTGAATTTTATTTCTCTTAATAAGTGTTTCTTCATGCCTAGTTTTCCTAAAACTTGTTTATTTGTCTGTTTTTCTGCATTTTAAAATATATTTTAAAATTTAATATAAAATGGGATGAGCTCAGGAAAAGTGATAAAGTCCGTTTATTGCAGTTCAATCATTTTGCCATTTTTTTTTTCAACTTTATATCGTCATATACAAAATAGTTGAGGAATATCTGAACATGGATGGCCCTACTTTTCTGTTTGAATTATCGTCTCCACTATTATCATCATCTAGCTTATAAATTCCCAAACATTTTCGGCCCACCGCCCACTTTGCAAAACAATAAACTTTGTAACCCTCCACATTAAAACTGTTTACCAACACACCCTCCCACATATATACATGCTCTATTTTCTCTTTGACATCGAAAACTGATTTATATTTATGTAACACATGGTCAATTTTCAAATGATTATATACATGAAATAGAAAATTGATGAATAAATGGATCGTGTAAGACGGACATAAGATGAATTGAAATGCAGAATTCAAATTTTAAATGATTATTCAATCGCAAAATCACGAAAATAATTTATTTTGTAATATTTATTATTAATTTCTTCTGTAAGAAGCCCCGACTCCTAATCGCCTAACCTTCCCCAATTCTTCCGAACTCACTATAGCCCCACTAGAACGCTTCAGCGCCCACTGGGGGGCGGTACTTCTCCACTTTGGGAAACGCTGATTTAGCTTATCCCTGTCTTATTTTGACTCCCAGGACAGCATATATAATTGTCTCCTTGTTATATGTGAGGTGTCTGACGACTGCCTCAGTCATACTCTACTTGAATAAGTCACCTTGCACCCATCTTCTTCTAGCTCCTCCTCTCCCCAGTCCACCAGATAGGCCGGCCACAATTTTCCCCAGAGAAAAATCTTGGATTCTCCGAAAGGAGTTAATTCTTATTTTTCATTATGTTGGCCTACACGCTCTGATATAACCAAACCGAGGTTTGCCTTAGGTTAAAAGGGCGTGCTTCGGTTTAAAGAAGCTTTAATCCACTACTTAACAAACAAAACAAAACAACAAAATCTGAGAATCGTGTAGTTTTAAATGTTCAAAGTATTTCATTCTTCTTATTTTGATCTTCTTTTCCAACCACTTCTCTTCAATTTTAAACTGTCGCTAAATGAGTGTATTTGTTCTCTTTTTCTGCCATTGTATTCCGAGTACTTTTCTGAAGCACTTGCATTCATAAACATTAATCGATTTCTGAACTTTTTCTCAATAATCAATGCCTCACCGCACTAAGTTGCTATGTGAAATACACAAACTTATGAGAATCTAAGCTGTGTTTTCATTTCCGTTTCTTTCCATAAGTTTTACAGTTCTTTTTCTTCTTCTCTGAACGCTCCATATCAACCACTAGTTAAGCTACACTTTGTGATTTGTATGCGATCTACCCTAAGACCGATTGTATGTTGGACCAGTTATGCCTAGAAGTAGACCAGCACATCCAATTTCTGAGACGCCTTTATTTTCTAGGATAGCTTTTCTTCCCCTCTCAGTCGTCTCTTACGACATGTCTTGTGTGTTACTATTCTTTGCAAGCCCCGACAGCAGTTGTGTTAATTATAGGTGGTTTAAATTACATAATCTTTAAAAAATATTCTGAACGTTGATTTTCATTTCCCTGTTACTAAGACACTAGTTTTGAAAGCATTCAAAAGCTGCGTTGTGCTCTCTCTCTCTATCTATCTATCTATCTATCTATATCTATATATCTATCTCTCTCTAACAAACAACAAGTCATTTCAGTATCCAGTATTATGTTTATCATTGCTTATCAGTGTTTACATTAACTTTATCAAAAGTAAAGTTGTCTAGAGGAGGAATGATATGTGCAAATGGATAGAGAATTTTCTTTCCGAATCGGACACAAAATGGCGAAACACGTAATAACAAAGTACCGTAGTTTTAAAAATACAAAAACAATGATAATACACAGCAAAGTTTCGACCAAAAAGGCCTTTATCAAGCAAAGCGATACAACAAATATGACGGATAACTCAGAACACTACATATAGACTTTAACAAAGATATAGCAACAGTTAAAAACGAATGAAAATATGTGACTAAAACGAATAACGAAATAAATACAGAAAAACTGTAAGTGGGACAATAATAGAAACAATACAAAAATCAAGTAAATATATGACTCATATATACATTTAACATATACACATATAAAATATAGAGCATGAGAAGAGAAAGTATTAAGAAGCATAGTAATGTAGAGCGTTGAGTCCATGAGGCTAACTTCTGCGTACGTGAGCCTTCATTGATTGATTGATTGATTAGAACTGCCCGTGTGGTGCCTGACCCGCAAGGAAGTAAAGAATAGTACCACTGCGACCTACAATGCATGTCGTAAGAGGCGACTGATGTAGACCCTAGGGATACTACCCTATAAATAAAAAGCAGCACAGAAATAGGATGTGCTGGCCTACTTGTTGGCGCATAACTGGCACAACGTACAATCGATCTTAGGCTCGGATCACATAGAAATGACACAGAGTGGTTGACAAGTGGTCGATATGGAGCGTTTGAAGAAGAAGATTGATTAGAACATCGCCATTAAATTTCGGTGGGTAACCATGCTTGTTACTTTCTATCTCTTACATAAGAAAGATCTCAGCGCCAGTGCATGAACTCCGTAGAATGAACGAGAGTCCCTCCCTGATGTAATTTAGAAGCAGCTGAAAATGTTTGTAAAAATTTAGATTTGGTCTTTCTAAAATAAATTTGGTCTAAATAGCGAATTTGCAACCCACTCAAATCGTTTTTGAACCACCGAAAGTTCTTTTACTTCGTACTCAGCTTGAACACAGGACCTGCGTTTTATCGTCCACCACAGATAGGACTAGGAACTCGATCTCACGTACATTGATATCCGGAACCTATAGAAAAGTATCCCCATTGCTTCCCGTGGGGAACATAACCTTAGAGCGAGAAACGAGCAGTGTATCACCACTCTATAGAGAATCCTGCGAATATGTGAAAGGAGACTTTACTTCCCTATAAACATACACCGCATAACATTCTTGTCTCTCAGATCTATTTGTCAACATTACCTGACGCCACATAATATTCTTGTCTCTCAGATCTATTTGTCAACATTACCTGACGCCACATAGCACTCTTGTCTCTCAGATCTATTTGTCAACATTACCTGACGCCACATAGCATTCTTGTCTCTCAGATTTATTTGTCAACATTACCTGATGCCACATAGCACTCTTGTCTCCCAGATCTATTTGTCAACATTACCTGACATCACATAGCACTCTTCTCTCCCAGATCTATTTGTCAACATTACCTGACGCCACATAGCACTCTTGTCTCTCAGATCTATTTGTCAACATTACCTGACGCCACATAGCACTCTTGTCTCTCAGATCTATTTGTCACCATTACCTGACATCACATAGCACTCTTCTCTCCCAGATCTATTTGTCAACATTACCTGACGTCACATAGCACTCTTCTCTCCCAGATCTATTTGTCAACATTACCTGACGCCACATAGCACTCTTGTCTCTCAGATCTATTTGTCAACATTACCTGACGCCACATAGCATTCTTGTCTCTCAGATCTATTTGTCAACATTACCTGACGCTACATAGCACTCTTGTCTCCCAGATCTATTTGTCACCATTACCTGATGCCACATAGCACTCTTGTCTCCCAGATCTATTTGTCAACATTACCTGACATCACATAGCACTCTTCTCTCCCAGATCTATTTGTCAACATTACCTGACGCCACATAGCACTCTTGTCTCTCAGATCTATTTGTCAACATTACCTGACGCTACATAGCACTCTTGTCTCTCAGATCTATCTGTCAACATTACCTGACGTCACATAGCACTGTTGTCTCTCAGATCTATTTGTCAACATTACCTGATGCCACATAGCACTCTTGTCTCTCAGCTACATTTGTCGAACTGGCCTAAGGGTCTGCAGACACCTAACTGATTCAACAAGCTTACGTGTTAAAGCATCAAAATAAGTGGTTGACACAGAACATATGAAAGTAGAATACGAACAAGAACAAAAGAAGGAAAAAAAAACTAATCGAAATCATCATCATCATCAAATAGCTTGTCCTGAGAAGAACTTTGTCACCCTAACAGTCCTTCTGAATTTATCTTTCTCGCTCATAGGCCAGATGTCCCGCCTCCGCAGTTGTTATATTCAAACCATCAGTTACATCCTGAATCCATCTTCTCCGTTGTCTTCCTCTTCTCCTCTTTGCCAGGATGCCTCCTTTCATGATGATCTTCTCCAGCCCTTTGTATATGTTCAACATATCTCAATTTTCTCTTTCTTATTTGTAGCATCAACAAGTTTTCTTTAATTTTGAGTTCTTTCTGGATATATCTATTTCTTCTCTTCTCTGTTCATTATATACGGATGACTCTTCTGTAACACTTATATTCAAAAGCACAGATACGTTTTTCCACTGCCTTATTAAATATCCATGCATCACACCCATACTTAATCGAAATCCAAATCTCAAAATAATTCGTACATAACTAGTTACTTGTACGCAAAATGAGAATTCGAAAATGAGAAGTAACGAGCTGACGCCCTCAAAAACACATTAATCAAAATTGTTCTCTTCCTCACTGGCAGAAACTCATAAATGATTTGAGTTTTGAAAAATAGTCACCTTCTCAAAAACTACTCCCAGAACCGAGCAAGAACGTGGAACAAATCACCTTCCTTAACTACGAAGCATTAAATGGGACAAAATTAATTACCGTTAATGCAGAACTCTAAAAATCGATACAGATTCAATAGATCTTATAATCGCAATATCGGAAATGAAGAATTTACTCGTTGAGAATCCATTAACGATCGCCCAGTTTGACTCTCACAAGCAAAGGTATGCATAATGTCCACAATGCTGCTGTGGCTACTTCAAGATGGCAGGCTTCAACATTTGCAGGAATTATTTATTTTTCTTTTCTTTCCTTTTCTAGTAGGACCGTTGTTTCTATTGTTGATGCAGATAACAAAATAATTAGAAGCTAATGGTGTGTACATCTTGGAGTAGAAATTTAATGATAGAGGGTGTGTAGAAGGATGTGAAGAAACACGAATAGCGAGGAAACAGTGGAAAGATATTATAACCAGAGGACTGTAAGAAGATTGATTGATTGAGTGATTAATTGATTGAGTGATTGAGTGATTGATTGATTGATTGATTGATTGATTGATTGGACCATTATCATTGCACTTCAGTAAGTAACTATGTATGTTCCGATTTCTTTCTTACACAGGGATATTTCAGCGGTAGTGGACGAACTCCGTAACTCCGGCGAGGGTTACCGATGTAATTTAGAAAATGGTAGAAATATTATGTAAGAACTTAGTAATCTTTTTAGTAATATTTAATAATTTAGGAATTTAGTAATTATTTAGTAATCTCTCTAATGAATTTAGTAATTATTTAGTAATCTCTCTAATGAATTTCGCACGGGCAGCGGCTGTCCAGCCTGCTCTTCTCGATTTTGAACAACCAAGGGTTCTTTTACGTGCTCAACTTGAACACTAGACTTAGGTTTTATGCTCCGTCTTCAATAGGACTAGTAACTTGATCGTACCTACACTCAGATTAGGAATCTCTGGAAAAATATCCCGATAGCTCCACGAGGGAGCGAACCCAGGCGAACCCAGTACCTTTGGCACGCTATGCAAGCATCTACCGTCTACGCCACAGAGACTCCTGCTGGGAGACGAATACTTCATCAATGAGATCAAGTGTCTCATCTCTGTTTTTCAACGTCTGCATTTTGTTTGACATCTATACTCTACTTTCAAATAACTTTGTTTCTGTTCATCGATAACACATTTTCTTTCTTCTTCTGTTCATCGATAACACATTTTCTTTCTTCTTCTGTTCATTGATAACACATTTCTTTCTTCTTCTGTTCATCGATAACACATTTTCTTTCTTCTTCTGTTCATTGATAACACATTTCTTTCTTCTTCTGTTCATTGATAACACATGTCTTTCTTCTTCTGTTCATTGATAACACATTTCTTTCTTCTTCTGTTCATTGATAACACATTTCTTTCTTCTTCTGTTCATTGATAACACATTTCTTTCTTCTTCTGTTCATTGATAACACATTTCTTTCTTCTTCTGTTCATTGATAACAGATTTTCTTTCTTCTTCTGTTCATTGATAACACATTTTCTTTCTTCTTCTGTTCATTGATAACACATTTTCTTTCTTCTTCTGTTCATTGATAACACATTTTCTTTCTTCTTCTGTTCATTGATAACACATTTTCTTTCTTCTTCTGTTCATTGATAACACATTTTCTTTCTTCTTCTGTTCATCGATAACACATTTTCTTTCTTCTTCTGTTCATCGATAACACATTTTCTTTCTTCTTCTGTTCATTGATAACACATTTTCTTTCTTCTTCTGTTCATTGATAACACATTTTCTTTCTTCTTCTGTTCATTGATAACAGATTTTCTTTCTTCTTCTGTTCATCGATAACACATTTTCTTTCTTCTTCTGTTCATTGATAACACATTTTCTTTCTTCTTCTGTTCATTGATAACACATTTTCTTTCTTCTTCTGTTCATCGATAACACATTTTCTTTCTTCTTCTGTTCATTGATAACACATTTTCTTTCTTCTTCTGTTCATTGATAACAGATTTTCTTTCTTCTTCTGTTCATTGATAACACATTTCTTTCTTCTTCTGTTCATCGATAACACATTTTCTTTCTTCTTCTGTTCATTGATAACACATTTTCTTTCTTCTTCTGTTCATTGATAACACATTTTCTTTCTTCTTCTGTTCATTGATAACACATTTTCTTTCTTCTTCTGTTCATTGATAACACATTTTCTTTCTTCTTCTGTTCATCGATAACACATTTTCTTTCTTCTTCTGTTCATTGATAACACATTTCTTTCTTCTTCTGTTCATTGATAACACATTTTCTTTCTTCTTCTGTTCATTGATAACACATTTTCTTTCTTCTTCTGTTCATTGATAACACATTTTCTTTCTTCTTCTGTTCATTGATAACAGATTTTCTTTCTTCTTCTGTTCATTGATAACACATTTTCTTTCTTCTTCTGTTCATCGATAACACATTTTCTTTCTTCTTCTGTTCATTGATAACACATTTCTTTCTTCTTCTGTTCATCGATAACACATTTTCTTTCTTCTTCTGTTCATTGATAACACATTTCTTTCTTCTTCTGTTCATTGATAACACATTTTCTTTCTTCTTCTGTTCATTGATAACACATTTTCTTTCTTCTTCTGTTCATCGATAACACATTTTCTTTCTTCTTCTGTTCATTGATAACACATTTTCTTTCTTCTTCTGTTCATCGATAACACATTTTCTTTCTTCTTCTTTTCATTGATAACACATTTTCTTTCTTCTTCTGTTCATTGATAACACATTTTCTTTCTTCTTCTGTTCATTGATAACACATTTCTTTCTTCTTCTGTTCATTGATAACACATTTTCTTTCTTCTTCTGTTCATCGATAACACATTTTCTTTCTTCTTCTGTTCATCGATAACACATTTTCTTTCTTCTTCTGTTCATCGATAACACATTTTCTTTCTTCTTCTGTTCATTGATAACACATTTTCTTTCTTCTTCTGTTCATTGATAACACATTTTCTTTCTTCTTCTGTTCATTGATAACACATTTTCTTTCTTCTTCTGTTCATTGATAACACATTTTCTTTCTTCTTCTTTCTTCTTCTTCTTCTAACGTTCCATATCGATCACTTGTTAATCCCTCTATGTGATGTGTATGTGATCTGAGTCTAAGAGCGATTGTACGCTGTGCCAGCTATGCGCCTACAAATAGGTCAGCACATCCGATTTCTGCGATGGTTTTTATTTACTAGGGTAACTCCCCTAGGTCCCTACATATGTCGCTTCTTACGATACGCCTTGTAGGTGGCAGTGTTACTACTATTTATTGCTTCCTTTGCGGGCTCCGGTACCACACGGGTGAATAACAAATCTGAAACTTACTATTCTATCTCGTTTATTTTTCAACCTGGATAAGAGAGGAAGAAAAACTGTATAAAATTAGTAAGATTGAACTTTGATTCAATATTGATATTAGCAGTGGCGGCTCGTGATTATTTTTGTTGGTGGGGCCAGACATTTTTTCCGGATAAATCATGGTTTTTGATTGCTATATTTTAATTTATAAAATATTAAATACACGTTAAACATTATGTTTATTGGGGCAGGGCCCCACTGGTCCTTAATGACGAGCCGCCATTGGATATTAGCATATGTACAAATTATCAAAATATCTATTCGTCTATATATCTGTCAATCTATCTGTCTACCTGTGTGTGTATATATATAGAGAAAATCCTGGTTTGACAACATCAAGAGCTGGTCGGGACAGAGTTTCTCCACACTCGCTCGAGGAGTTGAAGACAGAGACTCATGGTGTGGTTTTTGTTCTGATGTCTTCCCAGTGACACCTCTACGACCATAACGGGTTATGGGCTTTATTATTATTATTATATATATACATATATATATTTATCTATCCTTCTGTCCATCTAGTAATCTATTTATCTATCTAACCGTCTGCCCAACGTGTTCGTAGCGCGTTGGACTACGGGTGATTATCCCTCTGTGTGTGCGGGTTCAATTTCGCGGGATGGCAGAAAAAGCCACAGATTCCCCAGATTTACGGTGTTCGTGGCACTGAACCGAAGGGTTACGATGTCCATGACACCGAGCTGAAGAGCTGAAAAGCTCAAGTGCTTCTGGATCGGGAAAAAACACCAAAAAACCCATATATCCATCTGTTCATCTATCTATTTATTTGCGTCTGCAACTTAAGCAGAAGTGAGCTCGATCACAACCCAAGCGTACCTGGTTCAAACTATGCGGTGGGCAGTTTTGTGAAGCAAATTTGTTCGCTGGGATTTTTACGAATGCTAAAGATAGACCCAAAATACTGTAGTTTTACAAATTACAAAACAATGACAAAATACAGCAACGTTTCGACCAACAAGGCCGTTGCTGTATTTTGTCATTGTTTTTGTAATTTGTAAAACTACAGTACTTGTGATTACGTGTTTTGTCAATCAAATAGTTTTACTGCAGTCTCATCTATTTTATGAATATAAAGATAGACCCCACCGTTCAGAAACCAATGGCAAACTATTGTACGTATAAGTGGTGCCTAGAAAAATCAACGAATCGTTTATTGTGATTGGTGGTGACGTCCCCATAAAGGATATGACAGAATTTACATTTCACCGATCTCTCATCTATCTATCTATCTATCTATCTATCTGTCTGTCTGTCTGTCTGTCTGTCTGTCTGTCTGTCTGTCTGTCTGTCTGTATGTCTGTCTGTCTGTCTGTCTGTCTGTCTGTCTGTCTGTCTGTCTGTCTGTCTGTCTGTCTGTCTGTCTGTCTGTCTGTCTGTCTGTCTGTCTGTCTGTCTGTCTGTCTGTCTGTCTGTCTGTCTGTCTGTCTGTCTGTCTGTCTGTCTGTCTGTCTGTCTGTCTGTCTGTCTGTCTGTCTGTCTATCTATCTATCTATCTGTCATAGTCTGTCATAGCCCCCTCCCTGGTGGCAGCTGAGGAGCAGACAGTTAGCCAGGTAGTTAGTGTAGTATGCAATTAGATATTTAATAGAAGAGACTATGTGTTGCACTCTCTAAGCATAACTACGAGACATGACGTTCTTGTGTAGTTAGGAGTGACGTGTTAGTAACGATAGAGAAAAAAAGAACATAAACAATATATATGGAAGATGGACGCATTTTTGGTGTGTCGTCCACACATGTACCATCATGTAATGAAGATAATAAAGGAATTATGAATCATAGAAAAGCGTCTCTTTACTTGTAGTAGTGTGTGTGCACGCAACCTAACATCAGCCACCACAATAAATATCATCATAACCACAACAATCACCACCGTACCATAGCCCGGTCCTACAACATATCTATCTATCTATCTATCTATCTATCTATCTATCTATCTATCTATCTATCTATCTATCTATCTATCTATCTATCTATCTATCTATCTATCTATCTATCTATCTATCTATCTCTATCTATCTATCTATCTATCTATCTATCTATCTATCTATCTATCTATCTATCTATCTATCTATCTATATATCTATCTATCTATCTATCTATCTATCTCTATCTATCTATCTATCTATCTATCTGTCTATCTGTCTATCTGTCTATGTGTCTATGTGTCTATGTGTCTATCTGTCTATCTGTCTATCTATATATCTGTCTATCTGTCTATCTGTCTATGTCTATCTGTCTATCTGTCTATCTGTCTATCTGTCTATCTGTCTATCTGTCTATCTGTCTATCTGTCTATCTATCTATCTATCTATCTATATATCTATCTATATATCTATCTATCTGTCTATATATCTGTCTATATATCTGTCTATCTGTCTATCTATCTATCATCTATCTCTATATTTATCTACCCATCTATATACTTAAATATATATCAGTCTATGTCTGTCTTTCTATCTATCGTTCACCTGAATATATTTAATATTTGTCTATCCATTTAATATTTACATCTATTTAATAATTTCACAAAAGAAAAAAAAAGGCAAATCTATTAATAAATTCTTCTGTCATTGAATATTATATGTATCGATTTATTATTGATCTACAGTTGTCCATTTGTTCAAACACAATTAATGAATTAATCAATTCATGACACATGTCTAAAATTATCTTGTTTTGACAACGCTTGAATATAAACAGTCTTGTCATATCATCTTCAAGATGTACCAGAATCTAGCATGTCTGAATCTATCTTTCCTTCTTTTCTCTATTCCTATTTTGTCTCACAGCGTCAGGATAAGAAGCTATTTCTAGAATGGGCATTTGTGTGCGCTTCATAAACTGTGTTTTTCACCGTCTATTTTACTTCTGAAAACCACTTTTTGCGTGGACAGTCTTTAGCTTTATATCCACTGTATGGGAGTTCTTCATCTTCTTCTTCTGCGAATGCTTCATATCGACCACTTGTTAACCCCTCTTTGTGATTTCTATGTGATCCAAGTCTAAGAGCGATTGTACGATGTGCCAGTTATACGCTTATAAGTAGGCCAGCACATCAAATTCCTGCGACGCTTTTATTTACTAGATAGCTTCCTGGGCTCCTACCTCAGTCGCCTCTTACGACTTGCCTTGTAGGTCGCAGTGTTACTTTGCTCCCCTTGCGAGCACCGGCAACCCTAGGGCGACTGTATCGGAATAACATTGTTCTTTGGGGGGGACACTCTATTGGTAATCTGCTTATGATTGACTGATAGAACCATCATCATTGCACTTCGATGAATAACCATGTGTGTTCCAATCTCTTTATTACACCTGAGATCTTAGCGGCAGTGCACGATTTCCATAGCACCGGCGTGGGACCTCGATGTAATTTTGAATATGGTGACAATTTTTGCAGGAATTTTGTTTAAATCCTTTTAATAAATTTTGCATAGACATCGGCTTGACATCCTACGTTTTTTTCCATTTCCAACAATCAATGGTTCTTTTACGTCCTTAACCTGAGCATGTTACCTACATTTTATCATCCATCTCCGATAAGACTAGGAACTGGATCTTGCCTACATTAAGATCAGGGAACTCTGGAGAAATATACCGATCGCTTCACGTGGGGAAACGAACCGATTACCCTTGAAGCTAGAGACGAGAGTCATACAACATCATCGTCATCTTCATCATCAAATAGCCTGTCCTGGGCATAACTGTGCTCCCTTATAAACAGTCCTTTGAAATGACTCTCTCATAGGCCAGATGTCCTGTCTCTGCATCGGTCATGCACAATGAAATGACTCTCTCATAGGCCAGATGTCCTGTCTCTGCATCGGTCATGCTCAATGAAATGACTCTCTCATAGGCCAGATGTCCTGTCTCTGCATCGGTCATGCTCAATGAAATGACTCTCTCATAGGCCAGATGTCCTGTCTCTGCATCGGTCATGCTCAATGAAATGACTCTCTCATAGGCCAGATGTCCTGTCTCTGCATCGGTCATGCTCAATGAAATGACTCTCTCATAGGCCAGATGTCCTGTCTCTGCATCGGTCATGCTCAATGAAATGACTCTCTCATAGGCCAGATGTCCTGTCTCTGCATCGGTCATGCTCAATGAAATGACTCTCTCATAGGCCAGATGTCCTGTCTCTGCATCGGTCATGCTCAATGAAATGACTCTCTCATAGGCCAGATGTCCTGTCTCTGCATCGGTCATGCTCAAACCATCAGTTGCATCCTGAATATATCTTCTCCGTGGTCTTCCTCTCCTCCTCTTTGCCGGGTTATCTCCTTCCATGATGGTCTTCTCTTTTATATGTCCAAAATACTTTTAATTCTCTCGTTTTATTTGTAGCATCAGCTAGTTTTCTTTGAATATGAGTTCTTTCTGGATAGATAAGCAACATAGACTTCTCAAATATAAAAAAAGACATAGAGAAAATGTTTCAAACGGCATACTATTTTAAAAAATAAGAATACAGAAGGCAAGAGGAGCTTTCACTGCACTGGGAAACATATGGAAGTCTAAAGAAATCAAATATAGAACAAAAATTCGGATATTTAACTCTAACGTTAAAGCAGTTCTGTTGTATGGGTCAGAAACATGGAGAACTATAAAACAATAGCGCATAAACTGCAAGCATTCATCAACTGGTGTCTGGGCAGAATAGAGGGTCTAAGGTGGGTTACAAATGAGGAACTTATGGATAGAACAAGACAGATTCCAGTGAACCAACTGGTTAAAAAAAGGCGCTGGTGCTGGATAGGGCCCACTTTGCGAAAACCTGAGGGGAATATAACAATAAGGGTCGGTTCCTGGAACCCGCAGGGACATCGAAAGAAGGGGAGGCCGAGAAATACATAGAGACGAGATTTGGAGGCAGAGATCAACAATATGAAGACTTGGCATGAGTTGGTCGAGGGTCTATGCCCCAATCCGAGTTAAAAAGGCAGAGAGAGAGAGAGGGGGAAAGAGCAAGAGATATTATATTTAAGAGAGTTATTATCTCTAAGCTAGAAATACGTGTGTGAGTGCGTGTGTGCGTGTGCGTACACGTGTATATGTGTGTGTACGTAGGTACGTGTATGTATGTGTATGTGTGTAGGCGTGTATGTATGTATCTAAGTATTTGTTTAAAGGGAGTTTTAAAGCCGAAGGATTGAGTTCATTGTACCGGGTTTTACCCCATATGGCTCGGTCCCTCTCCGCAGCAATTGCACGCCACCTGCCGAGAGTATTGCACAAAGTACGAACTCTGTAGCTCCAGCAACAATCTTAGAGGCCTCTTGAAAAAACTGCACTCGTAACCAGAACGGCGTGGTCCGGATTCGAACCCACGACCTTCGACCCACAAGGCAAGAGCTTAAGCACTTAGCCACAGAGACCCCTCTAAGTATTTGTGTATATATGTGTGTGAGTGTGTATGTTTGTATGTATGTACCGGACCAACAAACACTTACAGAGACTAGAAATAAGTCAAACAGCTCTTTACCAGTGTCAGCAGGCTGTGTAGACACCGAAGCATGTCCTGCGAGATTATCGTCTCCTGCGTCAGCTGAGAAGCAACATGTAACCACACCCAGTTGACCTAAAAACTAAGCTTTGAGTAAACCTGACAGACCTAAAGCTGACCAAAGCTAACTCTAATATTGGGCCGTATAACTGACCTGGAAAACCCTAACCTAGTTTGAGTTGGGGGCTGGATTTTATATATGTTTGATAGAACACTGCCAGTTTTTGGGCAATTTTACTCAATCACATGAGTCTATGAGAGTCACGGTAGCGTAGTTGTTAGTGAACTCGCTTCGCAAGGCTGGTGGTCTGGGTTCAGCTATCGCAATGTGCGTGGAATTTTTCCCGACCACGACGGCTCTCAGGTCTACCCAGCCTCAACTGGGTACCAGACATGCTCTGGGAAAGTAAAGGCGGCCGGCGTGATGCTGACCACATCACCCATCGTGTGCCGACGGTCAATTAAAAATAGTCCTAATACTGTATTGACCTATATACCACGAGGTATGAAAGGGTTCCTTTACTTTTTACTTTCTTTTACATGAGTCTATGGTTATTTATTGGTGAAAAATATTCATAATACTGATATTCCTTTTTGTTAAACTTTACTTGTTACATAATATAACCTTGATTTAGCATGTTGTTTTGGTTTTAAATTTAATTCGTCTTTATACAACAATACCGGAATGCGAGGTCACGTGATGGTTGTAGTCTGATTTCCTAGAATTTTTACCTGAGACCTCTGGCCGTAAGAGTTTATAGTTGGCTGTGAGCTGATTGCCCAGTATGTGGTCCACAGTAAACTAAGCGCGTGACCAGAGAGCTCTTTGGAAGAAACAGAAAAGGTATGTATGTATGTGTGTACGTATGTCTGTACGTATGCGGGAATATGTATGTATGTGTGAATATGTGTTGTGGGAGAGTGTAGAAAGAATCCAACTTTTTGTTCTGCTTCTATTTACCTCCATCTCACGGTATATTCATTCTGCTTCATTATACACTTTGCATTTGTTTTGTTTTTGTTCCTGTTTGAGTTTCCTATCTCTTTCTCGCCCTCATTCACTCACTTTTGCTATCGCATGCGTGTGCCTTCGTTTTCTGTTAACAAAAAGAAATCAATCGACAGTATGACAATACCTTAATAATGATTGAACCAACTTATCGATCTAGTCAGGTGATGACAACTCTACTGACTTTAGTCTTTGATAATTCTCTCCCTTCCCTACCTCTTCATTTCTCTATGCAGTCTGCGTTTTTTTTAATTATGTTGCGCCAAAAAATATGTTAGACATTTTGTTGTTATTTTTTACAATGTGCTAAAAAAAAGGATTTTGTAGTGAACTCTCATTTGGAAATGTACAAAATAGTGGGAACGCAGTATTGCACATGCAAAACGATATTACATAGTAGAATTTTGAATCATCGAAAGCATATATTGTTGGGGAGTTTAGGATGGATAATGGTGATGTTCTTCGGTTTCTTGGCGACCTACTGTTTGATGAGGACACTCAAATTGAATGTTGAATCAATCCAGCGATTTAAGGAGTTGGGAATTACACTTAGTACAGTAGAGCGGAGAGCCGCGGTAGTGTAGTTGTTAGTGAACTCGCTTCTCAAGGCTGGTGGTCTGGGTTCAACTCCCGAAGTGCGCGTGGAATTTTTCCCGACTGCGACGGCTCTTAGGTAGACCCAGCCTCAACTGGGTACCAGACATGCTCTGGGAAAGTAAAGGCGGCCGGCGTGATGCTGACCACATCACCCATCGTGTGCCGACGGTCAATGAAAAATACAGGCCTAACACTGTATTGCTCTACATACCACGAGGTATGAAAGGGTTCCTTTACTTTTACTTTACTTACAAGTAGAGCTGGATGATTGAGGGGCAGAGAGGGGTGTGTGTTGAACCAGCGAGCCACCGGAACCATTAGTATGTATACTCTCCGACATCTGGTGGGGAAAAACTGAGCACCTATGGGACTGTCTGAAGTGTTGTGCCGTCAGTTCAGTAACCAATAACCATTAAGTAAGAATTATGATAAAAACATGCATAATTAAAGGTCGTATTTTCTCAATATATAACATCAAGGAAAATTAAATATTTCGGATACATCAAACGACATGAGTGCCTAGAGAAGTAATTTTAGAGGAATGATGCCTGAAAGAAGAATGAGAGGAAGACCTAGAAGAAGATGGGTGCAAGGTGGCATTGACGATCTGAGAATAACTGCTGCTGACACCGGTCAACTTGCACAGAATAGAGAGTTTTTCAGGACTGCTGTCATGGGAGCCAAGTTCCGGAACAGACAAGCTACTTGATGATGATGATGATTTTCTCATTGATTCCATATTCCCTGTTCTCTCAGAGTTCATATTTGCGCTTTCTCTATCTTCATTTACTACCACAGCTTTTAAGAAATTGATTCCTCTGTGTTCTCTTTACTTTGAAGGATGCAATACAAAAGTCTATGACGCAACAATGTCATAAATTGATGGCAGATGTAGCGACCTGCAGGGTCTCGTGTGGATATATTGTTCTAGACACGCAGAGTTTCGTGGTTATAAGATACTTGTTTCAAAAGTATGAATAGCTACCACATTTAAAATGCATGTAAAAAGTAAAGAATCCTATTTTTTGTGCCATTAGGTATATTGGGAAATATGGTGTTACTTACTTACCAATTTCTCTCCGCTCCTCGCGGAGCATAGGGTCTCAATAGTTGTTCTCCACTTTTCCCTGTATCTTGCTGTTTTCTCTATCGTTTCCCAGGTTAGTCCAGCATCGCTCAGTTCTTCAAGAAAGCTCCTTCTCCAGGTCTGCTTAGGACATCCCATTTCTATTTTTCCCTTGGTGTTTCACTCAAGTTCTTGTCTAGTGACATTCGACTGTGTCTTTCGGAGTGTATGCTCATCACTATTTTCTCCTCTTAATCTGGGTGGGTCATCATTGGTTCCTGTTCTGTTATTATCCACAGGTCTGTGCTCAGGGCCGCGTCGTGCTATGATACAGAGAGGCAGCCGCATCAGGCGGAGCCATAAGGGGGTGGCATAAACAGCAAAATCAAAATCACAATTGAAGGTCATTTTAAAGAAACAACATTTTGGGGAAACAAGAAAGAAACAAGAAAGGGTTGGGGGCATTTCGAAGACTTGAAATCATACTGAGAAAATATACCACACGACCCTTCTGTGCTTACAACTCTGTCATACCATCTCAGTCTGAGAATACGGCGAAAACATCCGTTGACGAAGGTCTGAATCTTATTTGTATTGAACTTGGTGACTCACCATTTATATTGTATAATGCTTTAAAAAGGAAGTTAATCTGAAAGTCGAAAATGTGTTGTCAGTGATCAGCTGATTATCTTGCAATGTCATTGTACATAAGACTATAAGTAATAGTACTGACATTTGTTACAAAGTTACAAAGAAAGACAGAACAAATAGATTGATTGATTGATTGATTGATAGGACCATCATCATTGCTCCGATCACTTTCTTACACATGAAGATATATGCCGCAGTGAACGAACTCTGTAGCACATGCGAGGGTACCTGATGTAATTTTGAAGATGGTGAAGATATTTTTGTAGTAATTTTCTTTTAATCTTTTCTTTTATTAATTTTGCCCAGGCAGCGGCTTTTTTTCCGATCCAGAAGCACTTGAGCTTTTCAGCTCTTCGTCTCGGTGCCATGGACATCGTAACCCTTCGGTTCGGTGCCACGAACACCGCAAATCTGGGGAATCTGTGGCTTTTTCTACCATCCCGCGGAATTAAACCCGCACACACAGAGGGATAGTCACCCGTAGTCCAACGCGCTACGAACACGGTGGGCAGACGGGCAAGGGCAGCGGCTTTACGGCCTGCTATTCTCGATTTTCAACTGCCACGTCTTCTTTTACGTGCTCAAACTGAACACGGGACCTACGTTTTATCGTCCGTCTCCGATAGGTATAGGAACTATATCTCACCTACACTGAGAACAGGGATCTCTGGAAAAATATATAGATGGCTCCATGAGGGAGCGAACCTGGTACCTTTATCACGAGAGACGATCACCTAGCCTCTACGTCGAAGAGACCCCCAAAGAACAGATAGACAAACAGACAGATAAAGACAGACACACAGACATAGACAGTAAGACATAAACAGATTGATAATAAACGGATATACAGCACACAGAGAACGATGGGGATAGGCAGACAGAGAAAGTGTTTAGAGCGACAGAGGAAGACAAACATAAGAAATAACAGATGAGAACTAGATAAAGTGGGACAGATAAATTGAGAAAGAGAAACTGACCGACAGGCAGAGAAAGAGATAGACGTGCCAATAGATAGAGAAAGAGTAACAGACTATTAGAATGTCAGAGAGAAGAATAAAGAGAAAGTTAGAGTACTGCAAATAAACAGACTAACAGGCAAAGAGAGAAAATGTGCACAGAAACAGAGAGACGTGCACAGACAGAGAGAGACGTGCACAGACAGAGAGAGACATGCACAACGAGAGAGAGTCATGCACAGAAAGAGAGAGACATGCACAACGAGAGAGAGACATGCACAACGAGAGAGAGACATGCACAGAAACAGAGAGACATGCACAGACAGAGAGCGACATGCACAGACAGAGAGAGACATACACAACGAAAGTGAGCCATGCACAGAAAGAGAGAGACATGCACACAGAGAGTCATGCACAGAACGAGAGAGACATCATAACGAGAGAGAGAGAGAGACATGCACAACGAAAGAGAGCCATGCACAGAAAGAGAAACGAGCACAGAGAGAGAGAACAATGCACACAGAGAGTCATGCACAGAAAGAGAGAGACATGCACAGAAACAGAGAGACATGCACAGAAAGAGAGAGACATGCACAGACAGAGAGAGACATGCACAACGAAAGTGAGCCATGCACAGAAAGAGAGAGGCATACACACAGAGAGTAATGCACAGAACGAGAGAGACATCATAACGAGAGAGAGAGAGAGAGACATGCACAGAAAGAGAAACGAGCACAGAGAGAGAGAGCAATGCACACAGAGAGTCATGCACAGGAAGAGAGAGACATCACAACGAGAGAGAGAGAGAGAGAGAGACATGCACAACGAAAGAAAGCCATTCACAGAAAGAGAGACGAGCACACAGAGAGAGACATGCACAGCGAAAGAGACGTGCACAGAAATAGACAGAAGTGCAGATAATAATACAAATTGAATCGGAGACAAACAAATAAAAGAAAGGTAGGAACTACAAAAAACAGAGGAAGAGAAAGAAAGAAAAACAGAGGAGAGAAAGAAAGAAAACAGAGAAAACAAACCAATAAAGAGAAAAACACACACACACTATGGCTATATCGCTGAGTTCCAAAACAAACATACCGCCTACATGCTATTACCGACTTTTAAGAGTTCGATTTCCATCATTACTTCGATCAATCTCTTTATCTACAGGTCTCTCAAAATGTGTGTTTCTTTTTCTTCAACTTATGCTTTAATACTCTACATTAGAACACCAACAATTGATTTTGTCATTACGTTAAATAAACTAGAATTTATCAACATATTCTCATATGATCAAACAGAACAATATGTACAACAAACCTAACATATGCTTTAGCTCATAGATTCCCAAACTTTTTCGCCCACCGCCCACTTTGAACAACATAAACTTTGTATCGCCCACTTTACACTATAACATTTTGCCAACGCCACGCCCCCGCCCCCAAATATATACATGCTCTATTTTATCTTTGACATAGAAAATTGATATATATTTCTGTCATACATTGTCAATTTTCAAATGATTATATGCATGAAATAGAAAATTAAGGAAAAAGGGATTATATAAGACGGGCATAAGAAGAATTAAAATGTAGAATTCAAATTTGTATTGATTATTCAATCGCAAAATAACGAAAATAATTTTTTAATATTTATTGTTAATTTCTTCTTTAAGAAGCCACCGACCCATAATCGCCTGAATTCCCCCACCAAATTTTACTGAACCCTCTATTCCCTCCCTAGAACGCTTCAGCGCCCACTGGGGACGGTACCCCACTTTGGGAAACGCTGCTTTAACTCCTTGTAGCAGAAAATCCACACTATGTCGTTTTGCGTTGGACACCTTTTACCAGTAGCTAAACTAAAAGGCGTTTTTTTTAAATTCTAAACGTAAATGGTTTTTAAAATCATGGACTGTGTCCTGACCCACTAAGAGTCAAACAGTATCGCCGATAATAATAATAATAATTTCTCTCGTACGTTATACGTTACGTAGGGCATGCAAGCAATCTCTCCATACCGCTCTATACGGCTCATGTTGCTGACCTCCGCAAAACGGATTTTATCAGAAACTGTCATTGATGCCCTAGGTGTTCCCGTACACCCCTCGCTGATCGGTTTACCGGTATGGCATCCTTTCTTGCAAGTTTCTGTAGCTCTTTAACTTTTTTGAGGTGAGGTAGCTGGCCTAACGTACAAGACCTCCTCCTTTTTCATCCGGGCTTGAAACCGGCATTAGCGGATAGTGAAGTTGATAACACGCTTCACTAGTGGAAAGTCCGGGGTTTGAGACTAGCATAGGACAAAAATTGTCGGTATGTCCACTGTACGCGGTTGGTTAGGGAGACCCTGATTCTTCACTTAATGGTCTGAATTACAAGTATCTCTGATGTCGGTGTAAGGTTCGATTGAATAGCGAAAGATACTGGTGATAAGGAAAGCAAATCTTATCGCAAAAATTAGTCAGGAGTATCATATTATGCGCCATGACTACGCCTGAATTCATAATGGGAGTGGGGGGTAACATCTGGTATCATATGTCATATTGCTATTAGTGTTTACAGGGTGTTCAAGATAAAAGCGCCTGTGAATGGAGCTAATCTGGCATATATGTATGAAAATGAGAAGGTTCAGTTTTGACGTAGTATAGGTCAAGGTTGTGTGACAGTATGTAATTGTAGTGCGGGAAGGGGCGATGAACAAATGTGACGTAGAACGAGCTAGTCAGAACCGGTTTAAATAGTAAATATACACAACGCGATAGGTTATCTGGCAACTTTCGAATTGTCAATGGGGCTGCATTATCTTGAACACCCTGTAGTTGTCCATTTGTTACGGGCAAGCTCGTAAAGCTTACTTCCGACATTATGCTATCAGTGCCAAGTCTGGACGTTGACATCTAACGACAGAAGATGCGCTCAAAATCATATCCTCCTTCTTCTTCTTCTCTTCTTCCTTCCTCGAACGCTCCATGTCGACTACTTTTAAACCACTCTTTATGATCTGTATATGATCCGAGTCTAAGAGAGATTGTATGTTGTACCAGTTATGCCCCTCCAAGTAGGCCAGTACTTCTGGTTCCTGCGACATTTTTTTGGTATTATGGTAGCTTCCCTAGGCGCCTACTTCAGTCGCCTATTACGGCATGTCTTGTAGGTCGCAGTGTTACTATTCTTTGCTCCCTGTCAGACCCGGCAACAAACGGGCGCAATGGCATCCAAACACTTGCATTTGCACAGCAGCATACTCATAGTCAAACATCTTCATTCATACATAAAGGTTCACACATTATTTAAGCTCACGTTCAAATATCCAGGCACTCCCATTCACACACACACACACATAGTCTAACATAGAACATTCAATATCCACACATTCATATCCACACATTCACATCCACACATTCACATCCACCAACCAAACACTTAAAACCACACTCCAACGCACTTCAATAAACACACGCGCTCGCACCCATACATCCACACTTCTGCATAGACACAAATTCACACATTTACACTGCATTAATTTTCAAACACCCACACTCACATTCACACATCCACACTACCTTATACACAAATCCAAACACACATCCACACTACCTCAAACACAAATCTACACTTACATCCACATGTCCACACTTCCTCAAACACAAATCTACACTTACATCCACAAGTCCACACTTCCTCATACTTCTACTTCTTCTTATTCTTGAAACACTCTCCATATCGCATCAGACTCATATGAATTAACCACTCTGTGCGATTTTTATGTGATCTGAGCCTAAGAGCGATTGTACGTTGTGCCATTTATGCGTCTACAAGTAGGCCAGCACATCCGATTTCTGCTAAGCTTTTATTTACTAGGGTAGCTTCCCTAGGCCCTACATCAGTCGCCTCTTACGACATGCCTTGTAGGTTGCAGTGGTACTATTCTTTGCTTCCCTTACGCGCCCCGGCAACACATGAGCGACTTCCTCATACACAAATCCACACTCACATCCATACATCCACACTCCCATCCATACATCCACACTCACATCCACACATCCACACTCACGTCCATACATCCACACTCATATCAGTACATCCACACATCCACACTCACATCCACACACCCACACTTCCTCATACACAAATCCACACTTACATCCACACACACACACAGCCTGCGTAAGACAAACTCATTAACTGTTTATATTTCTTTCCTGTCGACCGAAATTCCGCCAAAAACGGCCAAAAAACAAACAAAATTCGGTGCGATCAAATCGACATACACACCATAATAACAAATAACCTAAGAAATAGGTGGCGCTACGTGACTTCAATCAGACACCGACGTCATTAACATAACCTTTACATTATAAAAGCATGAGAAAATAAGAAGAATTATAGGTAGACCAAAGACACATTACCGACAAATATTACCAAAAAAAAGAGAGAAATAAATGGTAAACACAGAAGCCATGATTGATTATTTTTTTATTTTAAATCTTTCGCCCGCTAGGATTGCTGGTGCATTTAATTCCTGATTGATATCTTTGACTGATTTTTTCGTGAATGCTTGCTTTCTCTTTTCTCCATGTTCATGTGAACATCACTCTGACTTCTTGTACTTAGTCTGGTCATTGGCTTTGTCATGGCCTTGTGGTGAGGAATAAGTCAAACAGAGCTCTACTAGTATTCACATGCGGAAGAGACAGCGGAGCATGTCTTGCAAGACTGTTATGTTCTTGATGAGCATAGAAACAACATATGGTCACATTCATTTGACCTAAAAACTAAGCTTTGGGAAACCTGAAGCTGACTGTCCAGTTTGTGGTACAGAGTAAACTAAGAGAATGAACAGAGATCGCTGAAGAAGGAAACCTGACAAACCTGAAGCTGACTGTCCAGTTTGTGGTACAGAGTAGACTAAGAGAATGACCAGAGATCGCTGAAGAAGGAAACCTGACAAACCTGAAGCTGACTGTCCAGTTTGTGGTACAGAGTAGACTAAGAGAATGACCAGAGATCGCTGAAGAAGGAAACCTGACAAACCTGAAGCTGACTGTCCAGTTTGTGGTACAGAGTAGACTAAGAGCATGACCAGAGATCGCTGAAGAAGGAAACCTGACAAACCTGAAGCTAACTGTCCAGTTTGTGGTACAGAGTAGACTAAGAGCATGACCAGAGATCGTTGAAGAAGGAAACCTGACAAACCTGAAGCTGGCTGTCCAGTTTGTGGTACAGAATAAACTAAGAGAATGACCAGAGATCGCTGAAGAAGGAAACCTGACAAACCTGAAGCTGACTGTCCAGTTTGTGGTACAGAATAAACTAAGAGAATGACCAGAGATCGCTGAAGAAGGAAACCTGACAAACCTGAAGCTGACTGTCCAGTTTGTGGTACAGAATAAACTAAGAGAATGACCAGAGATCGCTGAAGAAGGAAACCTGACAAACTTGAAGCTGACTGTCCAGTTTGTGGTACAGAATAAACTAAGAGAATGACCAGAGATCGCTGAAGAAGGAAACCTGACAAACCTGAAGCTGACTGTCCAGTTTGTGGTACAGAGTAGACTAAGAGAATGACCAGAGATCGCTGAAGAAGGAAACCTGACAAACCTGAAGCTGACTGTCCAGTTTGTGGTACAGAGTAGACTAAGAGCATGACCAGAGATCGCTGAAGAAGGAAACCTGACAAACCTGAAGCTGACTGTCCAGTTTGTGGTACAGAGTAGACTAAGAGCATGACCAGAGATCGCTGAAGAAGAAGAAGAAAATGTGCTTGAAATGTACTTAATTCTTTACTTGATCCTCAAGTAAAGAATAAGGGTTTCCGGTAGTCCACACCGTGTGCATACTGAGACTTTTGACGGCATCAGTCGCCCTAACCAGATTTCGAAGTGTAGGCATACTGATGGTTCCTGTAGCTCGCTGATTAAACGCACTTCTCGCTCTGTACCTCAAGCATCCAGCTCTACTTGTTTAACGTGTAATTTCAAACTTATTAAATTGCTGGATTGATTCAACGTCAATTTTGGTGTCCTCGTCCAACAGTAGGTCGTCAAGAGGCCGAAGAACATTCCTCTTATCCATCCTAAGATCTTCAACAATCGATGCTTTCGATGCAAGTCTGTCTGCTCTTTCGTTGCCGTGAACACCCGCATGACAAAGACAGTAAATCCACATACGTAGGTTATGAACCTCTATAGACGGCATCCACTTATACCGCAACCTGCTGCCATTCTGGATCTTTCAAAACATCAACTGAGAGTTAGAAACAATAGCCACCACCAGGCCCCAGTAACTAGAGTCCCAGAGAACCAATGGAGGGCATCAGTAACAGCCTCAACCTCCATTCTTATACTGGAAATAGTTGTCCTGTATGCTACACTTTCCTCTGCAACAACCCTACCATGCGCGCTAGCCAAGAAAACTCATCTTGACTTCTCACAGGGGCGGCTCGTGATCGTTTTTGTTGGTGGGGCCAAACACAAATTTTCGTGTAAATCATTGGTTTGGGTTAGGTTATATTTTAATTTATTAAATAATAAATACATGTTACACATTATTTTTGTGTGGTCCGGCCCTCTGGCCCTTAATGACGAGCCGCCACTGACTTCTCACCCCGTTGCACATACCCATAGTATGTAATCGAGTTCTGTTGTTTATGCTGCCCATGGCAATAGAAAAAGATGAAGAATGAGAAAGTGAAAGTGAAGAAGAAACAGAAGACAAATAAGCACAAATGCACTACACCCACACACTAAACGATCATATAATAATATTAACACACTGATGCTAGAATGTCCACACACAAATTAATTGATTGCCACACACACCCACTCTACTTCCCCCATCTGTTCTTAATCATGTATCAACATTCATAAACATGTTTCTAGGTTTACGGATCTGATTAATATAACATTGATTCACTCCCAGAAATCTGTATCCGGTAATGCATCCCACATACTCACACAAACACATTAAAACCCACACTAATACATCATCTTTCACATCATAGTAACACTCACATACATACATACGCATAAGTAAATGAAATATACATCTAATTTCATAGTTATCTTATGCGTAGAGAACCAAGAAAAGCAACAACATTGCAATTAACATATGTCTACCTACGGTCTTATTTCGGGACCGTCTGTTTAACTCTGGCCTCCGATAAACATACTGCCGGCGGGCTCAGATAAATATTCTAGGAAATAAGACCACAACTGTCACGTGATACTAGCATTCCAATATTGTTGTATATAGATTAATTCTTTTTTAAAAGAACACAACATGTTAAATCAAGGTTATATTATGTTACAAATTAAGTTTAACACTAAGAAATATCAATATTAATAACATTTTCATCAATAAATAACTATGAACTCATAGAATTGAGTTCTATGCCGCACAGAAGATTGTTATTCAAACCAATCCACGTCAACTACTAACTATATTGCAGGTGCTGGTATTGAAGATTGGAATAGTAGGAAAAGAGCATCAATCAAAATCGAACTGGTACGGTCAGTCGTTGGACGCTGTAGGAGATATTGCAATGGAGATCGGAGCGTCTATGGACATGTCCGGAGTGTAATGAAGATATTCCAAACTGAAACTGAAATTGAAACGCCCTTTCAATCTAAGGGCGAACAGTTTATTGGTTATACCAGAACGGGTAGGCCAACAAACATGAAAAAAAAAGAATATAGCGGACGAACAGAAAAGGTGTATATATATATATATATATATATATATATATATATATATATACGGAACGCATTCAAAAATAATAGATTGCTTCTGGAGTTCTGATAATTCACTAACATTTAACCGTTGTCTTCATTTCTGTATACTCTACGCAGTTAAAATAATCAATATTTATTTCCAGATACAGACAACTGAAGAGTTCAGGATTTCAACTGTTACGATAACAGGTATCACAGCTTTCTCTCCACTACCTGGTATTACTGGCAACACCATGATGATGGACATGTTTATTATTGCCTTAGTTTTGACGACATCGCTGACGCAATTAACCAACGCTGGCTCAGGTAAGAAATTAGGTCATAAAGATGGCTGATGTTATATGAGCGTTCGTACCGCTAATGTGTTTTTTAAATGTCTGTAACATTTTCACCTTTTATTTAAGTGTGTGTTAAAACAGGGATTATTGTACGCTTTATCTACGGGCAGACTTAGATAAAAGCACGAAATAAGACAGTTTTGCAAAGTGCAACTAAATCTGATTTAGTGTGTAGGGACGTCTTTGTGGAGCAGAGGTACTCTCACCTCTCGCTACATAGGTACTGGGTTCGTTCCTCAAGTGGTGCGATCTGGAGATTTTTAAAGAGATCCCTGATCTCAATGTAGGTGAGGTCAAATTCCTAGTCATATCGGAAACTGACCATAAAACGTTGGTCCCAAGATCATGGGTAACACTAAAAGAACCTTTATTTCACGTTATTTTTTTTCGATTCTCTATTTTTGTTTTGTCTCACGTTGTTAGGATAAGAAACGATTTCTAGAAGAGGCTTTTGTGAACGCTTTTTAAACAGTGTTTTCCGTCACCCCTGTTATCTCTGAGTTCCACCCTTTGCGTGGACAGCCTTTTGCTTTGTATCCACTATATGGAAGTAACAGTGCTCTTTGAGGTGCACTGTCTGTTGGTACTCTGCTGATATGACCGATGAGAACAAGGAGAACCCCAGAAGAAGCAACGGAAGCAATAAATATCATCAACAAATAAACAGTGTACAAGTATTAAGAGAAGAAAAAACAAATAGACAAACACAGGATTCGAACTACTTACCTCATTTCTTAGACACCCATCGCTTAGCCTAGGTCGCTGGTTGTGTTTGTAAGGACGCTCGTATTGCTAGGCTAGGCGATGGGTGTCGTAAGGACGCTCGTATTGCTAGGCTAGGCGATGGGTGTCGTAAGGACGTTCGTATTGCTAGGCTAGGCGATGGGTGTCGTAAGGACGCTCGTATTGCTAGGCTAGGCGATGGGTGTCGTAAGGACGCTCGTATTGCTAGGCTAGGCGATGGGTGTCGTAAGGACGCTCGTATTGCTAGGCTAGGCGATGGGTGCCGTAAGAACGCTCGTATTGCGAGGCTAGGCGATGGGTGTCGTAAGGACGCTCGTATTGCTAGGCTAGGCGATGGGTGTCGTAAGGACGCTCGTATTGCTAGGCTAGGCGATGGGTGTCGTAGGAAATGAAGGTAAGTGGTTCGAATCCTGTATTTGTCTACTTTTTTTTTCCGAAGCTCTTAATACCTGTACACTGTTTATTTGTTGATGATATAATCGAACAATTTACTATGTAGTTTCTTGATGAAGTTCAGTACTGGTGTAGTACCCAGATTGTCCCTGATACCTTCATTTCTAAACTGGTCACTTCTTGATACTCCCAGTAATCTGATTCTCACCAGTTCTCATCTATACTGGTTTTATGTCTTGTTTTTCTTTCACAAATCAATATTTGTTATCACCTCTGGCTATCTGATAAGGAAACAATTTTCAAATCAGGAAATGAAATTTATCAACGTTAACTTCAGGATGTGTTGACGCTGCAGAATGTGTCGATTCTAATCGATAATTAACATCTACAGGTCAGACACATTATTTGTGTTTTACCAGAAAAGGATGACTCATCTCTTTTTACTATTGCTGTTGTTGTTTTGCTTTGGTTGTTGTTGTTGATCTTTTGGTTGTTGTTGTTGTGGTTGTTGTTGTTGTTGTGGTTGTTGATGTTGTGGTTGTTGTTTTGGTTGTTGTTGTGGTTGATGTTTTGGTTGTTGTTGTAGTGGATGTTGTTTTGTTGCTGTTGTTGTGGTTGTTGTTGTTGTTGTGGATGTTGTTTTGTTGCTGTTGTTGTGGTTGTTGTTGTTGTTGTGGATGTTGTTTTGTTTTGGTTGTTGTTGTTTTGTCTGGTGGTTTTTTTTTTTAATGGGTTTTTTTTGGGATTATTTGTGGTAGTTTTGTTTTGTTTTGTTTTGGTTGTTTTGTTATGTATTGTTTTGTTTTTGTTGTTTTGTTTTGGTTTGGATGTTTTGTTTTGTTTTGGTTGTTTTCTTTTATTGTGTTTTGGTTGTTTTGTTTTGTTTTGTTTCGGTTGTTTTGTTTTGGTTGTTCTATTTTGTTTTGTTTTGGTTGTTTTCTTTTGTTTTGTTTTAGTTATTTTGTTTTGTTTTGTTTTGGGTGTTTTTTTTCTTTTGTTTTGGTTATTTTGTTTTGTTTTGTTTTGGTTGTTTTCTTTTATTTTGTTTTGGATGTTTTGTTTTGTTTTGTTTCGGTTTATATGTTTTGTTTTGTTTTGTATTGGTTGTTTTGTTTTGTTTTGTTTTGGTTATTTTGTTTTGTTTGGTTTTGCATGTTTTATTTTGATTTATTTTGGTTGTTTTGTTTTGTTTTGTTTTGGTTGATTTGTTTTGTTTTGTTTTATTTTGATTTATTTTGGTTGTTTTGTTTTGTTTTGTTTTGGTTGATTTGTTTTGTTTTGTTTTGATTGTTTTGTTTTGCTTGTTGTGTTTTGTTTTGTTTTGGGTGTTATGTTCTGTTTTGTTTTGTTTTGGTTGTTTTCTTTTGTTTTGTTTTAGTTATTTTGTTTTGTTTTGTTTTGGATGTTTTGTTTTCTTTTGTTTTGGTTATTTTGTTTTGTTTTGTTTTGTTTTGGTTGTTTTCTTTTATTTTGTTTTGGTTGTTTTGTTTTGTTTTGTTTTGGTTTATTTGTTTTGTTTTGTTTTGGTTATTTTGTTTTGTTTTGTTTTGATTGTTTTGTTTTCTTTTGTTTTGGTTGTTTTGTATTGTTTTGGTTGTTTTCTTTTATTTTGTTTTGGTTGTTTTCTTTTATTTTGTTTTGGTTGTTTTGTTTTGTTTTGTTTTGTTTTGGTTGTTTTGTTTTGTTTTGTTTTGGTTATTTTGTTTTGTTTGATTTTGCCATGTTTTATTTTGATTCGTTTTGGTTGTTTTGTTTTGTTTTGATTGTTTTGTTTTGCTTCTTGTATTTTGTTTTGTTTTGGGTGTTATGTTGTGTTTTGTTTTAGTTGTTTTGTTCTGTTTTGTTTTGTTTTGGTTGTTTTCTTTTGTTTTGTTTTGGTTATTTTGTTTTGTTTTGTTTTGGTTGTTGTTGTTTTGTTGTTGTTTTTTTTTTTTTTTTTTTTTTTTTTTTTGGTTTATTTGTTTTGTTTTGTTTTGGTTGTTTTGTTTTGTTTTGTATTGGTTGTTCTGTTTTGTTTTGTTTTGGTTGTTTTGTTTTGGTTTTTTTTGGTTATTTTGTTTTGTTTGGTTTTGCATGTTTCATTTTGATTTGTTTTGGTTGTTTTGTTTTGTTTTGTTTTGGTTGATTTGTTTTGTTCTGTTATGATTGTTTTGGTTTGCTTGTTGTGTTTTGTTTTGTTTTGGGTGTTATGTTGTGTTTTGTTTTGGTTGTTGTGATTTGTTTTGTCTTGGTTGTTTTCTTTTGTTTTCGTTGTTTTGTTTTGTTTTGTTTTGGTTGTTTTATTCTGTTTTGTTTTGGTTTTTTTGTTTTCTTTTGTTTTGGTTGTTTTGTTTTGTTTGGTTTTGGTTTTTGTGTTTTTTTGTGTTTTTTTATGTTTGTTGTTGGTTGTTTTGTTTTGTTTTGGTAATTTCTGTTATTTCTTTTATTTTTGTTTTGTTTCATTATTTTGTTTTGGTTGTTGTTTTGTTGTTGTTGTTTTGGTTGTTGTTGTTTTAGTTGTTGATGTTTTGTTTTGTTTTGGATGCTTTGTTTTGTTTTGTTTTGGTTGTTGTTGTTTTGTTTTGGTGGTTTTGTTCTGTTTTGGTTTTTTTTTTTTTTTTTTTTTTTGGTTGTTGTTTAGTTTTGTTTTGTTTTGGTTGTTTTGTTTTGTTTTGGTTTGGTTGTTTTGTTTTGTTTTGGTTTGGTTGTTTTGTTTTGTTATGTTGTGGTTGGTTGTTGTTGGGTATTTTTGGTAGGTGTGTTATTTTTTTTTTGGTTGTTTTGTTTTGTTGTGGTTGTTTTGTTTTGTTTATTTTTGTTGTTTTGTTTTCTTTTCTTTTGGTTGTTTTGTTTTGTTTTGGTTGTTTTGTTTTGTAGTGGTTGTTGTTTTATGATGTTATTGTTTTGGTTTGTTGTGGCTGTTTTGTTTTGTCTTGGTGTTTTTTTTTGTTTTTTTTTTTTTTTTTTTTTTTTTTTGTTTTGTTTTGTTTTGGTTGTTATGTTTTGTTTTGGTTGTTTTCTTTTTTATGTATTTTTTTTTTTGGGGGAGGGGGAGAAGGTTTTTAATTTTTATTTTCGTTGTGTCTTTTTGGTTGTTTTGTTTTTTTGGTTTTGGTTCTTTTGTTTTGTTTTTTGTTATGGCTTTGTTTTTTGTTTTGCAATGGTTGTGTTTTTTGTTTTGTTTTGGTTGTTGTTGTTTTGTTGTTGTTTTTTTTTTTTTTTTTTTGGTTGTTTTGTTTTGTTTTGTTTTGGTTGTTTTGTTTTGTTTTGTTTTGGTTGTTTTGTTTTGTTTTGTTTTGGTTGTTTTGTTTTGTTGTGGTTGTTTTGATTTGTTGTGGTTGTTTTGTTTTGTTGTGGTTGTTTTGTTTTGTTATGTTTTGGTTGTTTTGTTTTGTTTGTATTTTTTTTTTTTTTTTAATTTTTGGTTCATTTTTTTATTTTTATTTTTTTTTTTTTTTTTATTTCTTTCGGTATTGTTTTGTTGTCGTTGTTTTGATTTGTTGTGGTTGTTTTGTTTTGTTGTTGTTTTTGTTGTGGTTGTTTTTGTTTTGTTTTGGTTGTTTTTTGTTTTGTTTTTTTGGTTTTTATTTATGTTTTCTTTTGGTTGTTTAGGTATGTTTTGTTTGTTTTGGATGTTGGTTTTTTTAGTTTTTTTGGGTCGTATGTTTTGTTTTGTTTTGGTTTTTTTGTTTTTATTATTTATTTTTTTTTGTTGTTGTTGGTTGTTTTGTTTTGTTTTGGTAATTTTTAATTTTTCGTTTCGTTATTTTGATTAGGTTGTTGTTTTGTTGTTTTGGTTGTTTCTGTTTCTGTTGTTGTTGTTTTGTTTTGTTTTGGTTGCTTTTGTTCTGTTTTGTTTTGGTTGTTTTGTTTTGTTTTGGTTTGGTTCTTTTGTTTTATTATGTTTTGGTTGTTTTTTATTGTTTTCTTGTGGTTGTTTTGTTTTGTTTTGTTTTGGTTGATTTGTTTTGTTTGGGTTGTTTTAATTTGTTTTGGTTGTTGTTTTGTTTTGTTTTGGTTGCTTTTTATTTTAATTTTTATTTGGGTTTTTTTTTTGGGTTTATTTGTTTTGTTTCTTTGTTTTGTTCTGTTTTGTTTTGGTTGTTTTGTTTTTTTGTTTTGGTTTAATTGTTTTGTTTTGTTTTGGTTATTTTGTTTTGTCATGTTTTGGTTGTTTTTTTTTAATTTTGTTGTGGTTGTTCTGTTTTGTTTTTGTTGGTTTTTTTTTTGGGGGTCTTTTCTTTTCTTTTCTTTTGGTCTTTTTTTTTCTTTTTTTTTTTTTTTTTTGTTTGTTTTGGTTGTTTTGTTTTGTTGCGTTGTTTTGAGTGTTGTTTTTTGTTTTGTTTTTTTGCTATGTTTTGTTATGTTTTGGTTGCTGTTGTTTTGTTTTGGTTTGGTTATTTTGTTTTGTTGTTGATGTTTTGGTTGTTGTTGTTGTTGTTTGTTTGGTTTTTTGGGGGGGATTTTTTTGGGTTGTTTTGTTTTGTTTTGTTTTGATTGTTTTGTTTTCTTATGTTTTGGTTGTTTTGTTTTGTTTTTGTTTGGTGGTTTTGTTTTGTTTTGGTTTTTTATTTTATTTTTTTTTAATTTTATTTGGTTTTTTTGGTTGTTGTTGTTTTGTTTTGTTTTGGTTCTTTTGGTTGTTTTGTTTTGTTTTATTTGTTTGTTTATTTGTGGGTTTTTTCGGTTGTTTTCTTTTGTTTTGTTATGGTTGTTTTATTTTGTTATGGTTTGGTTGTTTTGTTTTGTTTTTGTTTGGTGCTTTTGTTTTGTTTTGGTTTTTTATTTTATTTTTTTTTTTATTTGGTTTTTTTGGTTGTTGTTGTTTTGTTTTATTTGTTTGTTTATTTGTGGGGTTTTTTTCGGTTGCTTTGTTTTGTTTTGTTATGGTTGTTTTATTTTGTTATGGTTTGGTTGTTTTGTTCTGTTTTGGTTGTTTTGTTTTGTTATGCTGTGGTTGGGTGTTTTTGGGGTTTTTTTGGTATGTTTGTTATGTTTTTTTTTTGGTTGTTGTTGTTTTGTTTTGTTTTGTTTTGGTTGTTTTGTTTTGTTTTATTTGTTTGTTTATTTTTGGGTTTTTTTCGGTTGTTTTGTTTTCTTTTCTTTTGGATGTTTTATTTTGTTACGGTTTGGTTGTTTTGTTCTGTTTTGGTTGTTTTGTTTTGTTATGTTGTGGTTGGGTGTTTTGGGTTTTTTTTTGGTATGTTTGTTATGTTTTTTTTTTGGTTGTTCTGTTTTATATTGTTTATGTTGTTTTGTTTTGATATGTTTTGGTAGTTTTGTTTTGTTGTGGTTGTTTTGTTTTGTTTTGTTTTGTTTTTGTTTTGTTTTGATATATTTTTGTTGCTTTGTTTTGTTTTGGTTATTTTCTTTTTGTTTTGTATTGGTTTTAATTTTATTTTTATTTTTATTTTTTTGCTGGGCTTTTGGGGGATTTTTATGGTTCTGGTTGTTATGTTTTGTTTTTGTTATGGTTTTGTTTTTGTTTATGTTTTTTTTTGGTTTTTATTTTATTTTATTTTTTTTTGTTTGGTTTTTGTTTTGGTTTTGTGTTTTGTTTTGCTTTGGTTGTTTTGTTTTTTGTTTTGTATTGGATGTTTTTTTGTTTTGTTTTTTTCTGGTTGTTTTTATTTGTTGTGGTTGTTTTGTTTTTGTTTGGTGGTTTTGTTTTGTTTTGGTTTTTTATTTTATTTTTTTTTTATTTTATTTGGTTTTTTTGGTTGTTGTTGTTTTGTTTTGTTTTGGTTCTTTTGGTTGTTTTGTTTTGTTTTATTTGTTTGTTTATTTGTGGGTTTTTTCGGTTGTTTTCTTTTGTTTTGATATGGTTGTTTTATTTTGTTATGGTTTGGTTGTTTTGTTTTGTTTTTGTTTGGTGCTTTTGTTTTGTTTTGGTTTTTTATTTTATTTTATTTTTTTTTATTTGGTTTTTTTTGGTTGTTGTTGTTTTGTTTTATTTGTTTGTTTATTTGTGGGGTTTTTTCAGTTGCTTTGTTTTGTTTTGTTATGGTTGTTTTATTTTGTTATGGTTTGGTTGTTTTGTTCTGTTTTGGTTGTTTTGTTTTGTTATGCTGTGGTTGGGTGTTTTTGGGGTTTTTTTGGTATGTTTGTTATGTTTTTTTTTTGGTTGTTGTTGTTTTGTTTTGTTTTGTTTTGGTTGTTTTTATGGTTCTGGTTGTTATGTTTTGTTTTTTGTTATGGTTTTGTTTTTTGTTTATGTTTTGGTTGTGTTTTTCTTTTGTTTTGGTTGTTTTGTTTGGTTTTTGTTTTGGTTTTGTGTTTTGTTTTGCTTTGGTTGTTTTGTTTTTTGTTTTGTATTGGATGTTTTTTTGTTTTGTTTTTTTCTGGTTGTTTTTATTTGTTGTGGTTGTTTTGTTTTGTTGTGGTTGTTTTTTTTTTGTTGTGGTTGTTTTTGTTTTTATGTGGTTGTTCTGTTTTGTTGTGGTTGTTTTGTTTTGTTGTTTTTATTCTTTTTGTTTTTTCAATTTTTTATTCTTTTGATTTGTTATGTTTTGGTTGTTTTGTTTTCTTTTGTTTTGGTTGTTTTGTTTTGTTTTGGTTGTTTTGTTTTGTAGTGGTTGTTGTTTTATGATGTGGTTGTTTTGGTTTGTCTTGGTGTTTTTTTATTTTTAGTTTTTTGGTTGTTTAGTTTTGTTTTGGTTGTTTTGTTTTTTTATGTATTTTTTTTGGGGGAGGTTGTTTTACTTTTATTTTCGTTGTGTGTTTTTGGTTGTATTGGTTTTTTTTGGTTTTGGTTGTTTCGTTTTGTTTTTTGTTATGGTTTTGTTTTTGTTTTGCTATGGTTGTGTTTTTTGTTTTGTTTTGGTTGTTGTTGTTTTGCTGTTGTTTTTTTGTTTTTGTGTTGCTGGTTGTTTTGTTTTGTTTTGTTTTGGTTGTTTTGTTTTGGTTTGATGTGGTTGTTTTGGTTTGATGTGGTTGTTTTGATTTGTTGTTGTTTTTTATATTGTGGTTTATTTTAATTTTTTATCTTTTGTTTTGTTGTTTTTTTCTGTTTTTTTCTTTTTGGTTAATTTTTTTTTTTTCGTTTTTTTTTTTTTATTTCTTTCGGTTTTGTTTTGTTGTCGCTGTTATGATTTGTTGTGGTTGTTTTGTTATGTTGTTGTTTTTGTTGTGGTTGTTTTTGTTTTGTTTTGGCTGTTTTTATTTTTGTTTTTTGTTATTTTGTGTTTTGTTTTTGTTTTTTTTGTGTTTTATGTTTTTTTCAATTTTTTGTTCTTTTGTTTTGTTATGTTTTGGTTGTATTGTTTTGTTTGTATTTTTTTTTTTTTTTAACGTTTTGTTTTATTTTGTTTGTTTTGTTTTGTTTTGTTTTGTTTTGTTGTGGTTGTATTGTTTTGTTGTGGATGTTTTGTTTTGTTATGTTTTGGTTGTTTTGTTTTGTATTGTTTTGGTTGTTTTTATGTATTTTTGGTTGTTTTTTTTTTTTTTTTTGTTATTTTATTTTTTTTTTTGTTTTGGATGTTTTGTTTTGTTTTGTTTTTGGTTATTCTGTTTTGTTTTGTTTTCGTTGTTTGTTTGTTTTTTTTCTGTTTTTCTATTGGTGTTTTGTTTGGTTTTATGGTTTTTTGTTTTTTGTTTTTTTTAATTTTTTTGGTTTTGTTTTGTTGTGGTTTTGATTTGTTGTGGTTGTTTTGTTTTGTTGTTTTGTTTTTTTGGTTGTTTTGTTTTTGTTTCGTTTTGGCTGGGGTTTTTTGGGTTTTTTGTTGGTTTTGTTATTTTGTTTTGGTTGTTTTGTTGTTGTTGTTGTTGCTGTTGCTGCTACTGCTACTGCTGCTGCTACTGCTGCTGCTGTTGCTGTTGTATTTGTTGTTGTTGTTTTTGGTTGGGTTGTTGTTTTTTTGTGAAAACTCATCTCTCTTTACTTTTGCTGTTTTTATGATGACTCAGCTTTCTTTATTGTTGTTGTTTTGTTGTGGTTGTGACTGCTCTCTCTTTAGCTTTTGGTGTTATTGCTTGTGTTATTGTTTGATGAATGGATATAAACGTCATAATTTGTCAATGTTAACTTCATTGAGGAGCGTTGGACCGAATGGATTAGAGCGTGTGGCTTCCATGCGGGGGAACCGTGTTCAATCCTCGGTAAGACCACAGATTTATTTTTCTGTCGGGGTATTAAAGAAAAACCCTAACCTGAACAGTTTCAAGGCGACTGCACTAGCAATTAGCATTCTCAGGCTCTCGTTTCCCTCCCCTCCCCTATCCTACACTACCTTAACAAAGCGTTACTACAGACAGAAACGGCAGTAACTGCATTGCATTTATGATCTTCTGTTTCTTATTTTTTTTGAAAACACCAGAAGAAAACTAGTTACAGTAGAGATTGACATGAGTCATCTCTGACGGTCTCCCTATGAGCAGTCAGAACTGAGATCATATTACAGTAGAGATTGACATGAGTCAGCTCTGACGGTCTCCCCATGAGCAGTCAGAACTAAGATCATATTACAGTATAACTATAGATGTGGTACTTTAAGGTGGGGGTTTGTTGCTTGCACAATCTCACAGTTATCTATCTGTGCAAATATATGGCCTTTTTCGTCTTTACAGATGGTCAATTGGCAAGTGTTTTACTGTGACAACTTCTGAATTTTCGCTTTTCTCTCTTGTCGTTCAGCTCATACATAAGTCTTTTCTCAAAAGACTCTGCGCCCTTTCGCAATTTGGCTTTCCACACAACTCTGTCATCAGCTAGTCTTTCCGTGTGCTGGGACTTGTAGAAAAGTTTTTCATTGAGGCTTTGCAGACATCTTTATATCTGAGCAATGGTCTGCCCTGGTGCCTCTTCCTCCGAAAGTTCACAGAACAACATTTGTTTTGGTATGCGACAAGGTTCCATTCTTCTCACATGCCGCAACCATCTTAGTCGTCTACTGCTGAGCATACCAATGATTGAAGACAGATTTGCACGTTGCAGTACTTCAGGGGTGGTTATCTTGTCGTACCACCAGATAAATGTATGTCATATTATACAGGGTGTTCAACTTAAAAACAGACGTGAATGGAGCTAATCTGGCATATATGTATGGAAATGAGAAGGTTCAGTTATGACGTAGTATAGGTCAAGGTTGTGTGACGGTGTGTAATTGTAGTGCGGGAAGGGGCGATGAACAAATGTGACGTAGGACGAGCTAGTCAGAACCGGTTTAAATAGTTAAAAAAATATAACTCAATGTGTACCTAACAACTTTCGATTGTCAATGGGGCTGCAATTATCTTGAACACCCTGTATAATATACATACACTTTGACAGAAATATGATATATCTGTTCTACATGTCATATGGGCTTAACGGGGGAGCATCATACTCAAGAAACCAACTCGAACTGTACAGGGAGCATATCAGAATGAATCACATATTCCAGAACACTACATGAAGTCTTGTACATCATACACACGCCAACGAAACGTAATATGACCTTAGGGATGAAGCTTACAAACCAAGCTATGGAAAACATTCGTGGATCGTATTGAGAACCAACTGGCTTGCAGCTTCATAAAGTCAACCCATCTCACAGTTTAGACAGAACATACAGGGTGTTCAAGATAATTGCAGCCCCTTGACAATTCGAAAGTTGCCAGGTACAAATTGAGTTGTGTTTATTTACTATTTACCGGTTCTGACTAGCTCGTCCTACGTCACATTTGTTCATCGCCCACAAATCATTTCAGCTCCACAAATCACCATTTCTCATATAAATAAACTATCATTTCAGCTCCCCAAATCATCACTAAGGGATCTGTTTTCAATGTGATCCCAGGAGTGAAAGTACTGATGTCATGTGACACTACTGGAACACCACGTCCCATAATCAAGTGGGAAAGAGATGGGAAGGTAGGTTAATAATCAAGACGCCGCGTGCCCAGCGTGTTCGTAGCGCGTTGGACTACGGGTGACTAGTCCTCTGTAAATGCAGGTTCAACTCCGTGGACTGGCAGAAAAGCTACAGGTTCCCCAGATATACGATGTCCATGACACCGAGCCGAAGAGCTTTCAGCTCAGGTGCTTCTTGATCGGATCAAGAGCGGCTGCCTGAATGACTAAACGAATTATTGTTTCGGTATGACCTCGTGTTCAACCTCACGGTAACGTCAAAGTCTTCTTTTTTCATTTTCTGTTGAGGAAAAAATGAAACAGATGACGTGTACGCGCGCAATGAAAAACGTACACGCGGTTCGTCAGCATCGGACACACCGCCTTAATTCATCTGCCCTATAAATCCCCCATCTTACTCTCCTAAAAAGGAAAAAAAAACGATGTGACGACTGTTCTTTTTCACCAAGTATTTTACCGTTGTTGCTGGTCTCAGCGGTAGTATTACTCTATTTTGTATACACTTTATTATAAGACTATTAACATAATCATCATCTAGTTTCATGTCGACTGGCGTAGGCAGTCATGGATCTCTACAAACATCTGTCTTGTGTACAAACTATCAGTTTCGATGTTGATATTTAATTGCACCATGAATTTAGACTGTTCCAAATATTTTCCCTCTGTTGTTCTTTGACTTGTATCCAAATTATTTTGTCAGTTGTTACTAAGTGTTCTAAGCCTTAATTTCTCATGAATTGTTCAAATTTGTTTTACAAAAAATTATTATTACCACTGTCGTATGTTTATAATCATTGTATGTGTATGGTTGTGAGACATGGACCACATATGCTAGACAAGAACATCGCCTCAACACCTTCCACATGCGCTATCTCAGGCGAATATACAACATCCGATGGCAAGATTACATCTCCAATATAGAAGTCCTGAACAGTGCTGGCATTCCAAGCATGCACACTTTACTGAGTCAGCGACGTCTCAGATGGCTGGGGCATGTGTGCCGTATGAGCGATGATAGAATCCCAAAGAGCATTCTATATGGTCAACTCGCATCTGGTGCAAGACAGCATCGGCGCCCATTATTACGCTTCATTGATACCTGCAAGCGTTATCTAACTTCATGCGGCATAGACAAAAAACACTGGGAGCGCTGGCCAAAGACAGGCAAGCATGGCGAGCGGCAGTGAGGGCGGCTCAAAAAGAAAAGAAGAAAAACATCATCACATGTGGAGGCAAAAGAGAGCACAGAGAGCAGAGAGAACATCCTATGCATCGGCTCTAGTCTCCAGTTTTACCTGCAGCAACTGTGGCAAAGATTGCCACTCCAGAATAGGCCATTACAGCCACATGAAACGTTGTGATTCAGCACAGAACATACTACGTGACGCAACACCTATTGTCTCCTGAGACAAAAAGGCCAATGATGATGATGTGTATTGACCTCTTTCAGTATATCACCATGTGTCCTTTTAGCAGTCTGTGTTATTCAAGTACTTGTTGTTCAGGTCTCGTAGAATTTCTACATTTTCTTGTGTTTTCTTGTGTTTTCTTGTGTCCATAGTTTTCTGCGAAGGTTTTTCTTTAGCACTTTTTTCATAGATTTGTTGTTGTTGTTTATTTCTTGGAAGCTTGTATACTTGTCTATGGTTCATATCCATATCTTGCTACTAAACAATACATGTCTTCGTAAGTATTACTTGTTAACTTACGTACGCTCCATGTTTTTTATGCCATTTAGCTTCTGAATTATCATGGTCCGGTTTTCTTCTAATTTCTTTTGAAACAGCTCGGTCTTATATTGATTTCTCACTTCAGATTTATATTGATTTATTACTACATAATTATATTGATTTCTCACTGCACATTTATATTGATTTATTACTACATAATTATATTGATTTATCACTACAGATTTATATTGATTTATTACTACATAATTATATTGATTTCTCACTACAGATTTATATTGATTTATTACTACATAATTATATTGATTTCCCACTACAGATTTATATTGATTTATTACTACATAATTATATTGATTTCCCACTACAGATTTATATTGATTTATTACTACATAATTATATTGATTTCCCACTACAGATTTATATTGATTTATTACTACAGAATGTCATTGATAAATTAACAATGAAATGTTGACGGTGTGAGATTAAACCTAAACAAATTAAATATTTGGAAACACGTAGAGACCCAACAAACTACAGAAAATCATAAGGGAGAAAAGGTTGATGGTAAACAGGAAGAGAAAGACAACAATGTAACTAAGTAGAAAATATTAAAAGATGAACAAGAAATGTTTTGGTATATTATACCCACATGACGAGAGAACAAAGTGTTGTTCTTTTGTAGCCTGTTAGGGATGTGGAGATGGCACATTATCTATTGAACAATATAGTTATTTGGTGATTGTATGCTTTGTTATTGCTTAAGTAGTTATCAATAATCAATATCTTCATTATTGATCTAGTAATGAAATAATGAAGTATATATGATCTATTTATTAAACAACCAATCAATACTTGATCTATTTCTTAAACAGCCAATCAATACTTGATCTATTTCTCAAACAGCCAATCATTACTTGATCTATTTCTCAAACAGCCAATCATTACTTGATCTATTTCTCAAACAGCCAATCATTACTTGATCTATTTCTCAAACAGCCAATCATTACTTGATCTATTTCTCAAACAGCCAATCATTACTTGATCTATTTCTTAAACAGCCAATCATTCCTTGATCTATTCTTAAACAGCCAATCATTCCTTGATCTATTCTTAAACAGCCAGGGGCAGCTTGTCATTAAGGGCCAGTAGGGCCCAGCCCCTAAAAAACAGAAGGAGAATAACTTCCCAGAATATACAAATAATAGTAAATACAAAAAAAAACTAATTTTTCCGAAAATTTGTGCCTAGCCCCACCAAGAAAAATGGCCACGAGCCGCCACTGTAAACAGCCAATCATTACTTGATCTACTTCTTAAAGAGCCATCTATTTCTGAAACAGTCAATCATTACTTTATCTATTTCTTAAACAGCCAATCATTACTTGATCTATTTATTAAACAGCCAATCATTACTTGATTTATTTATTAACTAGCCAATCATTACTTGATTTATTTCTGAGACAACCAATCATTACATAATCATTTCTTAAACAGCCAATCATTATGTGATCTATTTCTGAAACAGCCAATCATTACTTTATCTATTCACAGCCAATCGTTGCATTTGGAGAACGTTTCTCCGTCAATACTGACTCCAACGCTTTGAGAATATTTAATACCCGCGTGGAAGATCAAGGAAACTACACTTGTACAGCTAAGAATAAGTTTGGAGCAGACAAAAAGACAATTTCCTTATTTGTGATGGGTAGGTTATACAAATAACATTAATAGAATGATTATTGTTTGTGTATAATGTTGCAATTGTGATACTGTGTTTACTTATATATTATTCAACAAATATCTACTCAATTTTCGAATTCTCATAATATCTACGAACATACGAATTTTCAATTCAAATGTTGTATCAATTCTAACATATACCAGCGAGAGTTGGAAAATGACTAAAGATATAGAAAGCAAGTTGAATGCATTTGAAAATAGATGTCTGCGAAAAATAATGAACATAAAATGGAAAGAATTCAAGAGAATTTGAAATCAGAGAAATATCTGGTCAACCACTAGTGATAACTGTTATAAGAAAGAGAAGATGGAGATATGTTGGACACACCTTGAGGAGAAATGATCAACGAGTCTCAAAGCAGACATTGAAATGGAATGCAAAGGGTTCAAGAAAGAGAGGACGACCTAAGGAGACCCTGAAACGAACTTTGCTGAGAGAGGCAAGAAATATCGGTGTCAGGTCCATGGAAGAGTTGAGCGAGTTGCCCAGGATAGAGAGGTATAGAGAAATAACTTGCAGGACCTAGGTAGCGTATAACTGTAGGAGATTAATTATTATTTATAGTGTAATCACTGACGAGCAAATGAACAAAACAAACATACTGATTGTTGCTTTTATTATATTTTTTGTAATTTTCATTACAGTTCAACCAGACGTCAGTATTGTATACCCTTCCAATTTGACGTTTATGGAACTAACCAATCAAGAACTGGTGTGTCGAACACGTGCTATACCAATGCCATTTTTTGAATGGTTGACCAACAACAACCAACGGATTCGAGAAAATGCCAGCGTAAGACAGCTAATATTATCATCATCATCATCATCAGGTGCCGTCTTCCCATCGAAGGTTGGCTCCAATGAATCTCCAGCATCCTCTGTCTTTCGCCTTGGTATTGCACACTGCCAGACTGTAACCTGTCCATTTCTTAACCCTTTAGCTGCTAAAGACGTATAAATACGTTTTTCCCATTCACTTCTAAAGTCTCATTAACACTTCTGTAATTATCTCTACTCTGTGGGCTAAAGACGTGTTAACACGTTATACATTGCTACTGTAACTGCTATAAGCGTATATTCACGTTTGTGATCTAGAAACAAAGAGTAGCTGTTTTTAGCGCAGCCTTCAGAAAGTATGTAGCAGCGAAGGGGTTAAAGTTTCCCTCCCGCTTATCTCTCAGTCTTTCTCTTGCTCTTCCCCCCTCAACTTTCCCCTCTAGTAAATGTTTTATCATGGTGTCATGTCTTTTATGTGCCCAAAATACTTTACTTGTCTGAATTTTATTTCTCTTAATAATTGTTTCTTCATGCCTAGTTTTCCTAAAACTTGTTTATTTATCTGTTTTTCTGTCCATGAAACTCTGCCTATTCTTCTATATATCCACATCTCAAATGCATCAATTCTGTCTTCTAACTGCTTGTTCATTGTCCATGTTTCCAAGCCATACATTAATATAATATAATATGAACTGGAACATTCTAAAAATGGAAGCTCCAACATGTTATGTAAATTTAAAGTACTGTGGTTTTACAAAATATAAAAACAATGATAATACACAGCAACTTTTCGACCAAAAGGTCTTTATCAAGCAAAAGATACAACAATAAAAACATTTTTATAAAATTCCAGCAAAGGCGTTTTGGTTGAAATATTGCTGTGTATTGTCATTGTTTTTGTATTTTGTAAGACTACAGTAATTTATTTTTACGTGTTTCACCATTGCTACATAGTTTTACTTCAGTCCTCCCCTATATTGATATGTAAATTTACAAAGTTCATTAACAATCTGGCTTTTTTCACTTTTGAATCGTCAGAAAAAATAGTAATGCTTTCAGTCACTATGTGACATTTGTTTAATGTTTGATTCTGTACATTCACACTGGGCATCCGACAGTTCTAACTGTTTCACTGATGACCATTCAGAACTGACAATATACTGCTGTCTAACTTGGTACGTGTTTCTTCTTCTTCTTCTTTGCGATCCGTTTCGTATGCTCGTTCTAAATCATGAGATGGGTTGCCTGTATGAAGCTACATGATAATTAGAGTTCCTCGAGAGTTCCCCATAGCTTGCTCGGTAAGCTTCGTTCATGAGGCCATGTTTTGTTTCGTTGGTATATGTATAATGAACATGACTGCAGGATGTGCTCTAGAGTCTGTGTTTCTGTCTGGCATGCACACTGTCCAGTCTGAGCAGACTTTAATCTGTGCATGTGATGGTTGAGCTTGCAGTGACTTAAAAATGGTCTAACGCCGAAGGATTCACAAGGAAACCGGGTTTTACCCCAAATCGCTCAGTCCCTGTCTGCATAAATGGGCCACCAACTGCGAGGATTACTGCCCATCGTGTTCCGGCGGTCAATAAAAAAAATATGGACCTAGCACTATATCATCCAATATACCTCAAGGCAGTGGCGGTTCGTGTTCATTTTTGTTGGTGGGGCCAGACAAACATTTTCTGAAAAATCATGGTTTTGTGTTAGGGTATATTTTAATTAATTTTTGTTTAAACACGTTACACATTAATTTTGGTGGAGCCTGGCTCCGTAGGCCCTTAATGACGAGCCGCCGCTGCCTCGAGGTATAAAAAGGGTTTCTTTACTACTTATGTTTTACAGTCTGAATTTTATACACATTTCTGTACCTGAGACACATGTTGTATATTTATTATCTTTGATTTATCTTTGCACACCTGCACTGGTTTCTAATCAATACTTCAAGCAACCCTTACCATCACAGACATTGATATAGATTTATGATCACAAATGTCGGTTTTTCAGATGCTCACATAATATATTTTTTTACAGTCTTATTTGATGACTTATTGCAACGAAGAATTCATTAATAATTTCTTGTAGGGTCTACTGGACTTTAACTTCAATGCTTACAGGGGGATCTCTATGGCAAAGTAGTAGAGTCATTGCTTTGCGTTCTGAAGATCGTGGGCTCGAATCCTGGCCGCGCTATTCAGTTCACGGGTGTATTATTTTTTTTTTTTAGAGATCACTAAGATTGTTGCGGAGTTAGGAGTTTGTGCTTTGTGCAATCCTTTTGATTGATGGCGTGTCATTTCGGCGGAAAGGGACCGAGCCATATGTGGTAATACCAGTGCAACTTTTTTTTAGAACGCTCCATATCGACACTTATTAACCACTCTTTGTGATTTGTATGTGATCTGAGCCTAGGAGCGATTGTACTTTGAGCCAGTTATGAGCCTACAAGTATAGCCTACTTAAAGGCTCATAACTGGCACAACGTACAATCGCACATTCGATTTCTGCGATCATTTTTTGTTTACTAGAAGCTTCCTATGCTCCTATCTCAGTCGCCTCTTACGACATGCCTTGTATGTGACAGTGTTACAATTCGTTGCTCCCCTTGCGAGCTCCGGAAACACACGGGGGGAACTCGTATCTAATAAGAACTGTTGGTTTTATTATTTCTAGACGTGTTTGTTTTTCTCCAGGAATCTTCTAGTGCCAGAATGTATTCTAAGACCAGAGAAATCGGCAAGAATCTCTACGAGAGTATTCTAGTATTTCAACCGATAACATTCCATGATTATGGGAGTTTTGCTTGTGTTGCATACAACGACATTGGACATAGCCGGGTTTCTGTCACACTGGATGTCAAATGTTAGTATTTTAGTTGTTGTTTTCATTATGAAGCTTTCTTCTTATGTTGTAGTAGTTGCAACATTGTTATCATCTCACTTTAACTTATACTCCATATTTTATTTATGTAACCCTCAAATCCTTTTTTTCTTCTTCCTCTTTTCTTTTTTTCTTCTTCTTTCTCTTCCTCTTTTCTTCCCTCTTTTCGTCTGTCTGTTATTCTTTTCTTCTTTTACTTCTTATCTCTATTCTTCTTTTGTTCTTATTTCTTTGACTCTTCCTCCTCGCCGCCTTCTTCTTCTTTCTATTCCTCTTATTCTTTTCTTTCTTCCTCTTCCTCCTCGCATTCTTCATCTTCCTCTTTCTCTTCTTCCTCTTTATTTTCTACCTCCTCTCTTCTTCGTCCATTTTCTCATCTTCTTCCTCTTCTGATTACACTTCTTTGTCTAGAACATACATTCCCAAACTTGTTCGGCCCACCGCTCATTTTGCACAACATAAATTTTGTAACGTCCCTTCCACATTATAACAGTTCGCCAACGCCCCCCTCCCACATATATACATGCTCTATTTTCTCTTTGACATAGAAAATTGAAATATATATTTCTGTAATACATGGTCAATTTTCAAATGATTATATGCATGAAATATAAAATTAATGAAAAAATGGATCGTGTAAAAAGGGCATAAGATGAATTAAAATGCAGAATTCAAATTTTAAATTCTTATTCAATCGCAAAATCACAAAAATAATTTTAAAATATTTATTATTAATTTCTTCTTTAAGGAGCCACCGACCCTAATGACCTGAACCCCCAGCCCCCCCAATTCTTCTCAGCCCACTATCGCCCCCTAGAATGCTTCAACGCCCACTGGGAGCGATACCTCCACTTAGAAACGCTGGTCTAGAACATACGCTTTGTGGTCCTGTATCTCAGTTTAGAGTGAATATACTATATATATATATCAACATTTCAGCACACCTGGTCTGTTTGCATATATGTTCGTATCTTTACATACGTTTACATATCTGTACTTACTGTGCATTTTTATTCCAAAAATTGAATAGTAAAAAATCTAACGAAATCAACATAGATGCAGTAAAGTAAATCAAGTCATAAGATAAATGCTACTAATTTTGAAATGGGAATACGTCACCAGGAACACTACAAGAGCATTGTACAACACAATCTTTCTCCCAAAACATTATGCTATTAATGGGTTATTATAGAGGATTTCTCAACTTTCTTATCTCTCAATAAAATTATGTGATACATAGCAGTTACTACTAGAGTGGTCTAAATGAAAATTTGATATCTTTCGCATTAATAAATTATCAGGTTGCCATGGAAACGGCAGCCATGTTGGATTGTAAACAACGTCGTCAGTCTCAAACAGAGTGAAATAAATAACAATTGCAATTTTTTTTACTGCACAACCTAAATATACCAATATTCTGGGCCGCTGACAACTTTAAATTGTTCTGTAACATGTAATTGATCTCGAGGGTGCAACAGAATAAGACATCCCAATTTAGCCCAAAATAGGACCTTGGTTCATAAAAAATTCATATAAATTATTTGTTAGAAAAGTGCATTTTCTGTTGTCTAAGGCTTCAATATTAATATATATGTAGGTCAAATCTCTATTGCTATCTTGAGATTTCTTTCATGGTGAAAAGATACATTACCTCGTTAACGAAATTTACAAATAGGAAAAACTGTGTTTATTTAAAATATAATGTAATTTAGTCTAAAGTGTCAGGAAATCGTGTTACACATCAGTCATTACCTAGCCTAATTAGATCTAATATATCTGTTAGTACTCAGATCAAGCTTTACAATGATACATGACTCGATTGGGTTAATTGATGCCATACACTGTATCTAGGGACAAAAGAAATAATTGAAGACATTTTCTATAGCGAATTTTTAGAGGGTAGGGCTGTTAAAAAATAATTTTGAAGCATTTTCGGGATCATAAATAAAAACTCTTTGCATAATTTGATTGTAGAGATGCAATACTAACATAATATGATGAATTTAAAAATCGATATCTATAAGCTATAATGACCCAACTTTCAGTAGTATAACCCTTAATGGGAAACTTGGACGCTGACATCAAATGACAGAAGAAAACTAGTTACAACAAAGATGAAGTGCCTACACAGAATGCTGGGAGTATCAAGACAAGACCAATTTTGGAATGAAAACAACAGGAGGGACAAGTGTGTACAAACGACATCAGTACTGAACTTTATTTTTTTTTAATGTCAATGGTTCGGCCATATAAGGATGTTACCAACAGACAGTGTACCTCTAAACAATCTACTTCGATACAGTGAATACAAAGCAAAAGATCGACCGCGCAAGGGGACCACAGTAATAACAGACGTCGTGAAAGACACTATTTAGGAATCGCACACAAAAGTACGATCTAGAAATTTCTTCTTATCCTAACGCTGTAAGACAAAACATGATTAGAAAGAAAATTATTAACCCATTCGCCCTTCTGGACCAATATTTTGGCTCCTAAATTCATTAGATGCCCACATCGCCCGAGTTTACCGAGGCCCAAATTGGGGTGTAAGAATAGAACCACTGTTACCTGCCGCGCATGTTGTAGAGGCGACTAGGAGGTTAGGCGTGGGGCCAGCTACACCGTAAAACACTAGATAGCTACAGAAACTACAACCAGGAAAATTCATAGCTCGCCACCCAAGGAAGAAGAAGGACCATGCAAGGAGGAGATTTGGAAAAGATGGCCTTGGATAGAGGAGGCTTGGAGACCTTGCGGACCGTATGCATCCCTGGGAAGAAGGGTAGAAGAAGAAGATTTATATATATATGAGTCTGTGGTAAATAATTATGGAGTGAAGGAGTAAATAAAATTATGGAGTGAAGGAGGAAAATAAAATTATGGATGAAAGGATAAATAAAATTATGAGTGAAGGAGGAAAATAAAATTATGGAGTGAAGGAGAGTAAATAAATTATGGAAGAAGAGGAAAAAAGTATGGAGTGAAGGAGGAAAATAAAATTATGAAGTAAGGGGTAAATAAAATTATGAAGTTAAGGGTAAATAAAATTAATGAGTGAAGGAGGTAAATAAAATTATAGGAGTGAAGGATAAATAAAATTATGGAGTGAAGGAGGAAAATAAAATTATGAAGTGAAGGAGGAAAATAAAATTATGGAGTGAAGGAGGAAAATAAAATTATGGAGTGAAAGAGAAATAAAATTATGGAGTGAAGGAGGTAAATAAAATTATGGAGTGAAGGAGGAAAATAAAATTATGGAGTGAAGGTAATTATGGTGAAGGAGGAAATAAAATTATAGGAGTGAAGGAGGTAAATAAAATTATAAGTGAAGGAGGTAAACTAAAATTATGAAGTGAAGGAGGTAAGTAAAGTGTGGTGAAGGGGTAAGTAAAATTATGGAGTGAAGAGGTAAATAAAATTATGGAGTAAGTGGAAAATTAAATGAAAGAAATACTCTGAGGTGAAGGTAATAATTATGAGTGAAGGGGTAAATAAAATTGGATGAAGGAGGTAAATAAATTTGGAATGAAGGAGGTAATAAAATGTACAGTGAAGGAGGCTAAATTAAAATTAGGATGAAGTCGGGTAAATTAATATGGTGAAGGAGAAATTATAAATTTATGAGTTGAGGAGGTAAATAAAATTATGGATGAAGGAGGTAAATAAAATTATGGGGTGAGAGTAAAATTGAGGAGTAAATAAAATTATGGTGAAGGGGTAAATAAAATTATGGGTGAAGGAGGAAATAAAATTATGGAGTGAAGGATAAATAAATTATGAGTGAAGGAGGTAAATAAAATTATGGATAAGAGAGGTAAATAAAATTATGAAGTGAAGGAGGTAAATAAAATTATGAGTGAAGGGTAAATAAGTTTAGTGAAGGAGGAAATAAATTATGGAGTGAAGGGTAAATAAAATTATAGAGTGAAGGGGTAAATAAAATTATGGAGTGAAGGAGAAAATAAAATTATGGAGTGAAGGAGGAAATAAAATTATGTGGTGAAGAGGAAATAAAATTTTGGAGTGAAGGAGGAAATAAAATTATGAGTGAAGGAGGTAAATAAAATTATAGAGTGAAGGAGGTAAATAAAATTATAGAGTGAAGGAGGAAAATAAAATTATAGAGTGAAGGAGTAAATAAAATTATGGAGTGAAGGGGGTAAGTAAAATTATGAGTGAAGGAGGTAATAAAATTATGGAGTGAAGGAGGTAAATAAAATTATGGAGTGAAGGAGGAAAATAAAATTATGGAGTGAAGGAGGTAAATAAAATTATAGAGTGAAGGAGGTAAATAAAATTATGGAGTGAAGGAGGAAAATAAAATTATAGAGTGAAGGAGGTAAATAAAATTATGGAGTGAAGGAGGTAAATAAAATTATGGAGTGAAGGAGGAAAATAAAATTATAGAGTGAAGGGGTAATAAATTATGAGTGAAGGAGGAAAATAAAATTATGGTGAAGGAGGTAAATAAAATTATGGAGTGAAGGAGGTAAATAAAATTATAGAGTGAAGGAGGAAAATAAAATTATGGAGTGAAGGAGGTAAATAAAATTATAGAGTGAAGGAGGTAAATAAAATTATGGAGTGAAGGAGGTAAATAAAATTATAGAGTAAGGAGAGTAATAAAATTATGGAGTGAAGGAGGTAAATAAAATTATGAGTGAAGAGGTAAATAAAATTATGGAGTAGAGGTAAATAAAGATTATGGAGTGAAGGAGGAAAATAAAATTATGAGTGAAGGAGGTAAATAAAATTATAGAGTGAAGGAGGTAAATAAAATTATGGAGTGAAGGAGGAAAATAAAATTATAGAGTGAAGGAGGTAAATAAAATTATAGAGTGAAGGAGGTAAATAAAATTATGGAGTGAAGGAGGAAAATAAAATTATAGGAGTGAAAGGAGGTAAATAAAATTATGGAGTGAAGGAGGAAAATAAAATTATGAGAGTGAAGGAGGTAAATAAAATTATAGAGTGAAGAGGTAAATAAATTATAGAGTGAAGGAGGTAAATAAATTATAATGAAGGTAATAAAATTATAAGTGAAGGTAAATAAAATTATGGAGTGAAGAGGAAATTAAATTATGGATTAAGGAGTAAATAAAATTATGAGAGTGAAGAGGATAAATAAAATTATGGAGTGAAGGAGGTAAATAAAATTATGGAGTGAAGGGGGTAAATAAAATTATGATGAAGAGGAAAATAAATTATAGGTGAAGAGGTAAATAAATTATAGAGTGAAGGAGGTAAATAAAATTATGGAGTAAAGGGGGGTAAATAAAATTATAGAGTGAAGGAGGTAAATAAAATTATGGAGTGAAGGAGGAAAATAAAATTATGGAGTGAAAGGGGGAAAATAAAATTATAGGAGTGAAGGAGGTAAATAAAATTATGGAGTGAAGGAGGTAAATAAAATTATGGAGTGAAGAGGTAAATACAAATATAATAATTTTCTCAAATTCTCTCAGTTCCACCAAGTTTATCAATCAAACATCTACTGAGCTGAGTGGACAGGACATAATCTAATCTAACATGTGTTGGGTGAACGATTTACCGCTATCTCATGGTAAAGAATGGAGCTTTTACAGAAGTAACAATTTGGATAATGGTTGAACTGGAAAGTAACTACCTTGAGTGAATGTTCTCACGTCTTTGCGCTCTATATCACCATTAAACCATTATGTAATTGTAGTATAAAGGGTTAGAGTTTAAGAAGGCACAATAAATTATGCGAGCTAAGCAGGAAATATAAACTCTATTACCTTACGTATGTGTAGTGCAGGTAATTTTATTCATAGAGTTCGATGAACGAGGTAAGATACTTTATGGATGAGGAGAATGATCAATTTATCTATCAATGGGAAACAATCTGTAATCATTCATCATTATTATCAAGCAGATAATAAGTTGATAGTAGATAACAATAGGAGTCTATGGAGGGGATAGTGATTCTGTCTAAATAACCGATGTTCTGAGTTCGAATCACGATGCGGACAATTAGTTATGATTGTTCGTGGTTGTACAAAAGAATATAGAACCACCGTTCAGAATGCAGTGAAACTAGAATAATATGCCTAGAAAACACAACAGCGTTTAAAAAAATTAAGTATTATTGCCGATCCTTAAGGATACAGTTAACTTTTTAGTTAGTAGCGATAGTAAACTTATAGTAACATTAGTGCGTAGTAATTTGGTAGTGATAGGGGATAGTAACATTAGTGGAGTGAACATTGGTAAGCGATGTAACATTTTTTGGTAGTGAATGTAGGTAATAACATTAGTGCGTAGTAACATTGTGGAAGTAACATTAGTAGCAGTAGTAACATTGGTAGGAGTAAATAACATTGTGCGGTAGTACATTGGTAGGTAGTAACATTAGGAGTAAGGTAGGAGAATGAATTAATGGAGCATGTAAACGAGCTAAAATTGGTAATTATAGTAGTAACGGTTAGGTAAAGTAAATAGTATGTTGGAGCTGAAGGTAGCAGTAACAATAATAATATTGAGTAAGGGGTAGTGAATCAATAAAGTAGATTATAATATAGCAGGCGGTTGTGTATTGGTACGAATGTTATAGTGTAGTGTATAGTGTGTAGTAATATTAGTATAGTAGTAAAATTAGTGACAGATAATATTAGTAGTAATATTAATTATATATGTAGTAGTAGAGTAGAGGATAGTGTGTATAGCTAGTAGTAGTGATGGTATGAATGGATATTGTAGTGTAAATAGTAGTATTGTGTAGTGTGAAGTGGTAGTAGTGATAAGTGGTAGTAGTAGTAGTGATGGGGAGTAGTTCTGTAGTGTGTGTAGCTATGATAGTAGTAGTGATGTAATGTATTGTGTATATAGTGTGTATGTGATCAGTAGTAGTAGAGTGGTGATAGTTGTGAAGTATAGCTATAGTAGCCAGTACAAACCATATCATAGCGACATGTTATTACTAGGAATAACATTTCTGGTTTAGATAGCCATGATGAAGGACCAGGGTATATTCCTCTGCGCTGACAACAAACATGGCAATATTTTGTCCATGATTCAGTCAGAGAATGTATAACATAATATTACAAATGGGAGACTATTTCAATTTAATTCATAATTTTATAAACAAATGGGACAGAGATAATACATATTTCTTAATAAATCACATCCTTTGCAGAAAGTCACTGTTATCTCTCTATCTCTCTCTCGCTCTCTCTATCTCTCTCTCTCTCTCTTTCGCAATTACCCTTAGACCGATGTAACAGATTTCCCCATAAATCTCATTCATGTGAAAATCTCATTCATGCAGCCTTAGCATGGGTGGGTTTCGTCACATCTTCAGCGCCATTGGCAGCTCCTGCTTATCCTTCGGTATGACTGGTTTTAGCCAACGTTTACTCGGTTCCTTACCGTGCACTGGCTGTCCCAGCCGATCTGCAAGGCAGCAGGTGATCTCTGATATTGTCTTATGCTATTCATCAGTCACTCCGACATGTCCTGTCAATGTTCGAAACTGCCTCCAAATGAGCCTAGGTATGAAGACATCACTTCGATGTGATTAATCCCAAATCAGCATATTGGTAGTCGTTAGTTTCTTTGCCCATATCACCCATCTTTCTCATCTGGTCAGCAGTGGATTCACAATCCAAAATCAGCTGTTCGAAAGCTCGCTCATGCAAAGGCGTCATTTCGAGTCTGCAGCTCCCTCTATATTGTTAACCATCCGCTAATCTATCAGCTCGTTCATTCAACTACTCAGCTGCCCTAGGGACAAGATGAAGGTGATTTCTCTGATCACTGTCTGTATCTATCCCTCCGTCCAGTTTCATCTCACAATTCCTGATTCAACTGTATGAATCATGCCTATCCAAAGTTTACTGTGTATAAAAAAGGAGTAGTTGTGAGATAGTCAAACCATTTCACCGCCTCTGTAATCATAGTATGCCTTAACGATTTTCCCAGCTCTATGCAGTTATCCATCTTTCTTCGTTGTCATCTTTAAAGTTCCTTAATTTTCTCTGTCATAGACTTGAAGCTTGTTTTGCATTATTCAAAAACTCGATCCACAGCTCATTGGCTGGGAGTTTAACAAAGATACCTACCTGGACATTGTTCTTGTGCTAATAATTCTTCAAGAATATTTGAACTAGCTGAAGACTCATCTTACATTCGTCCACATCTATATCTGTAGTAGAAATAACAGCAACATTCTTCTTCTACCTATCTTAGCTCCCCTCGAAGCATAAGGAATCAACAAATTTCATTCAACCAGATTTGTCTTGAGCATGCCAGTTAGTTCATTCAAGGTCTTTCCTGTCTCTTCCTCTCTCTGTGTCTACAGTTCATCTCGACGTCTCTCTACATCGTCCTCTACCTCACTTGCCTCCTGGATTTCATTTCAGTGCCATATGTGGGTGTCTGATGGTCTACATTCTTAATGTCTGTCCTAACCACTTCCATCTCCTACGTTTTATTTCCTACGTTGATATTGTTGATGTCTATGCCCCGGGTGATCTCAGTATTTGATATGCTCTGATCCCAATGAATTCAGAGAAGTCTTCTGAGACATCTTCCCTCAAAGCCTCTAATGCGACTGTCTGTCTTCGCACTTGTTGTCCTTGTCTCTGACCCTTACAGTAAGACTGAGCACACATTTGATTTGTATATATTGAGTTAAGTCTGTGTCCTGTAAGCTGATGATCTGACTCCATATTTGTCTAATGATTTGAATGTTGTTACAGCTACCATTCCAGCGATTACGTTGATTTCTTTTCCTACATCCCCATCTATATTTATACAGCTGCCCAAATATTTCAATTCTACTTCTTGTATCTGTCCTCTCTCTACCGTAATCTATATTAACAACATACACTGTCTATAATCTAAATATACGATCGATATGTTCTTTCCATATTCAGTTCCTCCGCCTCCAGTGGAATTTACACCAATCAACATGACACTTGATGAATTGACACTGTCAGTTTTTGTACCATTTAGAGAGGACACACCCCCAGCGAGTTTTGTCCTTGCTTCATATAAACAGGCGTTAGATAACGACATAAGTGAACATAATCCTGAATATGAACGCATGGGAGGTAAGATATCTTTTGTCAAAAATCAAAAATGGTTATTTAACAATGTAATAATATTTTCCTGTGAAAGAGCAAAAATACAATCATCCAGGCCACCAGAACAGTGGAGGACAAAAACAGAAAAACTACTACACTGGGCAACAACCCGGTAGCAGTGTGAGAAAAAAAGAAGAAGAATACCATTTTCTCAATATATAAGTGTCTGTTTGGTCTCTTCGGACTGCTTGTTGTATGAAGATACTAAAATAGATGTTGCATCGATCCAGCGATTTAAGCAGGTTCCAGTTACCCGTTGTACAAGTAGAACTGGATGCCTGAGGACAGAGGAAGAGTGTGTTTAATCAGCGAGTCAAGGAACCATCAGTATGCATACTCTTCAGATATATGTTGGGGAGACTGAGCACCTATGGGTCTGCCCGAAGTGCAATGACGTCAGTTTAGTAACCCTGGGTCGTGCGGTATATTATCTCAGTATGATACATGTCTTCGAAATGCCGCCCCTTAAATGTTTTTTTCTTAACGTAACCTTCAATTGTAATTTTGATTTTTGCTGCTTATGCCGCCCCACTTACGGTATCGCCTGATGCGGCCGTCTCTCTGTATTATAGCACGGCCATGTAGTGACCAATAACCAATCAATATAACATTTCAACATCAGTATCAGGTTGGATGGAATATCTTCATTACCATTCAGACATGTCCATAGGTGCTCTGGTCTCCTTAACAATATCTCCAACAGCTTCCAACGACTAGCCGAACCAGTTCGATGTTGATTGATGAGACTACTCATATACCTGTTGTGCTGTTCTTTTCTTACCACTCCAATCTTCAATCCAAGCTCTTGCAATCTAGCAGTTGTGTCTCAGTTTAAATCTTCTTCTTCTTTGCGTTTGTTCATCACGACCAATTTTAATCACTCTTTGTGATATGTTTGATCTTTGCCAAGAAAGTGTATACGTTGCACATTGGTTTGGTAGGCCCCTAAAGGCATAGACGTCTACACGTTTAGGACAAGTGCATTCGATTTCAGCTAAATCTCCTTAGTCGTCTCTTACGACATGCATGGCAGGTAACAGTGGTTCTATTCTTTACACCCCAAATTTCTGCCCCGGTAACCACTCAGTTTAAATGAAAACCCTCTTTCCGGATTTACTTTTATATAAACGTTACTTTTGTTTATCATATCAAATAAATATTACATTTACATGAATCTTACATTTGTTTATGCGAATGTTATATTATAGTTCGTTCCAAAATTCGTGATCACACTCATGTTTAATTTGTACGAAATCTATCTGATGGATACAAGTAATTTTTGCATGCTGCCTTATATACCTCACGACGTTACGAATCCATGTTTAACTAATTGGTAGGTAGTTTAGTTGATGCAAAAACCGTGTTTTGTTATATAATTTTGCATAAGCACAACAAAATGATAATCAAAGTTTAGAACTTACAGTAATACACAAAATGGTGGCGAATGATTGCAAAGGCGTATTCCTATTACATATTATAAAAAGTAAGGTCACATAGTAAACAAATGATACCTTCCACTTCTATAAATGAAAGTAAATGTTGCGTACATACGCAAATGACAGTCGGTAGGAAACATTGTGAACTGATTAATTCCACGGATTCCCGATTTTGACGTGCACTGAATTGCATGTGGAACACGGAAATGCTTAGTTATAGACAAACTTGACAATCGTACTGTAAAATTTCGACAAGTATACCAGATCAAACATCGCGTAAATTTAGTAATAACATATAATCAAATTCTTACAGAACTAAAGGTTTGGGTGGCAAAAATACTTTGAAGGTCGTCACTGTTACCTAACTAAAAATGCAAAATCAAGAATTCTGTCAAGTGGATGATTTTATATCGGTCGGTAAAGATGATCACGAATTTTGGAACGAACTATAGTTCAAGCCGATCAAATCTTGTTCCAGACTTGATGAATGAGTGGATTTTACTCTGATAACTAAGAACTAGACTCCTAGCTATGCGCAAATAGTCCAACACCCCGTAGGACGAAAGAGAGAGAGAGAGAGCATAGGCTTCTGAGCTGATATAATGGTTCTGGGTATTTTTTAAAAATATGACTCCAAGATGGAAAGAAACAAAATATTCGGTGAATTATGTATACACTTATAATTGTTTTCTGTTTAATAAGCCTAGTCGGTCGACAGATTGATCCCTAACCATAGGCGTATATAAGTTAAGGCAAGGAGGAACAAGTAACACCTCTGAAAAGTGGATTTTTAATACAATTTTATGTGAATCTGTTCTTCTCAATTTCTGCTTAGTAAAATACTAACTAAAATTTTCATTTTGCCTCTCCATGGAAATACTTATGTGGAACGCCCTTGTCCCTAACTATGTATATTTCCAGCCGTACTGTAACATGTAGTCTTTACTGTAAATTGTATATAGTTGACACTGGTTATCGTCTTACGTTGATGATAAAATTATGGTATATTTCAGATCTAAACCACGAAGGTAAAGGAACAGTTAAATTAGTTGCAGTGGAGGAGAATAGTGAGTACATTGTCACCATAAAGGCGCGGAACTCTGTCGGATTCGGGTTAGAAAGTGTCAAAATTATAAATACAGGTAAATGTGATTTGTTTATGTTTTCAATGAATGTAGTATTTCATATCGGGGCCATTTAGAGAGAGAAATGAGAGAGGGCAGGATCAGTTTGCTTTGAGTTATAACCATATCAGAGGTGTACACATTTTAGTCAGAGAAGACAAGAGTGAGAGAGGGGCAGGATCTGTTTGCTTTGAGTTATAACCATATCAGAGGTGTACACATTTTAGTCAGAGAAGACAAACATTGAATGGTTTCCAAAGGCTTTTGCTCTAATTTAATTTTAAAATATATAAGCAAAGCTTTTAAGAAATCAAGTGCCCGCGTGCCCAGCGTGTTCGTAGCGCGTTGGACTACGGGTGACTAATCCTCTGTAAGTGCGGGTTCAACTCCGCGGACTGGCAGAAAAGCTACAGGTTCCCAGATTTACGGTGTTCGTGGCACCGAGCCGAAGGGTTACGATGTCCATGACACCGAGCCGAAGAGCTTTCAGCTCAAGTGCTTCTGGATCGGGAAAAAAAAATTAAATCAAGTAGTAGCATGTACCTTGTGGAACGTCGCTTTCTTTACAGCCTGCTTGAAAAACTCTGTCTCTAGCAAGTTCTCCTGTCTCCTTCAGTGTCATGTTTAAGGTTAATTTGATGTCCTACTGCCACCTTCGTCTTGGTAGTCCCCTGCCTCGTACTCCATGAACCATGCTTTCCATTACCATTCTCTTTAGTTAACTGAGAACTAGAAACTTGATCTCACCTACACTCTTCTTCTTCTTTGCGATCACTTTTTTGATGATTATACCGTTAGACGCATTCTTATGATGAAATCGACTGTTGTCTGGAGCTCATCTCTAGTGCCATGTAGTTTTGATGTTAGTGTTGTTAGGCAGCTTCTTTTTGGAACTACGGCGGGCTCATCTCTGAGTACATTTGTTCTGATGTAGTTTGTTCAGTGGGCCACATTCTGGGGCACAGGGGAGTTGGGGACATTCTACATCGTAGTCTGTGTAGGTGTTTGTTCAGTCTGTTATGACCTACACTGAGATCAGGGATCTTTAGAAAAGCTATTTAGATGGCTCCACGAGGGAGCGAACTGAATACCGTTTGAACAAGAGGTGAGCACCTACCTTTTCGGCATAGACCCCAAGGTTTGAAGTAGAAATACGCCCATGTGGTACTGCGGCTCGAAAGGGGGCAAAGAATAGTACCACTGCGACATACAAGGCATGTCATAAGAGGCATCTGATGTAGGACCTATGGAAGCTACCCTATTAAATAAAAAGCATCTCAGAAATCGGATGTGCTGGTCTGCTTGTAGGCGCATAACTGACACACCGCACAATCGCTCTTAGGATCAGATCACATACAGATCACAAAAAGTGGTTTAACAAGTGGTCGATCTGGATGGAAGGAGAGAAGAAGAAGAAGAAGAAGAAGAAAGAAAGACACAAGATAGAAATAACACATGAAAACAGGACATAATAACTTTGTTGTTATTTTTCTCTTCTGTACAGATATACATCAGCTGTTTACAACAACAACTGTGATGTCAAGAACACAGACATCTAAATATGTGTTAGATAATAGTCACGCAAATATGCGATATTACACAGAAAATGATAACGAATATAATAATGGCAAAGTATTAGATACAGATAGCGACAAATTACAAGAACATGTTCTGGAGAGTGAAGAGAATCTTCCAACTGCATATTCAGTAATTGGTTCTGATGACAATTCAGCGGAATCTATGTTTAAGTTTGAGAATTTGTTAACTTGTTGCCTGGTTTACTTTTTAAGTTTTTTGTTGTAACTGTTATTGCAAAATGGTACTGAAAGTAAGATTTTTGTTCTACAATATTTGTTTCTTGCGTTTCATGTCAGCTTGAGCAAGTAGTGATACATTTTACTATAAATTGATGATATGTTCTCTCTCGCGTGCGATCACCCCCCAGACAGATGTACCAGATTTCCCATAAATTTATTCATGTGGAAATCTGATTCATGCAACCTTAGCATTGGTGTGTTTTACGTCACATCTTCAGCACCATTTGGAGCTCTGGCGCTTATCCTTCGGCGATGTGTCCGGTTTCATCCAGCGTTTACTCGATTCGCTCTCCGTTCTGTAGCCATCTTGAGTTTTGTACAGTGTGGGTACCTAGCCCCACGCTCAACCTCCTTAGTCGCCTCTTACGACATGCATAGCAGGTAACAGTGGTTATATTCTTTACACCCCAATTTGGACCCCGGAACCACTCGGACGAATGATAGGATCAAATACCTTTTAACGAAAAAAAAAATAAAACAAGTCTTTCTGGAGTAGAACAGACTTTTATAAAATGTATGCCTCTTCTTTTCTTAACTACTCTTGAAGAATAGGGCATCAACAAGTTTCCTCTAATCCAGTGGTTCTTAACCTGTGGGTCGTAACCCTTTGGGGTCGAACGACCCTTTCACATGGTCGCACAAGACCATCGGCAAACACATACTTTCGATGGTCTTAGGAAGCGATACACCGCTCCTCTATCCGTCTCCAGGCGGGTCCGCCCACATGCAGATGTGACCACATACGAGTACAAGGAGTTTGTGATTAATCACTATGCTTTAATTATGTTCAATTTGTAACAATGAAAATACTATCCTTCATATCAAATATTTACATTACGATTCATAACTGTAGTAAAATTACAATTTTGAAGCAGCAACGAAAATAATTTTATGATTGGGGGTCACCACAACATGAGGAACTGTATTAAGGGGTCGAGGCATTATGAGGTTGAGAACCCCTACTACTAATCAGATCTGTCTTGGACTTGCCAGCTTAGTTCATTCGCGGCCACCGGCAACATAAGGTCGACTAACTCAGACGAGAAATTGAAAATTCCCGCTAAATGGGGGACTGGATTTTGTTTATGTTTGACAGAACAATGTTAACTATTTTGTAATTTTACTCAATTCTGTGAGTACATGGTTATTTATTGCAGAAAAATGTTAATAATACTGATATTCCTTAACTTTAAACTTAACTTGTAACTAATATAACTTAAATTTAGTATGTTGTGTTGTTTTAAAATGACTTAGTGCAGGCCTGCCCAGCGGGTTCGTTGGACGACGGGGACAAGCCCTTGTGAGTGCGGTTCAATTCCGCCGGCTGGCAGAAAAGCCACAGAATCTCCAGATTTACGATGTTCTTGGCACTGAACTGAAGGGTTACGATGTCCATGGCACCGAGCCGTAGAGCAGAAAGCTCAAGGGCTTCTGGATCAAAAAGACAATCTGTATACATATAAAGAAACACGAAGGGTTGGTGAAGTATATTATAAGAGGATGCTTCTCGGCACATAGAAGAGAAGGAAGACAACGGAGAAGATGGATCCTGGATATAATTAATGATGGCTGCAGAGATGAGACATCTGGTCTGTGAGTGAGAGAAATTCCGAAGGACTGTTAGGATGGCAATATTCAGCTTAAAAAAAAACCAGTTAATTGTATATCCTTACAGGACTTTGCGAATCAACCCCAGCTTTTTAACGCTGTTTATGATTTTTCTACACATTATTACGTTCAGTAGTTTGCCATTGCTTTCTTAACAGGTGGTGCCATCGTCCTTTTGTTAAAATCCACGCGAAACAAATTACAACCAAACTGTCCGCAGCGTGATTCGAACTTAGAACGTCGAGGTTAATAGAACGAGTCACTAACCTAGGACACAGACGCCACCAAAAATTCTGCTTAGGACAAGGTATTTGATGATGATGTTATCTTATTTTGACAGATCAATAGGTTCTCAGTATAGTTAAACAAATAAGAAGGTGCTTCCTTGCTGATAGTTCCAGTATTAGTGGATTACTTCAACTATTCATGTATTGATTGGTTGATCATTATTGAACTGTGGGGAATAACCATACGTGTCCCAATTTCATTCGTACACAGGAAGATTTCAACGACAGTGCACAGTTTCTACAGCATCAGGAAGCATCTTGGTGTAATATTTGAAAATAGTGACAATTGGTAGGATTCTTTGTTTTTCTGTTATTTATAAATGATAGGGCAGTGGTCATCCAATCAACATTTCAATTGTTGTATCCGTGAAGGGTTCGTTTGCGTAATCACTTTTTACACGGGATCAACGTTTTATCGTCCATCTTCGATACAACTAGACAATCATTCTCTCACCTACTTTGAGATCAGGGACCACTTTAAAATATGTTGAAAGCTTCCCAAAGGGACGAGAACTGAGTGCTTTGGAAGCCTCAGGCGAACACTATCTCACAGTCACGGAGATCAATTTTTTCATGTATGTGTTGGGTTATATAGTCTCATCCATGGGCACCCATACGTACAGGAAAGAGGGGGCAAGTGACGCCCCTGGAAAATGTCCTTTTGTCAGTTTTATCATCTTCTTCTCTTTTACCAACTAAATCCTGAATCATTTTCCTTGAATTTTGATCCTTGCCTCACTGGCGACAGCATCGTCTGTCAAAGGTCTTCCATTTCAAAGACTTATTTTCTAGTGTACCGACTGGGGTAGATGCCACAATGTAACAGTCTATCAGAAATGTACCCGTCCTGACATGAAATCATTGTCAATTAGAATTTGCAATACATCTTCAGGAAACAGATTGTCTAGTCTGTAAACAGAGGTATGCAGAGAAACTCAGGTACGTGGTAGGTCAAATATAATGAACCCGGTCTGTCATCTGCTGGAGCGTTGGAGATTTCATGAGATCAGCACCAGGACTGCTCCAGTCTGAGATTTCCAAACTGAAATGAAAGGGTTGAATCTGAAAAAGACAAGGGTGGATTAGAATGTTGTTGTGAATACGGTCAACTAGCATAAGACATGGCGACATAATAGGCCTATGGCAATGAACGATGTATGAATGAAATCTGAGGTGATTCTGATCGATTGATCTGAAAACTGAGAAGTCTTGGGTTTTGTACATGTGCTATGCCAGTGGATTTGCAGTCTCAAGGCTTGGAAAAAAATACATTAAAGTCAAGAAAAATACCAATTGCTTCGACGTCAGCTTTTCAGACAATACAAACAATCTTCTAAGGAACTTAAAACATATTATTCAGAGGATGACAAAGAGACAAATATATGGACCTTATGTCACTGTTAACACTTACAACAGAAGGCAATATCGTCGAGGCGATTACATGGTAAATCTATAACAAACTGTCTTTGAGAAAGAAAGACGAAGTACGAATTGAGAAGGAATTGTTTTCTACTGCTTAGGTACTTGTAATCTTTTAATAATTTAGGATGGAGGTTGAAGTTTATGGTACTTGATCGGATACCCAGTGATCAAAAGCAATTCTTCAGGTATGGAATTATGATTTAGTAGTTCCAAGTATGACTTTCTTATTTCTTTTGCTTTGTGGTTTAGACTTGTGCGCTTTAGTCTGTTCTTTGTTCTACCGCCATTTTTTCATGCAGTGAATGGTGAGGCATTCTTTTGATCCTTTCAGTCTGTAGAATCACTTTTCTCCTTCTTCTGTCTTCCAAGGGCTGGATGTTGGCTGCCTTTTCCATTTCTACAATTGGTGTAGATTTCATGGCTCCCAAAATAGTACGCAGACACCTGTTTTGTGTTTTTTCCAGTATCGATTTGTTCGAATGGGCTGCTGATATCCATGTCGATGATGCATATTCGAGGGTCGGTCTAACTGATGTCCTTTTTGATAACACAGTTTTATGCAAATCTGGTCTTCTCCATTTTTACCAACTAAAATCTGAACAATTCATTTTGCCCTTCCTGGAAAAAAATTTTGATGCCCATGGCCTCATCTGGTCTGACAAGAGCATCTACTGACTCACACCAAGCGTCATAATCAATGACGCTAGTTTCAAATGACATTCTTTTAATGATCTAGTGATAACCTTTGAAATTGGGGTGAGATAGACACACAAAATGAAACAGTTCATAGTCAGAAATGTCCATCCTGACATGAAACTTCTAACCAATTGTCCACAAATTAGAATTTGCAATACCATCTTCAGGAAACAGATTGTATTAGTGTGTTAAACAGAGGTATGACAGGAAAAGAACAGCATAACAGGTACGTGAGTAGGCTCATCAATCAAAATCGAACTGGTACGGTCAGTCGCTGGACGCCGTTGGAGATATTGCGAAGGAGATCGGAGCACCTATGGACATGCCCGGGGTGCAATGAAGATATTCCAAACTGAAACTGAAACAGAGGTATGAGATACAAAAAGAGACAATGGCGATGGATTAGACATGTTGTGATGAGATAAGAAATACGGTCAAGACTAGCAATGTAGTGGACCAAAAGGGAGGCGGGAAATAATAGAGGCCTAGTGGCACATGAAGACGATGTATCGAAAACTAGAAATCTGAGGTGATTAGACTGGATCAGATTAGATCTGAAGAAAACTATGGGAAGTCTGCGGTAATATTAGAGCAAATGTGCATATCGCCAAAGTCAGGTATTTGCAGTATTACAAAAGCGAGGGAAAATAAATCATTAAATAAGAAAAATGACAACAATTGACTTTTCGATCGTAGGCCTTTATCAAGAAAACAAATACAAACACATCATTCTAAAGGAACTAAAACATAGTTATAAATAAGAAGGATGACAAGAGATTGACATAATATACGGACAGGCTTCCTGTCACGTTGTTTGAACACTTGACAACAGAAGGCGAATATCGTATGAGGCGATTAACATGGAGGTGAACTATGGAAACAGAGCTAGGTTTATTGCAGAAAGAAAGACACAAGATAGAATTGAGAAGGAATTGTTTTGTCTCTGTCTTATGGGGTACTTGTTAGCCACGAGGGATGATGAAACAAATGAGTTATTATGTTGAATTTGATCAAAACTAGTTCAATATTATGCATTATGTGCACAGAATATTTCATATACATATATTATGTTCATATTTTTTTGTACTTATATGTTCATTTCATAAAGTTTTTAAGGGGAGTTTACTCGGTAAAATATCGACAACTCTTAGTTTGAATGTAAGTTTCAGACTACAGAGCACATCCTGCAGTCATGTCATCATACATGCACCAACGAAACGAAACATGGCCTCATGAACGAAGCTTACAGAACAAGCTATGGGGAACTCCAAATGACATGCAGGTTCATAGAGCCAGCCCATCTCATGGTTTAGACGAGCATATGAAACCGAACGCAAAGAACCGCCCGAGTGGTTACTGGGGCCCAAATTTGGGGTGTAAGAATAGAACCACTGTTATCTGTCACGCATGTCGTAAGAGACGACTAATGAGGTTTGGCTGAAATCGGATGCACGTGTCCTAAATGTGTAGAAGTCAACCTGCTGCCTTTGCAAGACGGCTGGGGACAGCCAAAGGCTAACGGAGAGCGAACCCAGTAAATGCTGGCTGAATCCGGACACATCGCCGAAGGATAAGTACCAGAGCTCCAAATGGGGCTGAAGATGGGACGAAACCCACACATGCTATAGCTGCATGAATCAGATTTCCACATGAATGAATTTATGCAGAGATCTGGTACATCTGTCTTTTAGGTGATCGCGAGAGAGCGAGAGGGAACGCCAAGAAGTAGAAGAGAAGAATGTAAATGTTGTTGATTGAGAGAAGAGCTATGTGATAAAACGGCATTGTTTACAATATTAGCAACCAGTGGCGGCTCGTGATCATTTTTGTTGGTGGGGCCAGACATTTTTCCCGGATAAATCACTGCCTTTTGTTGCTATATTTTAATTTATAAAATAATAAATACACGTTATACATTATTTTTGGTGGGGCGACCCCACTGGCCCTTAATGACAAGCCGCCACTGTTAGCAACACAGCTGATGTAACATGGATTATTTACTATGGAAAATGTGTGGAACAGTTAAGGGGTTAACAGCCTAAAGATAAGTGGAGCAGGTATTACAGTGAATATCTAGTTTTACTTGACTAGTTTTACTCGAAAATGTGAACAGTTTTCAATATCTCGGTTCACTGTTAACGAGAGAGGGAAATGGGATGAAGAAAATTAAAAGAAGAATGAACACGACCTTTAAAAATATGTCCGTTATTAGTAGGTTATTTTGTTGCTTCCGGTACTGATAGCATAATGTCGGACGAAATATCGTATTGAATAATCCACTCCTCTCCTGGTTCAATCCCAAAAGTTTCACATTCTTTCCCAAGAGTATCTTCCGTCTGACTCAGCTATGATCTGCTTCTGAGTCCACGCCGTTTCTCCATAATCAGATCTTCATAGAGAAGATGTGGTTTACTTCGATGATGTTGATGGTACAAATTTTTACATTAATTCTAAGTTATGTCCCTTTGACCCTGCTTGCCAATTCGTAAAATTTCTTAACAATTCTATGTGCATAAACTAAAGTAGATTAAACTACTGTCGTCTTGTGAGGCTTGTTGCAGAATCTTCCGAATCTCCTAGATGGGTCATGCTGCGCATTAGTCTATCACATTCTGGAGAATACACAAATTTCCTTCGAAGAAAATCTGAAACGGACTCTTGTTCGTGACTGGCCGAAATACACTATTGTGCAGGGACATCTTGATCTGAAGTCGTTTCTCAATGTTAATGGTATGGTTCTTGAAGTATGAGGCAGGCGACGATCAAGACGTATGTGGCTGCAGGACATCAAAGAAACTTTCAACAACACTCTGGAGGAGGTAGGCGAACTCGCTAGAGACAGAGTGTTGTTTCAGTCGGTCTGTGGTTAAAGCGATGCCCACCTACCCAGCGTGTTCGTAGCGCGTTTGACGGCGGGCGACAAGCCCTCTGTCAGTGCGGGTTCAACTTCGCGGACTGGCAGATAAGCCACAGGTTTCCTAGATTTACGGTGTTCGTGGCACCGAACCGAAGGGTTACGATGTCCATGGCACCGAGCCGGAGATGACAGCTCAAGTGCTTATGAATCGGAAAAGAAAAAGAAAGAAAAGGAAAGATGAAAGCAACGTTCTTCAAATGACATGCTACTACTTCAATGGTAACTTTCTGTTTACAGCTAGTTTTATAATGGGACATCTTAGTTGTATACTAGTTTTATAATGGGACATCTTAGTTGTATACTAGTTTTATAATGGGACATCTTAGTTGTATACTAGTTTTATAATGGGACATCTTAGTTGTATACTAGTTTTATAATGGGACATCTTAGTTGTATACTAGTTTTATAATGGGACATCTTAGTTGTATACTAGTTTTATAATGGGACATCTTAGTTGTATACTAGTTTTATAATGGGACATCTTAGTTGTATACTAGTTTTATAATGGGACATCTTAGTTGTATACTAGTTTTATAATGGGACATCTTAGTTGTATACTAGTTTTATAATGGGACATCTTAGTTGTATTTCTATTCAGAAAAGATTCTGATTTTTACATTTTAACTGGGGGAAAACTGTTTCTACCCTTGTCACTATTTGAAACAAATGTATCCTCTCCGTTTCTGTGTTCTGGAATCATATATTTCACCTATGTAAGTAAAAAAAAGTAAAAAAGTAAAGAAACCCTTTCATACCTTGTGGTACATAGGGCAATACAGTGTTAGGCCTGTATTTTTCATTGACCGTCGGCACACGATGGGTGATGTGGATGGGTGAAAAATTCCACGCGCACTGCGGGAGTTGAACCCAGTCCACCAGCCTTGAGAAGCGAGTTCACTAACAACTACGCTACCACGGCTCTCATTCCACCTTTGTAGAACGCATTAAATTGTTTGTGAAAACGGTAACAATATTTCTCATGATATTTTCTATATTTTGATCCATATTGCGATAGGACGCAAGTTTGTTTTAATCCTGTTTGAAACCTTGACTAATTCTGATGTTTCAGTTTCAGTTTGGAATATCTTCATTGCACTCCGGACATGTCCATAGGTGCTCCGATCTCCTTCGCAATATCTCCATCAGCGTCCAGCAACTGGCCGTACCAGTTCTATTTTGATTGATGAGCCTACTCATATACCTGTTGTACCGTTCTTTTCTTGCCACACCAATCTTCAAACCCAGTCTCGTAATCTAGTAGTTGACGTGGATTGGTTTAGATGAAGGTCTTCTCTGCGGCCACGCTCTATGAGGGCGTTCACGATGTCAGCTCTGTCCATTGGCTGGCCCTCTGATATAGCGGCAGAGCCAGTCAGCCTGTCTGCTCTCTCATTGCCAACGACACTGAGAGAGCAGACACTGAGGAGATAAATTCTGATGTTTCATCAGCTAAGGCAAACAAAAGTATAATGTATTTCTAAAGTATAATGTATTTGTAAAGTATAATGTATTTGTAAAGTATAATGTATTTGTAAGGTATAATGTATTTCTAAAGTATAATGTATTTGTAAAGTATAATGTATTTCTAAAGTATAATGTATTTGTAAAGTATAATGTATTTGTAAAGTATAATTTGTAAATGTATGTATAGTGATCATTAAGTAGCATGTCCCTTGTGGAACGTCCCATCCCATCCCTCCTGAAAAACTCTCTGTCTCTAGCAAGTTCTCCTTCCTACCAAGTTTCATATTCAATGTCACTTTCGCTTTCTGCTGCCACCTTGACATTGTACCCTACCTCCCACTCCAGGAAGCAGGCTGTCCATTATTGTTCTTTCCAAACCACTGTGACATTTAATGTGGCCAAAATATTTCATCTTCCTGGACATGTGAGACAATGCTCCTCTATATGCAGGTTTTGTAGGATGTCTTTGTTTTTTCTCTTCTCTGTCCAGGATCTTCTAAGACATTTTCTATAACACCTTGATTTGAAAGTTTCTAATTTATTCTTTTATGTGTGTGTAATGATCCACGATTCACATCCATATGTTGGTACAGTGAATATGCATGTTCTCAGAAGTCTTACTTTTGTTTCTTTGCTTGTGTTATGGCATAGTTTCTTTATGCTGACCACCCTTTTAAATCCATGGCTAGTCTTTTTCTACTTCTTTCGTACAATCTCCATTGTTGGTAATTATAAAGTCAAGATATTCCAAATCTGTGACGTTCTCAATGTTTTCATTATTGATGGTCATTTTGGGGTGAGATTTTGTTTTTCGGTGGACATAATTTTAGTTTCCTTTATTTTCAGAAAAAAAGTTAGAATCTTCGTTATGTTTTTTGACAAACTGAATTAGATATTCCAAATCAATGACACTATTTGAGAGGAGAACTGTATCATCTGCGCACCTTCATTCTGGAATCATATTTACATCAATTGTAAATCATGTATAGTATTATGTAATATATAGCAACAAGTTCCTCTTCAATATGGCAACTTTTCGCACTGTGATTTTTGACATTATCGATATTACTAACTATATAATTTATTATGTTTTTATTCTTCTATTACATTTGCTTCATTGACACGCCTTCATTCCTTTGTACATGACAAGCTATTTGTATTTAGTTGTAATAAATCAAACATTTTTCTGTTCAATTTGAGCGCTTCGTTGTTTATTCGATATACATATATATATATATATATACAGTGAGCGCGTGCGTGCGTGTGTGTGCATGCATGCGTGTGTGTGTGTGTGTGTGTGTGTGTGTGTGTGTGTGTATGTACGTGTGTGTGCGCGTGAATGGAATTGAGTCAGATGTTTCTGACCTCTCTAAGCAAAGTTAGTTTCAGGATTCTCTAGTGCGTCATTTTTTTTAACCCTTTGTCTCCCACTTCAATGTCTACTTTGGCATTCTTCAATCATATCTTCTCAATGTATGTCCAACATATCTCCATCTTCTCCTTTTTATTACAGTTGTGGATGATCAGACATTTATCGGATTTCATCACTTCTGATTTCGTTTCATCTTATTTTCCTTATTTTTCACAGACATCTATTTTGAAATGCATTCAACTTACTTTCTATATCTTTATATTTTTTTTTTTATGGGGTCCGTCCCAGATGTGCCATACTAGGTGGACCCCGTACAACGGAGCGTGAAAACGTTTATAAACTATCAAGCCCCATCAATCCTTCGATCGATGGAACTCCTAATTTTGTACAAAGGTAGCCATGTGGCATTTAATGAAGGCTTCCGACCTTCGACTTCGATCAAATGGGCACTAGTTCCATAACACAAACTGATATCCAACTCTCTCTCACTTGCAACTCTCCGCTTGTAAGGGATATTGAGTAAAAATACACATTCTTAGCTGAAATCTAAGCGGTAACATAATAAATTGCTATATAGAACAGTTTTACAAATTGAACTGTCTACAAAATGTAGAATTCTGGGTTTTTTTTTAAAAAGCCCAAAAAATGCAAAAATTATTGATACACAACGTATAAATAAAGACAAGAAATTAGAGTGCCAAATTTGAGGTGTAAAGAATAGAACCACTGTTACCTACCATGCATGTTGTAGGGGCGACTAAGGAGGTATGGCTGAAATCGGATGCACATGTCCTAAACGTGTAGAGGTCTATATGTTTAGGGGCCTACCAAACCAATGTGCAACGTATACACGTTCTTGGCAAAGACCAAATATATCACAAAGAGTGATTAAAATTGGTCGTGAAGAACGAACGCAAAGAAGATAAGTCAATATCTTTGAATAACAATTATATGTTGTAGTTTATCTCCCTTTACTGTTGAAGATTTGATTACCGTTCCTGTATATGGAAAATCATATAAACAGAATTTCTACAAGTTAACATTCAGATGTATATTGTGTATTATTTCCCTTTATTTTCTGAAAAATATTTTTTTGTATCTATTTACAGTTTATGTCTATCTATCTATTCTCTAAACCTATTTTGTCTTTCTGCGAAAAAATTAGACACATGGAGCAAGCCTCTGTATGCGCCTTGTCTTTCTTTCTATTCTCCAGTAGTGATTTGAGACACACATGCTTCAGGGTAAGAAGAGATTTCTAGAACAGGCTTTTGTGTGAGTTTCAGTTTATGTACATTTACCAAACAGCATTTTTTGGTTAAAGTTGTTGTTTCAGCTGTTATTTTCAGCTGTTATTTTGATCTTTTAACGATTATTTGTCAATGTGGTTTTCCAGTGAAAATTAAAATATCTCTCTCAAGAAGTTGAGAGCCATCGGTAGTGTAGTTTTTAGTGAACTCTCTTCTCAAGGCTGGTGGTCCGGGATCAACTTCCGCAGTGGGCGTGGAATTTTTCGATCATACTCGTTCAACCGTACATTGTCCTCTCGATGAGGCACTGGTAAGTAGCCTCTTCACACACCCCTAAACAAGAAAGGCATCAATAGTGGAGACACATTAAACTAGAAAAAAATATTAGAAAGTCAACGAAACAATCATAAGAATTGTTTATTAATGAGAATAACATCATTTGTCAAATGTACCATATAGTTGTTTCGTTTATTGCAAGATATTTTTAATTAGTTGTTTGTTTAATTATTTTGTAAAAACTAAAAAAAATGTTTAATCTGAATTTTCATACAAATAAATTATGTAAACTGAGATAAGGAATAGGTATTGTTTAAAGAATTCATTTAAGGCAACTAGAGAACAAAGCAAAACAAATAAACAAAGTTAATTTAAAGCGTTGATGAAAAGTCTTTTATTGCAGTGAATGATAGAAACAAAAGATATCCAACGGTGTGATCATCTTCTACACAAAACGGAACCTGGAGTTTGTGCATGGCGTCTACATTCAACTGAAGCATTAATCTCCATCTACCGTCTTAAGTAACATAATTAAACATTACATCAACATCTCTTACGTCATTTTCTTACATCCTTGTTGGTTTTCTTACTCTCGTTAATTTTTCATTATTCGACTTTATTCTCTACTACTTCAACAGCAACTACTACAACTAATTTAAAGTTGTCTTTTTCCACGTATTATACAAATGAAGACAACAAAAACTAAACAAAATTCATGAACAAATATTTATCCTAAAGAAATAAATAAAATAGTCAAATCGGTGTGCCATACTAAGCACATTTTATTGTCATTGTAGGACGTTGATTTGTTTTACAGAAAATATAATTATACTATTTAACCAATTTTTTTATGTGAATTAACTTGGAAAAACGCTAAATCGTTAAATAATGTGTAACTTTAATTAACTTGTAGAAGATCTGATTGTCAAAACATGTGTCAGGGGCTCTTCATGAGAAATAGCGTTTTTTCCAAATGAATCTTTAAGAAAAACATTACTATTATCTTAGCCTAATCTAATTTCCAATGATGTCTCTGCGACCAGGGCCGAATCCAGCCTGACTCGCTCCCTGGTTTGAACCGTACTGAAGATTGATGGTAGCGTGTGACGCCGCACTGACGCCGTCAGACTTGATGTCAGCGATGTGTCGCTGGTTTCCCATTGACATACCTGAAGAGGAGACAAGAGGTTTAGTTGTGTGTGCTTTACTTGATGCATTCTTGAAACATGATGGGTGTAGCCATGGTCACCGGCAACATAAGGTCGATTAGTTCAGACGGCAAAATCTAAATTCCTGCTTAATGGGATCTGGTTTTTATATGCGTTTGATAGAACACTGTAAGGATGTCTGCAATTTTATAAAATTCTACTAGTACATGGTTATTTATTGATGAAAAATGTTAATAATATTGATTGATGTTCCTTAGTTTTGAACTTAATTTGCAACATAATATTGATTGATGTTCCTTAGTTTTGAACTTAATTTGTAACATAATATAACCTTGATTTAGCGTGTTATGTTGTTTTTGAAACTGTATTTGTCTATATCTAATAATACTGGAATGCAAGGTCACGCGACTGTTGTGGTCTGATTTCCGAGAATCTTTACCTGGACCTCCGCCGGCCGTATGTTATCAGATGTCACGGTATAAAATTGTCTGTACAGCTGTCACATCTTAAACGTATTATTCATATCTTTGTACATTCTTAAGAACGTTGCACGGGCTCACTTCCACAATGGAAGTGGAATTTATTTCGATCGCAACTACTCTGAGGTCAATTCAGCATCAATTGAGTACCAGAAGATCACTGGAAAGTGAAAGGTGGTCAGTTTGATGTTACCACATCACCGATATCGTGTACAAGGCAGTAAAACTTCCTACAAGTGCAAGTATACTTTGCCCACACTGTACAAGAACATTTCAAGCGATTTTCGGGTTCACTAGTCATCTACGCACGCACACAGACAAACATAACGCAACTACATTCCCTTGGATGAAAATTTGTGTGGTCATCATCACCGTGATGGACGAGCATCATCGTGTACCGACGTTCAATGAAAAATATGAACTTAGCACCGTATTCCCGAAACACCTCATTGAATGACAATTATGTACTAATTTTGCTTTTAATGTTTAGATTCTTGTAATTCTAATTCAATGTAATTCTAATTTTGTAATTCTAATTGTGTAGTTCTTCTTGACCTGACCTGTGAGGAAAACAGGATTGGAGAAAAGAGAAAGAATGTTTAGATTTTTAATTTTTTTAGCAATGACTTGTTAAACGTCTAATCCTTAACCCATATCAGTTATCAGTTATATGAGGACTATCATCATAGCACTCCGGACATGTTCATAGATGCTCCGATCTCCGCCTCAGCAAATCCAGCAGCGTCCAGCGGCCCAACACGCCAGTTCGATGTTGGTCAATCAATCTCTTTGTATATTTAGTATGTCGTTCTTTTCGGGCTGCACCAATATTGACACTCTTCTCTCTCAATCTGATCAACGAGTGGGATTGACAGCCCTGAAACCCCTTTGTTCGGAAAGACTCTCTCAATGCTTGAAGAATGTCATTTCGATCCATGCCAGCTCCCTCCAATCTATCGGCTCGTTCATTACCCCTAGCTCCTGCCTGTCCAGAGACAAAAACGAAGGTGATTTCGCTGGTCATTGTCTGTATTAGTACCTCCACCCAGTTGCGTTTCACCATTCCTGATTCGACTTTACGAAACCCATATGTTGCCAGTAAAGACAGTGCATGCCTTTAGTACTCTGACAGTTATTGTTCTGCCAGTTCCCGTCCCTAACGAAACCCAACAGTAGGATTTATCAATTGATTCTTGCATTGTCATGTATGATCAGAACTTATGAGTTAAATGTCAGTTATAGAGACATATTAAATAAACATGAACATTTCATGTTGAGTGTGTTATCAACTTTCTTGTCGTTGACCACAATAATATTATTATACTATGCGTTTATCTGTCTCTCTTTCTCTCTGTATCTATCTATCTCTCTATCGTTCTATCTCTCTCCCTCTCTCTAGCTATCTCCATCTCTTGCTCTCCCTATATATCTCTGTCTCTCACCAACTTCTCTCCTCTCTGCTCTTTCTATCTCTCTCTCCCTCTCCTTCTTCTCCCTCCATATCTCTCTCCCATTCTCTTTCCCTCTCTCCCTCACTCTTTCCATCTCTATCCCTGTCTCTCGCTCCCTCTCTCCTTTCTCTCTCTCTCCTTCCAACTCTTTCTCGCTCTATCTCTCCCCTCTCTCTCTAACCCGTTCTCTTTCTCTGTCTTTCTCTCTCTTTCTCTCTCTACCTATCTCCCCCTTTCTCTTTCAATCTTCTTTCTCTTCCTCTCTCTCCTCTCTTTTTCTCTCTCTTCCCTCTCCCCTCTCTCCCTCTCTTCATCTAACTCCTTCTCTCCCTCTCTCTTCTCCTCTCTCTCTCTCGCTCTCTCTCTCTCTGTATCTCTTTCTTTACTCAGTTTTTCACACGTTTGTTCACATATAAAATATTCCAGTTTAGAACAGACCAAACGAACTAAACCATATCTCACCTTTTTGACTGGCTCCCTTGTTAGATCCAGCCTGTAGACCAATCACAGACTGTCCTTCCCTACTTGCATCATCCGTTCTGATATCAGCGATATGTCTTACAGCTCCGAAGCTCATCCCAGTCTGAGATGCACCCTTGTTAGATCCAGCCTGTAGACTGATCACCGATTGCCCTTCTTTGCTGGCATCATCGGCTCGTATGTCAGCAATGTGTCTAACCGCTCCAAAAGACATACCTAAAATATTGTCATGGAGCATAAGTGACAGCATAAATGCTTAAAGGGTTTGGTCTTTGAAGGTTAGAGACCCGACAGCAACAAGCAAAACGTGTGCATAATTAACTTAAGTTAATTGCATATCCTTACAGACCTTTGTGAATCAGTCCCAGCTTTTTAACGCTGTTTGTGATTTTTCTACACATTATTACGTTCAGTAGTTTGCCATTGCTTTCTGAACGGGTGGTGCATCGTCCTTTATAAAAATCCACGAAACAATTTGCAACCAAACTGTCCGCAGTATGATTCGAACTCAGAATATCGGGGTTAATAGACTGAGTCACTATCCCCTAAGCCACAGAAGACACATCATTACGTGATAAAAATCTGAAAAGTATATGTATGTTTAATTTGGTGGGGTTTTTTTGGACTCTACCGGGAAGAACTGCAGTGAGTGGACCCAGAACAGTTGAATGAGTGAACATCGAGTGTCCCATACTTTCCAAGAAAGCAGCACGGGGCTTCTTTTTATGTATACGAGAGTGCCTATTGGTGTTTATGAAGGCTCCCATTTTTGGGATGTGGAAGGCGAGCGTTACCCGGTAGTGCCACAGCGGGTGAACCCAGTTACGACTGAACGTGTAAAGACTCTGAGATGGGCATTCTTTTGAATAAGAGCTGCTCGGGATGTGTTTGAATCTCACATTACTTGGCTCAAAAAGATACATTAAAATTGGATTCTGGAACGTTAGAAATGAGAATATGGAAATCTGTTGAACATACTTTGAGAATAAATGATCAAAGAATACCAAAGCAGGCAAGGAAGTGGGGGAAGGCAAGGAGATCAAGAAAGAGCGGACACCTAGGAAACCCTGGAAAAACTTTGCTGAGAGAGATAAAAAAATCTAACACAATTTCATGGAAGAGATTGAACGAGTTGCCCAGGACAGAGCGGTATGGAGAAATTACTAGTATACCCTATGTAATGTATATCAATAGGACAGGATTTATTATTTTTATTATTATTATTAGATGTTAGTAACTTGCGAAGTGTCTACGCAGAATGCTGGCGGTAACAAGAAGAGACCGGTTGAGAAATGAAGACATCAGGAAAAAATGGGTACAAAATTAGTACTAGACTTCATCAAGAAACAACAAATTAAATGATTCGACCACATAAGCAGATTACCAACAGACAGTGCACCTCAAATATCAATGTTGCTTCGATACAATGGATACAAAGCAAAAAACCGGCCATGCAAAAGATGGACCTCAGAGATAACAGAGGCACTATTTATGAAGCGCACACAAGGGCTCGTTCTAGAAATCTCTTCTTATCCTGGCGCTGTGAGGCAAAACAGGATTGGAAAAAGGAAGAAAAAGAAAGAAAGTAACTTGCTCATGCCAATGAATATACTACTCAGTGGCGGCTCGTGATCATTTTTGTTGGTGGGGCCAAACATTTTTCCTGATAGATCATGGTTTTTGGTAGCTATATTTTAATTTATAAAATAATAAATACACGTTATGAATTATTTTTGGTGGGGCCCGGCATCATTGTCCCTTAATGACGAACCGCCACTGATACTACTCAAGAAGAAGAAAGCAGAAAACTCAGAAATGGTACAATCTTGTTTGATTGTGTAGAGAGAGGTCTCAAGTGTATCCAGTGATAAACATTGTCTACACAACAAGAACAAAACAAAAATGTAAAGGTACACCATCATACCTGATTGAGATGCTCCTTTATTCGATCCAGATTGCAGACCAATGTGTCCTTGACCTTCTCTGCTGGCATCATCTACACGGATGTCAGCAACGTGTCTGACAGAACCGAAAGACATTCCTGGGAAATAAATTAAAGTAGTCTATACATTTGTGTATATGCTGTTATTTCTATAATTTACATTATTTGTTTTTTCACCTACGAACAGGTCACTGCATGCTCAACCACCATATACACAGAATAAAGCCTGCTCAGACTGCACAGTGTGCATGTCAGACAGAAACACAGACTCCAGAGCACATCCTGCTGTCATGTCCATCATACATACACCAACGAAATGAAACATGGCCTCATGACAGAAGCTTACAGACCAAGCTATGGGGAACTCTCGAAGAACTCCAACTGGCATGCAGTTTCATAGAGGCAACCCATCTCAAGGTTTATATGAGCATACGAAACGGAACGCAAAGAAGAAGAAGATGAAGATATTATAATTTTTTACGATTATTGATTAGTGATTATAGAAGTTCATCATCACAGCCACTCCAGACATGTCCATAGATGCTTAGATCTCTTTCACAATATCTTTACCACTGTCAGTGGTTAAGCCCTTTGTCTGGCGAGTCGAACGTCGTGGGTTCGAATCTGGACCGCGGCCTTCTGTTCACGAGTACAGTTTTTTTCCAGAGACCCTCTGATTGGTGCCGGAGCTAGGGAGTTCGTGCTTTGTGCAATACTTTCGGCAGGTGGAGTACCATTTCTGCGGAAAAGGCTCGAGCCATATGGGGTGAAACTCGGGGTAATGATATCAATCCTTCGGCTTTAAAACCCTTTAAACCACCGAGTAACAACTAGTCATACCCGCTCGGTGTTGATTAATCATTTGTTTGGAGTATCTAACAAATTATTCATGTGGAATTTGAGAACAAGGAGTTTTTGTAAGAACCCCAGGGAAGCAAAGGAAGCAATGAATATGATCAATAAATAGATAGTGTACAAATATCAGGTTCGACATGCATCCTGATATTTGCAAGTTGAATGCATTTGAAAATAGATGTTTTCGAAAAATAATGAATATAAAATGGAACGAATTCAGGAGAAGTGATGAAATCAGAGACATGTCTGGTCAACCACTAGTGACAGCTGTTATAAGAAAGAGAAGATGGAGATATGTTGGGCACACCTTGAGAAGAAATGATCAATGAATATCAAAGCAGGCATTGAAGTGGGATGCAAAGGGTTCAAGAAAGAGAGGTCGACCTAAAGAGACCCTGAAACGAACTTTGCTGAGAGAGGCAGGAAATATCGGTCTCAGTTCCATGGAGGAGATTGAGCGAGTTGCCCAGGATAGAGCGGTATGGAGAAATTACTTGCAGGCCCTATGTACGAGAGAAATTATTATTATGATTCGATATCGCCTGTGTGGTGCCGGGGTTCTCAATGTGAGCAAAGAATAGTACCACTGCAAACTACAAGGCTGTAAGAAGGGACTGATGTAGGACCTAGGGAAGCTACTCTAGTAAATAAAAGCATCGCAGAAATCAGATGTGCTGGCCTACTTGTAGGCGTATAACTGGCACAACGCACAGTAGCTCTTAGGCTCAGATCAGATACAAATCACAAAGAGTGGTTAAAAAATGGTCGATATGTAGTGTTCGTAGAAGAAGAAGAATCAGGATTCGAAACACTAACCTTTATTTCTTACGACACCCATTGCCTAGTCTAGCAATATGAGCGTTCTTACGACACCCATTGGCTAGTCTAGCAATACGAGCGTTCTTACGGCACCCATTGCCTAGTCTAGCAATATGAGCGTTCTTACGACACCCATTGTCTAGTCTAGCAATATGAGCGTTCTTACGACACCCATTGCCTAGTCTAGCAATACGAGCGTTCTTATGGCACCCATTTCCTAGCCTAGCAATAGAGCGTTCTTACGACACCCATTGTCTAGTCTAGCAATACGAGCGTTCTTACGACATCCATTGTCTAGTCTAGCAATACGAGCGTTCTTACGACACCCATTGCCTAGCCTAGCAATACGAGCGTTCTTACGATACCCATTGCCTAGCCTAACAATACGAGCGTTCTTACGACACCCATTGCCTAGCCTAGCAATACGAACGTTCTTACGATACCCATTGCCTAGCCTAACAATAGAGCGTTCTTGACGACACCATTGCCTGACCTAGCAATCGAGCATTCTTACGGTTCCATTGCCAGCCTAGCAATACGAGCGTTCTTACGGTTCCCATTGCCTAGTCTAGCAATACGAGGCGTACTTTCGGTTCCATTGCCTAGGCCGTGAATCAAACGTTCTACGAACCAACCGCACATTATTGGATCCGGGGAAGTTCTCATTTCCTTAGCACGAGCAGTGCACTCTAGATGGAGGAAGTTCTTGAGGCAAGCAGTTCTGTAGTTCAGAATCCATCGATATAGAGCTTTCTGAATATAGAAACGTTTCATTCGTTAGAAGAAAGCACTACTGCCCAGACAAATATGGACTACGTAACTGGAAGTACTCATAATTAAAAGCACTCGAATTGCAGAGTACAAGACCTTTAGAAATGAAGACATCAGAAAAAGTGGGTACAACATTTAGCTGAACTTCATCAAGGACCGCCTGCCCACGGCTCGTAGCGCAGTTGGACGACGGTGATAAACCCACTGTGGGCAGTTCAATTCGACATAGCTGGCAGAAACCACAGGTTCTCTAATTTACAGTGTTCCTGGCACCGAACCGTACGAACGATGTCCATGGCACAGCCGAAGAGCGATCTCGGCAAGCTTCTGATCTGAGAAAAACTTCATCAGAAACAAAGTAAATAGTTCGCAATGTAGATTACACAGACAGTGTACTCAAAGTCAATGTTGCTCTGATACAGTGAGTAGATACCAACACGTGTCCTCAAAGATCAATGTTGCTCTGATACAGTGGTACCATAGACAGTGTACCTCAAAGATCAATGTTCTCTATACAGTAGCAATTACCAACAGACAGTTCCTTAGATCAATGTTCTCTGATACAGTGATAGTTACCAACAGACAGTGACCTCAAAGATAATTTTCCTGTACGTGAGTAGATTACAACAGAAGTGTACCTCAAAGTCAATTTTTGATACAGTGTGAATTACCACAGACATTACCTCAAAGATCATCTTGCTCTGATACAGTAGATAGGACAATCACGGTCCTCAAAGATTATGTGTCTGAACATGAGTGATTACCAACAGACATTACTCAAGATCAATGTTGCTCTGATCAGTGAGTAGATACCAACAGAATTGTACCTAAGATCAATGTGTTCTGATACAGTGAGAATTACCTGAACAGCAGTGTACCTCAAAGATCAATTGTCTATAAGTGAAGTTACAACAGAAGTGTACAAATCAATGTTGCCTCGATCGTGGTAGGATTACCACAGACAGTGTACTCAAAATCCAATGTGTGCTTCTTGATAGGGTGGTAGATAGCCACAGACAGTGTACTAAAGATCAATGTTGCCTGAGTAAGGGTAGATTCCAACAGACAGCTGTACCTCAAAGATCAATGTTGCTCTGTACAGTGGTAGATTACCAACAACTTCATGCACTCAAAGAGTCAATGTTGCTCTGATACAGTGAGTAGATTACCAACAGACAGTGTACCTCAAAGATCAATGTTGCTCTGATACAGTGAGTAGATTACCAACAGACAGTGTCCTCAAAATCAATGTTACTCTGATACAGTGCTACAATGCAAAAGACCATCCACGCAAAAGGCGGACCTCATAGATAAAGAAGCGGAAAAACACTGTTTATGAAGCGCACATAAAAGCCCGTTCTGAAATCTCTTCTTGTCCTGACGCTTTGGGAAAACAAGATTAGAGAAAAGAAAAAGAAGACCACAAACAGAAACAAATTAATGAATGTGTTGCTGCCCTACAAAATGCACTAACGGAGTCTCTGTGGCTAAGTGGTTAAACCCTTGCCTTTGAGTCGAAGGTCGTGAGTTCGAATCCGTTCGAATCTAAATTCAATTTTTCCGGAGAAACCTAGGATTGTTGCTGGAGCTACGGAGCTTGTGCTTTGTGCAATACTCTCGGAAGTTAGCGTACCATTTGTGCGGAGAGAGACTGAGCCATATGTTGTAAAGCCTGGTGCTACGAAGTCAATCCTTCAGCTTTAAAACTCCCTTTTAAGATGCCATTAAATATGATGAGTTTTGTTTTGTTTGTCTCTGATTTGATAAATTATTATCGATGTATTATACATTAATTTATTGATATCAGTCAGTAGAGAGTAGTGTAACAGTATTACTGTTCCTGTGGGATAAGGGGGGATAAATTCCTGATTATATTTTAGTTGTTTATTCCCTTTTGATTTATTCCTCTTTTGATTTATTCCCTTTTGATTCTTGTTGGGGTCTCTGAGACTAAATGGTTAAGGCCTTGCGAGTCAAAGCTCGTGGGTTTGAATTTGGGAGCACCGCTCTATTCATTTTTATTCAGTGCATTTTTTCCAGAGACTCCTAGGATTGTTGCTGGAGCTACGGAGTTTGTGCTTTGTGCAACACTCTCAGCAGGTGGCTTGCCATTTCTGTAGAGAGGGACCGAGCTATATGGGGTAAAGCCCGGTGCAATGAAGTCAATCCTTCGGCTTTAAACCTTTGATTCTTGTGTTGTGATGATAGTTGATGACAGCTCATAAGTTGTCACGGAGGTTACCTGAGTTGTGAACGAACTTGGGGTTTTGATATTTTGAGTGAGCAGATATATTGAGTGAGTGAGTACATTGAGTCTGGGACGGTACGACGAGCAATACTGTTGAGGTAGTCGATTTATGATTGAGGTTGGGACTGGACAGTGGGACGGACAGAGAAAATGGATAAGGGACAAGACGGTCGTGGTGTTTTTCTTTGATTAGACAACGTCGTTATCTACTGTATAGGCATCTCTGTGATGTTAGTTTCTACTTTGGCATCTGATGTGATGTTATATATTCTACAAGACTGAAAATGTGGCGAGTCACTGTCTGTTGGTTAGACAACATCATTTCTACTGTTTTGGCATCTGTGTGATGTATCATATTCTACAAGACTAAAACGTCGTATTGATTCACTGTCTGTTGGTTAGAACAACATCATTTCTACTGTTTTGGCATCTGAGTGATGTATTATATTCTACAAGACTGAAAATGTGGCGTGTCACTGTCTTTTGGTTAGACAACGTCATTTCTACTGTTTTGGGCATCTGGGTGATGTTATATATTCTACAAGACTGAATTCGTCGTGAGTCACTGTCTTATGTCGACAGCGTGATTTTGTACTGTTTAGGCCACTGTGTGATCCTAAAGTTCTGCAAGACTGAAATTTGTTGTTGTGAGGCTCTTCGTATTACGAAGGGCAAAGGATACGAACCAGGAGATTAATTTAAGGTAACTGCTAAATTTGGCAATGTTCAATAAGTTGATTTATGTAAAATTTATTTTATTTGTATTGTATTATTGTGCATTATGTTTATGAGTAATGATTATGTGAAATTTCAATCTACAATAGATGCTTTATAATTACTGTTCTTGAATCGTGACGTTGGTGTTGGTTCTTTCGTGTTGTTTGATTCTTAAATGTGAGTGAAGTTACAATTAGGTGTGTGTGTTCGTTTGTTGAATCAGGTATTAGGAGTGTTCATTGTACAGTTTAGGTTCAGTAAACTGGTATACAGTATCACGTAACCGTTTTACTGGTACAGTAGATCCAAATTTAGCTTGCTCTTACCAGACTGGGATGCTCCTTTGTTAGATCCAGCCTGTAGACCAATAACTGATTGACCCTCCCTAACCATATCGTCAGCTCGGATATCTGCGATGTGCCTGGATGCTCCGAAACTCATTCCAGATTGGGACGCACACTTGTTGGTACCAGCCTTTCGAAATGAGAATAATAATAATAATGAACGAGGCAACTGTATGAACAAAGATTAAGGTCACGATTGAAAGATTTTTTTTTTTAAATACATAAATGACAGATTTTGATATATATCTACTATCAGTGGCGGCTCGTGATCCTTTTTGTTGGTGGGGCCCGATACAAATTTTCAGAAAAATGATGGTTTTGGGTCAGGTTATATTTTAATTTATTAATAATAAATACACGTTAGACATTATTTTGGGGGCCCGGCCCCTGCCCTTAATGACGAGCCGCCACTGTCTACTATATAAATTGTGATTTTAAAATGAAGGATATGCAATAAGCGACAAAGTGCAAGGATTCAAAGGAGATATCAAGATCAAAATTGCAAAGGTGAGAATTGGAGATCATAAAATAAGTTTCACCTATCATGTAGACTTCCATAAACACAACACGACAAGCCACTGTCCACCAATAAACACACCCACACAGGTCTCTCTCTCTCTCTCTCTCTCTACACACACAAAAATACGTACCCACGTGTTGTCCTCCTACCTCAACAAAACATACTCCCGCATGTCACTCTCCTGCCCATAAAACACACCCACAAATGTCACTATACCACCAACAAACACACCCACACATGTCACTCTCACATCAACATACACACCCACACACGCGACTTACCCATCAACAACATACACACACACTGACACTCTCCCAGCATGTACAACCACACCCACACATGTCACTTACCCTACAACACACTTAACCACATCAGTAACTTACCTGAAGACCAATAATTGTTTGACCTGCTCTCAGTTGCTCAGGTGTAAACTCTACCACATGTTTCTCAGAAGGTTTAGGGCCACATACCGGGCCGTTGAAACCATGTCGCTGTGCCTATAGGTAAAGTTTGACAGTCAAACATAATCTTCGTCTCATTAGACAATAGATCTGATAGTTTTACCCCATACCTGAACAATCTTAAGAGCCGCACATGTCACTATGGTTTATTGATTTTTTTATTGATTGACTGATTGACTAATTGATTGATTGATTGACTGATTGATCGACTGATTGACTAATTTATTGATTGATTGATTGAATGATTGAATGATTGATTGATTGATTGATTGATTGATTGATTGATTGATTGATTGATTGATTGATTGATTGATTGATTGATTGATTGATTGATTGATTGGTCCATTATCATTGCACTTCGGTGAGTAACCATGTGTTCTCCGATCTCTTTCATAGGCTGGAAAATCTCAGCTGCAGAGCACAAACTCTGTAGCACCCGCGAGGGTCCCGAAGTAATTTTGAAGATATTTTGTAGGGATTTTATTTTTAATCTTTTTTCTGATGAATTTTACACGGGCAGAGGCTTTCCAGCCTGCTCTTCTCGATTTTGTTTTGTCAAGGGTTCTTTTACGTGCTCAAATTGAACACGGGACCTACGTTTATCATCCACTCCCGATAGGACTAGGGACTCGATCCCACCTACACTGAGATCAGAGATCTAAGGAACAATATCCAGATGGCTCCACGAGGAGCGAACCTGGTACATTTGGCACGAGAGACGAGCATCTAGCCTCTATGCCACAGAGACCCCGAACATGTCACTCACTTATATTAAACAAACACATCTGTGAATGTTTGTTGGTAGGAGAATAGTATGTATGGATACGTAGACGTGAACTTCTTCTTCTTCAGCGATCTCTGGTCATGCGCTTAATTTACTGTGGACCACAAACTGGGCAGTCAGCTTCAGGTCTGTCAGGTTTCCCCAAAGCTTAGTTTTCAGGTCGACTGGGTGTGGCCACATGTTGCTTCTCAGCTCACCCAGGAGAGGACATTCTTGCAGGATATGCTCTGTTGTGCCTGCTGACACTGGCAGAGAGCTGTTTGACTTATTCCTAGTCTATATAAGTGTTTGTTGAGTCTGCAGTGTCCTGTGCGTAGTCGAAATATAATGACTTGGTCTGTTCTGCTTAAGTCTTTGAGGGAGTCTTTTCCATAATCATATCTAGTGTTTCGTGAGATTTGTCGGTACAATATGTTAAGAAGTAACAAGTCAAATGTTTTGGACACGTATCAAGGTTATCGTAAGACAGTCTCCAGCCACAGCCAACTCTAGATAACTAGGCCAGACAACTGAACGGAGAATCCCTGACCTTAATCAGAGAAGGGGGGTGGAAATTATAGATGATAGAACACTGCACGCTTTTTTGCAATTTTACTCAATTCTGTGAGTCTATGGTTGTTTATTGGAGAAAAATATTCATAATATTGATATTCCTTATTGTTAAACTTAACTTCTTGCATAATATAACTTCGGTTTATCATTTTATGTTGATTTTAAAATGAATTCGTCTATATACACCAATACTAGAATGCGAGGTCACGTGGTGTAGTTGTGGTCTGATTTCCCGTAATTGTTAATTGAGTCTGAAGGCCTGTAAGTTTATAGTTGGCTCTGACTAGACACAGCCAATTCTATAAGTTTATAGTTGGCTCTGACTAGACACAGCCAATTCTATAAGTTTATAGTTGGCTCTGACTAGACATAGCCAATTCTATAAGTTTATAGTTGGCTCTGACTAGACACAACCAATTCTATAAGTTTATAGTTGGCTCTGACTAGACATAGCCAATTCTATAAGTTTATAGTTGGCTCTGACTAGACACAACCAATTCTATAAGTTTATAGTTGGCTCTGACTAGACACAACCAATTCTATAAGTTTATAGTTGGCTCTGACTAGACATAGCCAATTCTATAAGTTTATAGTTGGCTCTGACTAGACACAACCAATTCTATAAGTTTATAGTTGGCTCTGACTAGACATAGCCAATTCTATAAGTTTATAGTTGGCTCTGACTAGACATAGCCAATTCTATAAGTTTATAGTTGGCTCTGCTCCCACAAAGAGCACTATCACTCATATACAATGGCAATAGACCGAGAGTACGACCCCGCAAGCGATGGATCGATATCTTCTTATAAATATGAATACACTAGGCACTAAATTTCACCTGGTACAAGGCGCGTAGGAATGTTCGCTCCAGTTACCTGTTTTTCAGTCAGACACCGAAAGGCAAAATAGGGATGAAATGAAAATCGTGGCATATTTTTTACAGGACGTAGCCATCAACAATAGTAATTGGTTGGCATTTCACAACTACTCTCGTGTTTTCATACTCAGTGACTCCATGGGCATGATTCGTAAAGTCAAATCAGGAATGGTGATACGCAACTCCGTGGAGGTACTGGTACAGACAATGATCAGAGAAATCACCTTCAATTTTGTTCCTAGGCACGCAGGAGTTAGGGGTATGAACGAGTTGATAGATTGGCTGGCTTGGCTACAATATCAGAGGAGCTGGCATGGATCGAAATGACATTCTTTATGCATTTAGAGAGTCTTTCCGAACAGATGAGTTTCATGGCTGTGAATCCCACTCGCTGACCAGATTGAAAGAGATGGGTGTCAATATTGGTGCAACCCGAAAAGAACGACATACTAAATATGCAAAGAGATTGATTAATCAACATCGAACTGGCGTGTTGGTCCGCTGGACGCTGCTGAATTTGCTGAGGCGGAGATCGGAGCACATATGGACATGTCCGGAGTGCTATGATGATAGTCCTCATATAACTGATAACTAAAACGAGTAGTTTTTGTTGTTCACGATTTTACGCTTTTGATTTTCTAAAACAGTTTATGTCCAGCATCAGTTACATAACGTCAGAATGAATATGTCATCTATCAGTGTGTTTTTTTTTTATTTTGCATGATGGTTTTTGGAGGTTTGAGGCAGGGCCGTATGGTATATTTTCTCAGTATGATGCAAGTCTTCGAAATGCCGCCCTTAAATGTTTTTTTATTTAAAATAACCTTCAATTGTAATTTTGATTTCGCTACTTATGCCGCCCCCCTTACGGTGCGCCTGATGCGACCGCCTCTCTGCATCATAACATGGCACCGCCCTGGTGTGAGGATCGATGTTTGCTTATTGACAATCAAATTTACAAACCAATGTCTTTTCAAGATGTCAAAACCCACATACAGAGATAATACGCAGTAGACTGGAAGACAAACACTGGATATGATTATGGAAAAGACTTCCTCAATGATCTAAACAGAACAGAGCAGGTCGTTATATTTCGCTTACATACCGGACACAGCAAACTCAACAGACACTTACATAGACTAGGAATAAGTCAAACAGCTCTCTTCCAGTGTCAACAGGCAGAACAGACACTGGAGCATGTTCTGCAAAACTGTCCTCTCCAGGGTGGACTGAGAAGCAACATGTAGTCACACCCAGTCGACCTAAAAGGTAAGCTTTTTTCTAAACCTTACATATCTCAAGATGACTGCCCAGTTTGTGGTACACAGTAAATTAAGAACATGACCAGAGATCGCAGGGGGAGCAGTAGAAGACAGTCCATGCTTATAGGGACTGCACTATCTCCACACAAATATGACAATTCCCTATAAGTAAATTTACTTCTGATAGTACGAGTATTTGAAAGTTTATTAAATTTCGTCAAAAATTATATAAATTTTAACCCCTTCCGAAGGTTGCATTCCACCTTCAATTAATTATGTCTCTTATCGTGTATTCACTCTTTGACAGTCGTATTTGTTAACTTTATTGTGACTACGTTCCTACTAAGTTTTTCTCTTGTACGCTTTCAATCTACATATCTCAGAATACTTTTGAAAAGTATTTTTATAAATGTAATGTATATTCCTATGTATCTAATTTTGAATTGAATTAATTTTAACTAATATATGATTATATTAAAACCTGAGGGAATATAACAAGAAGGGCCCTTTATTGGAACCCGCAAGGACATCGAAAAAAGGGGAAGCAGAGAAATACATAGAGACGAGATTTGGAAGCAGAGATCAACAAAATAAAGAAGAACTGGAGGGAGCTGCAGGAGATAGCTAGAGATAGGAAGATTTGGCATGAGTTGGTTGAGAGCATATACCCCAATCCGGGTTAAAAAGGCAGAAGAGAGAGAGAAATCTTCATTTTCGTTTAAATAGATCTTTATGGATCTAATATCTCTGCATTAAACAATGTTGCTTTCAGTTCATTAGATCTTCTGTGCTCTAGTACTAACACCATCAAGACATTGCAGCCATATTTGCAGTCATATTTGCAGTCATATTACCAGCTTGAACACTCACCTAAAACAAGCTCCTATAGTTATGAAATGAAAATCCTAACATATCCTTTACAGGACCTCACTATCAACCCACAGTAAACCAGTCATTGATTTTCTAGACACCACTTAAACGTTCAGAAGTTTACCATTGCTTTCTGAACAGTCAGATTTATTTTACCGTTCGTAAAAATCCACGAGAGCAAATTTGCTACCAAATTGCCTGCGCGGTGTTTGAACCAGATACTCTTGGATTGTAATCGAGCTCACTATCGCTTATCTATAGGCGCCTACTATGGCTATATACAATATATACATTATATATAATAGTTTATATGTCAACTACCCTGACCCTGAAACGAACTTTGCTGAGAGAGGCAGGAAATATCAGTCTCAGTTCCATGGAGGAGATTGAGCAGAGTTGCCCAGGATAGAGCGGTATGGAGAAATTACTTGCAGGCCTATGTAACGTATAACGGTACGAGAGGAATTATTATTATTATATGTCAACTCACTTCTGTTCCGATTTGTAAAATGGTTGAGATGACCATCGCCATGTTTCTGCCGTCGAAGAGATCAGCTGTTGGGAAGAGGCTGTTGCTGGGTACTCCTAATGCTTCGGCACCTTTCAGGAATATCTCGATGTTCTCCATCTGTTGTATAACATATTCCAATATTTATTTATACGGGGCTATATATATATATATGAGAAGGTAAAGTAAGAAATTGTATGATTAGATCAGTGAATAAATTGTGTGAATAGATAAGTGAAGAAATTGTGTGGATAGATAAGTGAAGAAATTGTGTGGATAGATAAGTGAAGAAATTGTGTGGATAGATAAGTGAAGAAATTGTGTGGATAGATAAGTGGAGAAATTGTGTGGATAGATAAGTGAAGAAATTGTGTGGATAGATAAGTGAAGAAATTATGTGGATAGATAAGTGAAGAAATTGTGTGGATAGATAAATGAAGAAATTGTGTGAATAGATAAGTTAATAAATTGTGTGGATAGATAAGTGGAGAAATTGTGTTTAAAGATAAGTGGAGAAATTGTGTGGATAGATAAATGAAGAAATTGTGTGAATAGATAAGTTAATAAATTGTGTGGATAGATAAGTGAAGAAATTATGTGGATAGATAAATGAAGAAATTATATGGATAGATAGGTGAAGAAATTGTGTGGATAGATAAGTGGGGAAATTGTGTGAAAATATAAGTGGAAAAATTGTGTGGAAAGAATGAGTGGATGAAATGTGTGGGCGAAATCAATGAAGGAATTGTGTACAGAAATCAGTGAAGAAATTGTTTGAACTGATCATACAAAACATTATGAAAAACTAGCTTCAGCAACGAGCTATGGCGGAGTCTCAAGCTGATACTGGACGAAAGGAGAAACAACTGATAGGATAGTATAGTATTCTTTCTTCTTCTTCTTCTTCTTTGCATTCGTTCTTTACGACCACTTTTAATCACTCTTTGTGATATGTTTGATCTTTGCCAAGAACGTGTATACATTGCACATTGGTTTGTAGACCCTAAACGCATAGACTTCTACACGTTTAGGACACGTGCATCCGGTTTCAGCCAAACTTCATTAGTCGCCTCTTACGACATGCGTGGCAGGCAACAGTGGTCTATTCTTGACACCTCAAATTTGGGCCCCGGTAACCACTCGGGTGTAGTATTCTTTCTATGTGATCTATAAACTTCAGAGATAAGGGAGCCAACCAAGTAAAGTAAGACAAAAATGGAACGGTTACCTGTTTGAATGGGAGTGGACTTGTATTGCCTTTTAGTTTGATACTTCTGGCAGCTGGTGGCAAATTTGGAATTCCTGCGTAAACAGTTTGAACCAATCTGAAATTATATGAGTGTAAACATGTCTTAATTAACATTACACATTAAGTTAATAATATGTTTGTGTTTATAATTTTTTTATCATCCTTAATAGTAACTTCTCCTTCTTCTTTGCGTTTGTTCTTTACAACCAATTTTAATCATTCTTTGTGATATGTTTGATCTTTGCCAAGAACGTGTATACGTTACACATTGGTATGGTAGGCCCCTAAACGCATAGACTTCTACACGTTTAGAACATGTGCATCCGATTTCAGCCAAAGCTCCTTAGTCTACTCTTACGACATGCGTGGGATGTAACAGTGGTTCTATTCTTTACACCCCAGATTTGGGCTCCTGTAACCACTCGGGCGCTTAATAGTAACAATAGTTGAGAAGTTGAAGATGGATAAGGGGGGTGTTCTTCGGTCTCTTCGCGACTGCCTGTTGGATGAAGACACTAAAATAGATGTTGAATCGATCCAGCGATTTAAGTAGTTTGGAGTTACCCGTAGTACAAGTAGAACTGGATGCCTGAGGGACAGAGAAAGGAGTGTGTTTAACCAGCGAGCCTCTGGAACCATTAGTATGCATACTCTTCGATAAATGTTGGGGTGGGGATGGGGCTGATCCCTATAGGTCTGCCGGAGCGCAATGGCGTCAGTTTAGTAACCAGTAACCAGTACCAATAGTCTGGTTCGTGCTTGGGTGACATTCTGAGTCATTGTCGCCTCTCTGTCTTTTGGCGAAGATGAAAGTGAAGTGTTTAATGCTTGATCGAAGCCTTCATAAACGAAGAGGTGGGAGCCTTCATAAACGTCAATAGGCACAATCTTGTACACCGGTTGTTGTTGTTGTTGCTGTTGTTGTTGTTGCTGTTGTTGCTGTTGTTGTTGTTTTGTTGTTGTTGTTGTTGTTGTTGTTGTTGTTGTTGTTGTTGTTGTTGTTGTTGTTGTTGCTGTCTGCTGTTGTTGCTTGTTGTCTGTTGTTGCTGTTGTTGCTGTTGTTGCTGTTGTTGTTGTTGTTGCTGTTGTTTTGTTGCTGCTGTTGTTGTTGCTGCTTGTTGCTGCTGTTGTTACTTTGCTGTTGTTGTTGTTGCTGTTGTTGCTGTTGTTGTCCTTGTTGTTATCGAGCCCCCAGGAATTACGTGTTTTTATTTTACTTTTGAATGGGGTTTACGAATTACGTTGTTAATTGTCCAGTTAGTTATTGCGCCTGAGGCCCCCTCTTATACACTTAAATCAAGCTCCGATCCGCTCTCATTCGAAGGGGTGGGGCACTCGGATTTTACTCGTTTAACCGTATTGAGTCCACTTGTTGCGGTACTGCCTGGTAGGGCCCAAAAGATTGAGATTAACGAAACTACCTAAAGAAATATTAAATTGAACGAAAATCGTAGCATATCCTTTAAAGACTTAGCCATCAACAACAGTAAACGAATCGTTGATTTTCTAGTCATCACTTATACGTTCAGTAGTTTACCATTGCTTTCTGAAGGAGAAATATTACTGGTGACTAAAATATAATCAATTCTTCTCTTTTTTATTTTCTCTAATTCTGTTTTGTTTCATATCGTCAAGACAAGAAGAGATTTCTAGAACGGGCTCTTGTGCGTGCTTTGAAGTGTCCCTATTATTTCTGTGATCCATATTTTGTATGAACGACCTTCTGCCTTGTATCCACTATATCTGAGTAGCGCTGCGCTTTGTATTATGCCCACTGTATGTAGCATATATTGGAAAATGACTAAAGATATAGAAAGCAAATTGAATGCATTTGAAAATAGATGTCTGCGAAAAATAATGAATATAAAATGGAACGAATTCAGGAGAAGTGATGAAATCAGAGACATGTCTGGTCAACCCCTAGTGACAACTGTTATAAGAAAGTGAAGATAGAGATATGTTGGGCACACCTTGAGGAGAAATGATCAACGAATATCAAAGCAGGCATTGAAGTGGGATGCAAAGGCTTCAAGAAAAAGAGATCGACCTAAGGAGACCCTGAAACGAACTTTGCTGAGAGAGGTAGGAAATATCGGTCTCAGTTCCATGGAGGAGATTGAGCAAGTTGCCAAGGATAGAGCGGTATGGAGAAATTACTTGCAGACCATATATAACGTATAACGGTACGAGAGGAATTATTATTATTATTATGTAGCGTAAATTGCTCATGTGAATGAACCCTTTATTTGTTGTTTCTTGATGAAGTTCTGTACTAATGCTGTACCCACTGTTTTCCTGATCTCTTTATTTCTAAACCTGTCTCTTCTTCATAGTTCCAACGTTCTGCGCAGACACTATATCTTACTATATCATACACGTGTCCCGATTGACACATAAGGCTTCCACAAGAGATCTTCACTGTTTCCGTTCTGCTGCCTTTCTACCAACCGTCACCCACGTAAGGCCACACTGCTTCAACTCTCTCTTCATTGTTTTTCTCCATGTTTCCTTTGGACGTCCAGGCCTTCTCTTCCCATCCGCTGTCCATCTGAGACCTGTCCTAGCCAATACCTCCACTGTCATACGACATACATGTCCAACTCTTCGTCTCTTAATGATGGTCTCCAAGGATGCACAGTCTGTTCGTTTTAAAAGCTCCTCATTTGTTATGGTATTTGGCCAGAAAATTTGCAGGATTCTTCTTACAAATTTATTCTGAAATGTCTCCAACTTGTGTATTATATGTTGGGTTATTTTCCAGCAGAACCTTGTTAATTCCACCACATCTACAAGATACGAAATGTGACCAAGCCTCCATAGACATCTCCCCTTGAGGAGAGTGCACATGATGGGAGTTTATGCTCTCTCAAACACTAGTTTGTTGATTATACCGTAATCCCATGATACACCAAGATAAAGGCCTTTTGGTCGAAACGTCGCTGTATATTGTTTTCATACTTTGTAAAACTACAGTACTTTGTTTTTACGTGTTTCACCATTGCTACAAAGTTTTACTGCAGTCTTCCCTTAAATCGCTAATACGATACTCTCTCCTTTTTTGCCATTAGGCGTAGCAGGTTTAACTGATGATCGGTTTCCCAGATATTGCACGCTCTGTCGCTTGATATGCTGTGGTATTGTTGAGTTTTAAGATATCTATAACTCCATCAATACATCTTTTTTGGTCTGCCCCTTCCTCTTGATGATTCCATTTTCAGGCTGTACACTATTGCAGCTGGTGTATTCGGGTTCATTCTCAACAAGTGGCCAAACCATTTAAGTCTCTGTTTTTCAATGAATCTAATATCAGGATTCAGAAAGCAATGGCAAACTACTGAACGTATAAGTGGTGCCTAGAAAATCAACGACTCGTTTATTGTGGTTGATGGCTACGTCCTTTGGGATATGCCACGATTTTCATTTTCAATATCAGGTGTTGTTCCGACCGTTTTTCTAATTTCCTCATTTTTTATATGGTCTATTCTTGTTTTATTGACTGCTTTGTGTGCACCCAACGAAAATCCTATATATCTGCTTTTTAATATGATGAATTAGGTTTTTAATTTTCTCAAACTTTCTGGGATATTGTTCTAGACAAGGTTCAACATCCCAGTCGTTAGGGTCATAGGTCACTGACGTCTGAAGTATTCTTACAAGACCCAGTAGCTCAGACGTGTCAGCTTTGTCACTTCTGGAAGAATGTATTCTTCTTCTGCGTTCTCACTAGATTGGGATTTCAGATTCTCTAATAAAGACAGCCGTCTGCCGCCTCAGATTATCAGCCATGTCATACAGTTTGTCTTGGACCCTGGTCTAAGTGGGCCACCTCTTTCTTCTCAAGTATGCATACTGGGGCAGTTCTGTAGGATATAATTCCTATGATTTCTGCTTTCCCATTTGCGCCGACCTCTTCCTGCAGTAAGTTATGGCCACCCTTGTGATGGTAGGTCTGATATTCTTACTGCGTGGCTAAATCTCCGAGGCAGATTGGCGACCGTAGAATCTGTTTCCCCATTCCTCATTGTAAGAGGTCGTTGCACCATGTTATGCGCCTTACGGCCTGGTGCATCCGTTTTCTGCAAGCATTTGTTTCGGGTTAGCATTCCCTAGCGGACACATGCATCCTGATTTCAGCAAACCTCCTTAGCTTGCCTCTTACACATGCGTGGCAGGTAACAGTGGTTCTATTCTTTACACCCCAAATTTGGACCCTGTAACCACTGGGCTGGAAGAATGTATAAGATAGGAAAACGCTCCTTGATTATATTATGACCCAGGTCCTTTCGTCTTCATAAAGAAATAGGATTCTTCATTCTCAATGTGTTTTCCTCTCGGAAATCTGCAACGCGACAGATAACTGCCGTGATTAGCCACACCGGCAGAACCCACTATGAGTTTTTTCTTTGGGGACGATGCTTTGACAGAACGATGAGTTATGGCTATGGTTGAACTCTGGAGCTCCGCGATATCAGTTACCTGTTTTACGAGACAATTTCGTTCTAGATATATATGTTGCAGACACGGATACAACAGTTACTGAAGGCCTTTACCAGAAACTATATTACTGATTGATTGATTGATTGATTGATTGATTGATTGATTGAACCGTCATTATTGCACTTCGGTGAGAAACCATGTGTGCTCTGATCTCTTTCTACCACAGGAAGATCTCAGCTGCAGTGCACGAACTCCGTAGCACCGACGAGGGTTCCCGATGTAATTTTGAAGATGGTGAAGATATTTTTATAGAAATTTTATTTTGTATCTTTTCTACTGAATTTTTCAAGGAAAGAAGCTTTCCAGCCTGCTCTTCTCGATTTTGAACTGCCAAGGGTTCTTTTTACGTGCTCAAATTGAACACGAGAACTACGTTTTATTGTCCGTCTCCGATTAGACTAGATACTGGATGTCAACTACTCTGAGATCAGGGATTTCTGGAAAATATCCAGATGGCTTCATGAGGGAGCGAACCTGGTACCGTTGGCACGAGAGACGAGCACCTAACCTGTACGCCACAGGACACGATCTGTTATGTTGTTGTAAGGGACAAGTTGCTTCAAGAGGTCGACATTGTTGGTGCTCGAAGATACTGTTCATCTCTCTCTCTCTCTCTCTCTCTCTCTCTCTCTCTCTCCGCGCGATCACCGCCTAGTGAACTCGCTTCACAAGGCTGGTGGTTTGGGTTCAGCTCCCGCAATGAGCATGGAATTTTTCCCGACCACGACGGCTCTCAGGTCGACCCAGCCTCAACTGGGTACTAGACATGCTCTGGGAAAGTAAAGGCGGCCGGCGTGATGCTGACCACATCACCCATCGTGTGCCGACGGTCAATGAAAAATACAGGCCTAACACTGTATTGATCTATATACCACGAGGTATGAAAGGGTTCCTTTACTTTTACCTTTACTTTATGATGGGTGCACGTAGACAGCGGTCATTTGTATGGTTTATTCGTATGGACACCCACTGGCTCTGTCAACTAGGTAGCTTTCAAAGACATCTACACGGGGAAGGGGGAGAGAGGGGGATCTCAATGGCAGAAGTCATTAAAATTTGTCTGTCTTACTGAAGAGTGTGCGTTTGAATTCGAATCGAGTCACATCCGCAATTTTTTTCATGAAATTCCTATAATTGTTGCTGGAGCTACAGAGTTCGCTCTTTGTGCAACACTCTCCGCAAATGGCGTGCTATTGCCGGAGAAAGGGACCAAACTATATGGGGTAAAACCCGGTGCAATGAAGTCTATCCATCGCCATGATACCCTTTAGACAAGGGATATTCACACCGACGCCGTCAACCAGGTAGACAGTAAAGACATCAATATATCAACATCTAGTAGACAATTTTTCTGTTTGTTTAAGCTCATCGTTGTTAAGCAGGTAGTTATCATCATCGTCATTGGCCTCTTTGTCTCAGGACACAATAGGTCTTGCGTCACGTAGTATGTTCTGACACGAATCACGTTTCTTGTGGCTGTAATGGCCTATTCTGGTGTGGCACTCCTTGCCACAGTTGTTGCAGGTAAAACTGGAGACTGGAGCTGATACATAGGATGTTCTCTCTGCCCTCTGCGCTCTCTTTTCCTCCTCATGTGATGTTTTTTCTTCTTTTCTTTTTTAGCCGCCTCTCACTGCCGCTCGCCATGCTTGCCTGTCTTTGGCCAGCTGCTCCCAGTGTTTTTGTAGACCTCTCCGTGATGCATGCCTGGTGATTTTTATGGAGTAGCTGAGTTGCCCAAGCGTCAACTACCCCTCTCGACCTCGCTGATAGAATCCAGAGGAGTGCAAGCAGGACATCTGATATCAGTTCGGTTGCAGGAGCTGCCGGTAGGACATCACTTGGTGCCTGTCCGCCTTAGGGGCTCCAATTTTCTGTTTGGGTTTACTCCCTAGCCTTTGCCTCTCCCGAGGTTTCCACAAGGCAGTGGGGCTATTTGCCCAAAGCTGGGAGACTGGATCTTGGATATCAGGGTAAATCCACTGATATCACAAGTCTGGGAGCCTGACCTCCACCGAGATTTTTGTCTGGTTAACTCCCCAAGGACATACAAAAAAATATTCCTGACTTAGTTGTGTCCATCTAGGTAGCTATCAAGGGCAACGATATATCGACATATATACAGTTCTGTTGCTGGCTGATCCATATCTGATCTGATATCGATTCTCATTCTAGTCATTTTTTCGATCCAGAAGCATTCACTTCCATCTTCAGCATGGTGCCATGGTCATTCTAACCCTTGGTTCGGTGCACGAACACCGTAAATTTGGAAATATATCGATTGTTCTGCATCCCGCGGAGTTGAACCAACAACAGAGGTATAGCACCGTAGTCTAACGCTACAGAGCAAGCTGGCACGCGGGTCAATGTTAATAGTAGAATATGCATAATAGCGATGTAACTATTCACAAGCATGACAATAAAATCATGTCACCATGTTCCTCTACCTAGGTCAGTATCCCCTACTTTCTTCTTCTCTTCCAATTTATTTTTTAAAGTGTTGGAAGGAGTAGGGTGATCAGATATGTCTAACTTGTTCTAATGCACTTTGTGACCGTTGTTATTAACTTTAAGGTTGTTCTTACTTCGCTCCATCTTTTAGCATGGTCTCTTCTTCTAATACGATATGTTCTGTCAGTGTCCTCACTAATTCAGATATGGCATGCCAGGAATTTTTGTCACATGTCGAAACCATATTTTATTTTATAATTCATGACTGGTTTCACATTCAGATTTTCTACTTATTCTTTCAATTCTGTCTTTTGTCCCACCTGCTGCTTTCTAATGCACTTCATCTCCTATAAATATAATTTCTCTCATTCTACAAACATAATAGAATATGTTACACAAGTGTGTCCTACACACAATAAATATCAATACTGTTCCATAAGCATATCCTACACACAATAAATATTATAGACAAGGTGTTACACAAGTTATACTACACAAATGTTATAACCATGTTCTACAACAAGTATCTTACATCAATAAAGGTATAGACCATGTTTAAATTTAATATTACTACAACGTATAAATATCAGAATATGTTCATACAAGCGTGTCCTACACACAATAAATATTTTAATATGTTCAGACAAGCGTGTCCTACATACAATAAATATCAGAATCTTGTTTACCAAGTGTGTCCTACACACAAAATATCAGAATATGTTCACACCACGCAGTAAAAAGGAAATCTTTGCAGAAACAATGACGCAAAAAGACCAAATTGCTCATGAAAATTAAATAGCAATGTTTTGTTTATGCCTCATGAGTCCTTGGGCGCAACGAGAAGTGATGATGATGATGATCACATATTTTTTTTAGAATTCACTCACTTCATACGAATGTGCCCGTTCCTAAGCGATTACTATACTTCAAAATGTTAATCGTATATTTGATTTCACTTGTAAAACTCATTTTCAAAATCAAATGTGCTGGAAAATACACTACATTGTTTGTAAATAAAACGCCATAGTTTGCGTCAGTACGTCACTCCGTGCATCTAACATATTAGAAGACAATAAATTAAATGGTTCGGTCATCTAATCAGAATCAGAGCAGAACTACTAACATCTCGTGGATATAACAATCGAAAATGCGGACGCAGAGCCTGAGAAAGACCACGAACACGAAGGATAGATAATGTCACAGATATGCTGTGATATCAAAGTCTAACTACAGAGGTACTCATAAAGTGTCTTAAATGCTTCGATATAGACACCACGTGCTGGGAATCCCTGACGCAAGATCACCGTAAAGTGGCGCTGTAACAATACAAGAGTAACTCGCATAGCTGAAAATCGTCATGCCGTTGAGGGCACAGTGGAAAACAGAGCTGCGCGAAAAGCAGAACACACAACATCCACATATCTAACCTTGATCATTATATACCCCACTTATGGTAGGGATTGTGTTCTAGGATAGGACTCTATTGTCACCTTTGGACCGAGAGGTACAACAGCACACGTCTGAGGCTGTTGTCATCATCGCTTGCGAAGGACGGCTATTAACATTAACAGGGGCAACACACGTAGCGCAGAAAAGAAAACTGAAACACCCCACGGTGCTTCACGGTACATGTGGTTACGGCAAGACAAAACGTCAAAGTATTTTAAATAGTTCTAAAACCGAAGGATTGACTTCATTGCACCGGGTTTTACCCCATATGGCTCGGTCCCTCTCCGCAGAAATGGCACGCCACCTGCCGAGTATTGCACAGAGCACGAACTCCGTAGCTCCAGCAACAATCCTAGGGTCTCTGGAAAAAATTGCACTCGTGAACAGAACGGCGCAATCCGGATTCGAATCCACGATCTTCCACTCACAAGGCAAAGGGCTTAACCACTTAGCCAAAGAGACCCCCAGATAAAAAGTCAACAAGGTGTTAACTACTATTTATATTTCCTTCCTAATTAAGCAACTCACTTGAGAAGAATTTGTCCATTCCTAAGTCGTTTCTCGACTTCAAAAGCTCCTGTACCAATGTCCTGTCCTGTCAGTTGGTGGATCCAGTTTTTAACTTCAAGTTCACTTCCGCTGTCATATTTTGCAGCCACCTGTAATGAAAACAAAATATTTATTAAAACATCAAAAATAAGTTACGATCAAACATTGCCCATAAAATTTGAGTAACTTAAATCTTTATGAAGTATAATATATATTTTCATCATCTTTTTAATTACATCGGGAACCTCGTCGGTGCTAGGGAGTTTGTGCTCAGCCGATGTGATCTTGCTGTGTAAGAAAGAGTTCAAAGCACACAGGGTTACTCACCGAAGTGCGATGATGATGTTCTATCAATTAATGGTCTCTATGACGTAGAGGCTATGTGCTCGTCTCTCGTGTAAAAGGTACCAGGTTCGCACCCTCGTAGAGCCATCGAGATATTTTTCAAGAAATCTCGGATCTCCGTGTTGGTGAGATCGAGTTCCTAGTCCTATCGGAGACGGACGATAAAACGTAGGTCCCGTGTTCAATTTGAGCAAGTAAAAGAACCCTTGGCAGTTCAAAATCTAGAAGAGCAGGCTGGAAAGTCGCTGCTCTGGTAAAATTAATTAGAAAAGATTAAAAAATAAAATTCTTACAAAAATATCTTCACCATCTTCAAAATAACATCGGAGTCCCTCGCTGGTGTTACAGAGTTCGTGCACTGCAGCTAAGAAAGAGATCAAAGCACACAGGGTTACTCACCGAAGTGCAATGATGATGTTCTTATCTATTAATCGATTATGAAGATTTTTGATTTGAATGCGCCGGGTTTTACCTCATATGGCTCGTTCACTCACCGCATAACTGGCACAACACTTGCCAAGAGCATTACACAAAGCATGAGCTCCGTAGCTCCAGAAACAATCCTAGTGATCTCTGTGAAAAATGCAGTCGTGAACAGAACGGCGGGATCCGAACTCGAACCTACTACCTACGGAACGCAAATCTTCGTACCTACGTTACATAGGGTCTGCAAGTAATTTCTCCATACCCTCTATCCTGGGCAACTCGCTCAATCTCCTCATGGAACTGAGACCGATATTTCCTGCCTCTCTCAGCAAAGTTCGTTTCAGTGTCTCCTTAGGTCGTCCTCTCTTTCTTGAGCCCTTTGCATCCCACTTTAATGCCTGCTTTGACATTCGTTGATCATTTCTCCTAAAGGTGTGCCCAACATATCTCCATCTTCTCTTCCTTATAACAGTTGTCACTAGCGGTTGACCAGACATGTCTCTGATTTCATCACTTTTTCTGAATTCGTTCCATTTTATATTCATTATTTTTCGCAGACATCTATTCTCAAATGCATTCAACTTGCTTTCCACATCTTTAGTCATTTTCCAATATAACAATAATTGCTTTAACAAATTTCCAACTGTCAACGAGAACAGTAGACATGATTTTGATTGATACAATAATAATATTCCCAGTGAATCATATTTTAACTCAACATAAACAATATTTTATTTGACTGCAACAGCTTGATATTAAAGAGAGTTGGCTACTAGTTAATTACATATCCTTTACAGGACTTTGCAAATCAACCTCAGCTTTTTAACGATGTTTGTGATTTTTCTAGGCATTATTACGTGCACTAGTTTGCCATTGCTTTCTGGACGGGTTGTGCCATCGTCCTTTTGTAAAAATCCAGGCGAAACAATTTGCAACCAAATTGTCCGCAGCGTGATTCGAACTCAGAACGTCGGGGTTAATAGATCGAGTCACTATCCCCTAAGTCACAGGCGTCACCCAGTTGGCTATTACAGAACATAAAATCAAGAAAAATTAAATATTTCGAACACGTCTCACGACATGAGGACCTAGAGAAGATAATTTGGGAGGGAATGATGCCTGGAAGAAGGAAGAAGAATGAGAGGAAGACATAGAAGACGATGGGTGCAAGATGTCATTGACGATCTGAGAATTACTGCTGCTGATGCTGGTCAACTTGCACAGAATAGAGTTTTTCAGGACTGCAGTCAAGGGAGCCAAGTCCCGGAAGGGACAAGCTACTTGATGATGATGATGAAACAATATTTTCTCATTTAATTCTCAACATATTTTGTTTCATTTCATGATATTTGCTTATATTTTAATATCTTTTTCCCACGGATATCATTGACTACATCATGGCTGCTTACCTTTAACCTTTGACATTACAGGGAAAGCCCCATAAATAAAAAAGGTGAATCTAGACAGAAAATATGCGTTCTGAGCAAGAAAGGCGTGATGTTAACTGAGATATCAGCACCTAGAGACCCTGGAAATGTTATTCAGTATCAAGTTGCTTCTCCGCTTCCAGAAGGTAGATTACTGGTTGTTTTATTTACTGTTTTATTCTGTACAAACTTTGTTTACAAAATTTTATTGTCTAAATTCATTTTATTGTTAATCTATAACTTCTATTAATAACATTTGTTTCTTTATTTTTGTCCTTCTCTGCTTTTTGCCGCTATGCGTCCAGGCCTTTCACTCTGTTATTTGTTTACATTGGACTTATTTTTATTGCAATGTTTACTGAGCTTGTCAAGAGCTTTGCGTTTTCTTAAAAACACTGAAACGAGCCAGTATATATGCTTGCAATGTCGAAAGGGTTAACTGACGAACTAGTTCCGAGATAGTGGACGATCAGTTGCTTGATATGATTCGATATTGTGGAGTTTTAAGTTGTCCGTAATTCCAGCATTCCATCTTTTTCTTGGTCTGCTCCTTCCTCTTAATGATTCAATTTTCAGGTTGAATGCTCTGGCAACTGGAGTATTGAGGTTCATTCTCACCAAGATGCCAAACCATTTGACTTTCTGTTTTTCAATGAATCACCTACTTTGTGTTACCAGAGCCAAACATGGACATTGAGCAAAGCGCAGTCACAAAAATAACTACATGTGAAATGCGTTGCCTGCGAAAAGTTACCAACAACACAAGAAAAGACAGAATCACCAACATCAGCATAAGAAAGAAAGTTGGCACAAAACCTTGCTTGAATTACATAGATAAACAAAGAATGAAGTGGTTTGGCCACTTAATAAGAATGCATCCCAAACTCCACAGTATACAGAGTCTTCTACAACAGAACATCGGGAAAGAAGGCAAGAGGAAGACCACGGAAAAGATGGTTAGATGGCGTAGCAGAATCCTGTGAAAGAGCAAAGATAACAATCACACAAGCCACCAGAACAGCGCAAGACAAAAACAGAAAACCACGACACTGGGCAACAACCTGGTAGCAGTGTGACGACAAAAGAAGAAGAAGAAGAATCAATATTCTTCGAACACTTCATATCGACCACTTATAAACCACTCTGTGTGATTTGTAGAAACATGTAATAAAAACATACTGTAGTTTTACAAAATACAAAAACAATGACAATACACAACAACGTTTCGACCAAAAGGCCGTTATCAAACAAACGATACAACAGGAGTGACGAATTTCACAGCACACTACATATAGAGTGGATTCCAACGGGCATAAAATGAAAATCTGTGACTAAAAACGAATAACGAAATAAATGCAGACAAAACTAGAAGTGGAAAAGAAGAGAAACAATAAAAACTCAAGTAAATATATAACTTATATACATTTAACATATACACATATACAGGGTGTTCAAGATAATTGCAGCCCCATTGACAATTCAAAAGTTGCCAGGTATAAATTTAGTTGTGTTTATTTACTATTTAAACCGGTTCTGACTAGCTCGTCCTACGTCACATTTGTTCATCGCCCCTTCCCGCACTACAATTACACACCGTCACACAACCTTGACCTATACTATGTCATAACTGAACCTTTCCATTTCCATACATATATGCCAGATTAGCTCCATTCACGGGCTGCAATTATCTTGAACACCCTGTAGAACATGGAGCATGAGAAGAGAAAGTACTAAGAAGCATAGGAATGTAGAGCGTTGAGTCAATGAGGTTGCAAGGTACCATATAACGAAATAAAACGATTTTCCAGAGCAAATCGACTACGATCATCAGAGGAACTATGATCTGATGGCTGTGACCTGGACTTCGCGAGCTCCCAAATAGTTAGTTCCATTGAAATGAGTGGCTACAGGGGTCGCAGAGCATTGGCGTATATCGCACAAGTGTTAACCGAAACGGTCACTAAGCACAAGGCATATATCGGCGAAACAGACATAATGCTTAGTGACTGTTTATATATATATAGAGTGAGAGAGGGAGATATAGTGAAGATATATATATCTTTGTTATAAGAAAGAGAAGATGGAGATATGTTGGGCACACCTTGAGGAGAAATGATCAACGAATATCAAAGCAGGTATTGAAGTGGGATGAAAAGGGTTCAAGAAAGAGAGGTCGACCTAAGGAGACCCTGAAGCGAACTTTGCTGAGAGAGGCAGGAAATATCGGTCTCTGTTCCATGGAAGAGATTGAGCTAGTTGCCCAGGATAGAGCGGTATGGAGAAATTACTTGCAGGCCCTATGTAACGTATAACGGTACGAGAGGAATTATTATTATTATTATTATATATATATATAATATATATATATATATATATATATAAAAAGAGAGAGAGAGAGAGAGAGAGAGATAATACATACGAAACAAAGTGATAGACTTGTACATATAAAAAGGTTAAGTTGTTTTGACAAAAATAAACTAGTCAAAATATCCAGGTATGTGCTGATGTTGACAAAAATATGGTAGAAGCGGTGCAGAGTAAACCTTTTCAACAGGTCTTTAATAACAAACCTTGCCAAAAGATTGCGCATCTAGCACGAAATAAAAAATACAAACTGTGAATAAATCGACAGGTAAACTGCTCTCGGTAAACTAAAGGAAGTAATTCGTTATCTAAAGGGAGATAACATTTTACTTACCTGCCTGTCTTAATGCAATATTTTAATTTTTTTTTTTTCAATGTCTTTACTACCTGTGTTACCGCTATTTATAGCAATGTAGGACAAGGGAGCCATTAGCCTGAGGAAGTTAATAGCCGTTTGGCGAGTGCAGTTACCACGAAACTGTTCAGGTTAAGTTTTATATTTATGTCCCTGACAGAAAAAAACTAATTTGTCTTAAAGGGGATAACACCCGGATATCCCAAATGGGAGCATGTGGTCTAATATTTGAAATACCCTGCAAAACTGAGAAAATAAGGATGGGAAATAACATTGTTCTCTCTCTCTCTCTCTCTCTCTCTCTTTTTTTCTCTTTATCATTTCATTTAATAGAAACTTTTAACACGATATAAATCTTCTATTTAGCAGCTATAAATATAATTATTTGATTTTTCGTAATTATTTAATTATTTTTGTTGGGGGTCATGTTTTGGCATACGCCCTTTCAGAGGCGGCTCGTCATAAAGTGACAGTGGGGCCCGGCCCCACCAATAATCAATAAATGCTAAAAAAAAACATGATTTTTCTGAAAATTTGTGTCTGGCCCCACCAAAAAAAAATGACCACGAGCCGCCATTGTCCCCTCTGATATAAATAATAAAAATATCTTCTCCACCTTTTGACTAAGATCAAAGTGCAGTGCCCACTTGGTCACGGCCAAAGTGTGGGAGCCTTTAATATACGCCAAATGACACAATGAAACTTACTTAAACTCCGGGCAGTTCACATTCGAAAGAATAACGACGCTCAAAGTTTATACGTTCAGTCGTACTGGTCCCACTCGTTGTACTACTTCCGGGTAGAACCCAAAACAATATAACCAAAAAAAGGCTCGTTCTCAGGTTGAAATTTCCGTGTCTCAACTTAAAGATGGTTTACCGCTCTACATAAGAAACAACCAAGCATTCACGATCCACTTCTTTTCTCTCTCTCTCTCTCTCTCTCTCTCTCTCATACATACTCTTTCACTCACAGTCTCCGAACATCTCTCACTACTATTATTCAGTGGCGGCTTGTGATTAAGGGCCAGTGGGGCCGGGCCCCACCAAAAATAAGGTGTAACGTGTATTTATTATTTTATACATTAAAATATATCCTAATCGAAACTGATTTTTCCGAAAATATCTGTCTGGCCCCACCAACAAAACTGATCACGAGCCGCCACTGCTATTATTTATCTACAACTTTCTCTGTAATTAGCATCTCACTCCAACTCTCTCTAACTCATCCTATATAAGATTTAATTGAATATCTATTTTTCACGCTAAACAAAACCTCCGCTATAATCATATATAACTACGCTAAGAATAGAAAAGAACCTGGTTTTTTTTTAAAAACTGTTAACGCGTTGGGTATAATGAAATAACAATAAGGACGAAATTTTGACTTTATTACACTGCGTTTCCCGCGCATATGACTCGGTCTCTTACCGCAGGAATGACACGTTTCATGTTTAGAGTATTTCACATAGAACAAACTCCGCAGCACCAACAACAATTCTAGAGTTATGTGGGAAAAAGCACTTGTGAGCAAAAGAACGTGCTCCGGAGTTAAACTCACGACCTTCAGAACGCAAGACCATTTCGCATCAGAAATTCACTGAGTATTTGGGGAACACGATGTTCGGCACGTATTTTTCTTTGACCAACGGCACACGATGTGGAATGTGATCAACATTTCATCTACCGTCTTTACAACAATGTTACTCTGGTACTAAACTGAGGGTAGATCGATCCCCGAACCAGAGTAAATCCTACTTCTTCTTCTTTTGTCGTCACACTGCTACCGGATTATTGCCCAGTGTCGTGGTTTTCTGTTTTTGTCTTGCGCTGTTCTGGTGGCTTGTGTGATTGCTATTTTTGCTCTTTGACTGGATTCTGATATGTCATCTAATCATCTTTTTCGTGGTCTTCCTCTCGTCTTCTTTCCTGATGTTCCATTATAGAAGACAGTGTGTACTGTAGAGTTTGAATACACTCTTATTAAGTGGCCAAACCACTTCATTCTTTGTTTCTCAATGTAATTCAAGCAAGGTTCTGTGTCAACTTTCTTTCTTATGCTGATGTTGGTGACTCTGTCCTCTCTGATGTTGTTGGTAACTTTTCTCAGGCAACGCATTTTACAGGTAGTTATTTTTTGCGACTGCGCTTTGCTCATTGTCCATGTTTGGCTCTGGTAACACAAAGTAGATATGAAAATGCTGTTGATCATCTGTTGTTTAGCTGTCAGTGAGATTTTAGTAAATCCTACACCAACTTGAAATTGGGATCTTAGACTAAGCATCTACGAATTAATGAAACTAACTACTACAATATTTTGGCTATCATTTCTTCTCCTATGATCTCTGGTCATGCGCTTAATCCACCGTGGACCATAAACTGGGCAGTCAGCTTCAGGTCTATCAGGTTTCCCCAGTTTAGTTTTCATGTCAACTGCGTGTGGCCACATGTTACTTCTCAGCTCACACAGGAGAGGACAGTCTTGCATGACATGCTTCGGTCTCTGTTTCGCCTGCTGACACTGGCAGAGAACTGTTTGACTTATTCGTGGTGTATGTAAGTGTATGTTCAGTCTGCAGTGTCTGGTTATATTATCTAGTACCGTTATAAGTTACATAGGACCTGCAAACAATTTCTCAGCACAGATCTACCCTTTGCAACGCTTTCAATCTCCTCTACAGTAGTTCCTTAGTCATCGCCAGTTATCATCATCATCCATCCAGTACCCAGTTATCAATAAATTTCACTCGCCAGTTTCATCATCATTTCCATCGCCAGTACCTTTCACTTTAATGCAACGTGTTGCCAACTAAATGCTCACCTGACTTCTTGATCTTGCAGAAGTATGAGCTTGCTGGGAGTAGACAAAATATAATTGTCTAGTCTATTCTGTTGAGGTCTTTGAGAAATACTTATCCATAATCATACCCTGTGGTTTATCTTCTAATCTACTGTAGAGTGTCTCTTTATAAGGGGTGTGGCATCTTGAATAGACAGTGTTTGGTAGATTTATTCTTTGGCAATGTCGTTCATTTACTTTTACATTTTTAACAGGTCCCGAGTCAAGACATTCTTCAACCACTCATTCCCTCAACCCCTACTCTTCCTTGATAGAATGCCACAGACTACATTCAAGAAAAATATGCTTAAAGATAACAATGTCTGGCTAACAACCATCTGTTTTTTGGCTTCTTTATCTGTAACAAGTGTTTACGGTAATTAGAGAACGAACAGGATTGCTTCAACAGCATCGATTATCTGGGAGTTAAAGATGGAAATGGGGGATGTTCTTCGGTCTCTTCGAGACTGCCTGTTGGAGAAGACACTAAAATCGATGTTGAATCGATCCAGCGATTTAAGCAGTCTGGAGTTACCCGTTGTACAAGTAGAACTGGATTCCTGAGGGGCAGAGTGAAGAATGTGTTTCTCTCTCGCGATTCCGGCCTAGACAGATGAACCAACTTTTATCATGAATTTTACCGTTGCTTTTAGTGACTCCGTCCCCCGTACAGCTTCCCGCGGAGCACACTGTTATCGGGCCAAGTTTCTTTTCTCAGGGCTGCGAACCGTTGGCAGTCTTGCAGTATGTGTTTTGCTGTCATTTCCGCCTTTTCGCAGTGAAGAATGTGTTTAACCAGCGAGCCACGGGAACATCAGTATGCATACTCTTCGATATCTGTTGGAGGAGACTGGGCACCTATGGGTCTGCCCGTGGTGCAGTGACGTCAGTTTAGTAACAAATAACGAATAATTATCTGTAAAACGAGTTTTCACTAAGTGAGTAACCTGTCTGAAATCCGCATTGCAAGAACTTCGGATAACACAATTCAAAACAGACTTAAGGAATGTTCGTTTTTCTATGTGTTGTGTTTGCCAGAAGATTGGGAGTTATTTTTAACCCGTTGTCAAAGCTAGTGAAAGGTGTATAGTGTGTTCGTATGCATCAGCGTGCGTAATAAATTAGTAGAGAAAAAAAGGGGGCGTGTTGAAGAAAGGTGAGAAGGAAAAACAGAGATGAGTATAGATTGCTAAGAAGGAGTTGGCAGAATAGATGAATCTTGTATACATAGTTTCTAAACGCTGACATCAAACAATAGAAGAAAAATAATCACGAGTGTGTCTACGCAGAATGCTGGAATATCAAGAAGAGACCGGTTTAGAAATGATGAATTCAGGAGAGAAGAAAAGTGTTTACAATATCGGTACTGAACTACATCAAGAAACTACATCAAGGAACTACATCAAGAAACTACATCAAGAAACTACATCAAGAAACTACATCAAGGAACTACATCAAGGAACTACATCAGGAACTACATCAGAAACTACATCAGAAACTACATCAGGAACTACATCAAGGAACTACATCAGAAACTACATCAGAAACTACATCAGGAACTACATCAAGGAACTACATCAGGAACTACATCAGAAACTACATCAGAAACTTCATCAGGAACTACATCAAGAAACTACATCAGAAACTACATCAGGAACTACATCAGAACTACATCAGGAACTACATAAAGGGAACTACATCAGAAACTACATCAGGAACTACATCAGAAACTACATCAAGGAACTACATCAAGGAACTACATCAAGAAACTACATCAAGAAACTACATCAAAGAAACTACATCAAAGAAACTACATCAAAGAAACATAAACAGATTACCAACAGACGCATCAGTGAGCAATGTACTCGAATATAGTGGATACAAAACAATTGCGAAGCATGTAAAAACAAAATACTGTAGTTTTACAAAAAACAAAAACAATAACACACAGCAACGTTTCCACGAAAAGGTCTTTATCAAGTAAATGATACAACAGAAGTGAATACACGGCACACAACATATAGAATCAGACAATAAATTCCAAACGGCCCTAAAATGAAAATATGTGACTAAAAACAAATAACGAAATAAATGCAAATATAAAGACCGTTTAGTCGAAACGTTGATGTGTATTGTTATTGTTTTTGTATTTTGTAAAACTACAATACTTTGTTATTACATGTTTCGTCATTGATACATAGTTTTACAGCAGTCTTTCCTTATATAGATACATAGCACAAGATCGTTCCCACTAACGGGGGAAAATGAAAATCGTGGCATATCCTAAAGGACGTAGCCATCAACCACAGTAAACGAGTTGTTGATTTTCTAGGCACAACTTATACTTTCAGTAGTTTGCCATTGCGTTCTGAACGGTGAGGTCTATTTTTACTTTGTGTAAAAATCCCACGGAAACGAATTTGCTTCCAAACTTGCCCACCGTGGGGTTTGAACCAGGTACACTTGGGTTCGTGATCGAGTTCACTACCGCTTGAGCTAGAGCTAAAGGTAAACCCCATAAATAACAGAGGCAGTGAGATACAGTATTTATTAAGCGCATACATAAGAAGTCCGTTCTAGAAACTTCGTTTCATCCTGACGCTGGGAGGCGAAACAGGATTAGTGAAAGGAAAGAAAGAGGATGGTTTCTAAATTAGTATACGTAGATCATTTATAAGAGAACAAGCAAATGGTAACTAAGCTTTTAGTATATATCAGCAAAATTCAAACACATCGAAAGCACACAAAGGAACATGTAGACCGGACAGTGCCGTATATTTTCTCAATATGATGTCAATCTTCGAAATGCTGCCCCTTAAATTTTTTTTCATTAAAATAACCTTTAATTTTAATTTTGCTGCTTATGCCCCCGCCCATCTCCTTATGGTGCCGCCTAATGCGTTGCTTCTCTGTATCATAGCACGGCACGCCCTGCATGTAGATAGCTTCTAAACTTCAGCACGTAAGTTACGTACAAGCGAACACGTAGATGATATAATATAGTTCGTAACAAAATTCGTGATTACACTAAGGTTTAATTTGTACGAAATCTACCTGATGCATACCAGTGATTTTTGCAAGCAGTCTTATATACCTCCCGACCTTACGAATTCATGTTTAACTAATTGGTAGGTAGCTTGGTTGATGCAAAAACGTTTTTGTTATATAATTTTGCATAAGCACAACAAAATGATCATCAGAGTTTAGAACTTACAGTAATACACAAAATGGTGGCGAATTATTGCAAAGGCGTATTCATATTATATATTATAAAAAGAAAGGTGACATAGTGAACAAATGATACCTTCCACTTCTATAAATGAAAGTAAACGTTGCATACATACGCCAATGACAGTCGGTAGGAAACATTATGAACTGATTAATTCCACTGGATTCCCGATTTTGGCTTGCACTGAATTGCATGTTGAACACGGAAATGCTTAGTTATAGACAAACTTGACAATCGTACTGTAAAATTTCGACAAGTATACTATATCAAAATCTCTGCAATTTTAGAAATAACATATAATAAAATTCTTACAGAACTAAAGGTTTGGGTGGGCAAAAATACTTTTGGAAGGTCGTCACTGTTACCTATATAAAACTGTAAAAAAAAACCAAGAATTTATGTCAAGTGGATGATTTTATATCGATCGATAACGACGATTACGAATTTTGGAACGAACTATAGATCTAACACATAGAATATTTCTCATTATTTCTATTATCACCATCATCAGGTGCCGTGCCGGCTGGCGTAGGCAATCATAAATCTCCACAAATCTCTGTCTTTGGTATTTGCTAACAACTTAAATGTTAACGCTCTACTGTGCCATGAAGTCAAGCTATCCAAAATTTTCTCTCTCTGTCTTCCTCTGTCTCATCTACCTTCGATTTTACCGGTTGTCACAATGGGTCTAAACCTCCCTCCTCATCACATGCCCTAAAAATGATGACTTAATCTTTCTTATATTGATAATAAGATTTATATGTGCCTTGACCTCATTCAACACCTCAACATTAGTCATTTTAGCAGTCCATGGATTCTCATCATTCTATATTTATATATATATATATATATATATATATATATATATATTATATATTATATATATATTTATCATTCGTTTAAAAAAATAATTTGCAATTAATAACCAAAAACAAAAAAAAAATTATGTTACAAAATGAAATCGTAGAGGAAGTTCCAGATTTTGTATAGATTTTGTGAAGTACAGTATCGCAAGATGACGTTTCGGAAAAGGACACAATTAGAAAAATCAAGAAAAAAAAAGTAAAACTTTCGATATGGTCAAAAAGTCTGGGAAACCATAGGATTACATATTACAACTCAACTTAAAATATATAGAAGTGTCCTGGGAGTGTTACTATACACTAGTCAGTGCTGGACAACGATACACAACATCATACACAAACTGAGACTTCCAAAGTAAATGTTTCAAGAATATACTTTCTGGCAAATAATTTAAAAGATAAACTTTAAAGAACAACTATGTATCATTGAAGATGGAGGTGATTTGGGCAATGGACTGTTGTCATTAAAACGAACAAATGATCATTAAGCGAAGATGGGTTGGCATGGTGGCAGCTCGTTGTCATTAAACGACAAACTATCATTAGAGCCAAGATGGAGGGTTTGCATAGTGGCAGTGTGTTTAAACGAACAAACTATATCATTAAGAGGCGAAGATGGAGGTGGATTGCATATCAGTGCGCTCGTTGTCATTTAAACGAAAAACTATGTATCATTAGAAGCAAGATGAAAGTGTTTGGATATGCAGTGGCAGCTCGTTGTCATTTTAAAACGAACAAACTATGTATCATTAAGAAGCGAAGATGGAGGTGGATTTGGGGCATATGCAGTGGCAGCTCGTTGTCCTTTTTCTTGGTGGGGACAGAAACAAATTTTCGGAAAAATCATGGTTTTTGGAGTATTTATATTATTTGTCTATTCCGGGAAGTTATTCCTCTTTCGTTTTTGGTGGAGTCGGGCCTAACTGGCCCTTAATGACGAGCCGCCCCTAGGCATATGTATTGTGTGCCAGTAGTGTTTTTAACTAGGATAACTCTCCGGTGGATAGTGGATGGGAGCAGAACTGTGGGAAAAGAGGAAATATTGTAGCCTGGCGTAGGAAACAATTAGTAGTAAGGTGTCATTTACAATGCTGGCTTTCCATAAACAAAAGTTGATTTATAAAACTGAACAAGGAACGACAAATAATTCATGGTTGTGGGGATTTCTATATGTGTAATGTTGGTTTTTTTTTTTGCAATTAACTCAATCGATACCATTAACCACTATGGCGGCTTACGAATATGTCTCAATACACTCCTAGCCATTATAGTAGCTCATCACATAAATCACTTTCTTTCTGTTTATAGTAAACTTTCCCGTTTTATGGTAGTTACAAGTAGTAATAAATATATATATATATATATATATATATAGTATATCGGATTACATATATTACTGTGATTGACTGATCGACTTACTGACTGATTGATATATACATCATAATTGCACTTCAGTGAGTGACCATGTATGCTCCGATTACTGTGAAATGTACTGCTAACAATGGGGACACGGTGGGGCGGATTATCGTAATACATAAACGTTCGCCTGTCGACTCGGGCACAAGAGGATTGTGGGTTCAATCCTACATTCAACGTTCCACAGCGAGGACAGTAATTGGCCTTCCTACTTCCTGCACTCTAGGGTCTAGAAATGTGTATTGACGTGATTTCATACCCTATTGTCTGAAAAAAGGCTACGGGAAATGTTATAATTATTATGGACATATGATATTTGTGTGATACACACTGATATCACAAAGTAATCGTGGGTAGAACACAAAAACATTTATGGTATGGGAAGGGTTAATTCCATTGCGAAATAAATGCTAATATACATCCGACAGTACCATACAAAAGCACAGTTGCAAAAAATAACTACATGTGAAATGCGATGTCTATGAAACGTTACCAACAAAACCATAAAAGACAGAGTCGTCAACATCAGCATAAGAAAGAAAGTTGGCACAGAACCATGCTTGAATTACATTGAGAAACAAAGAATGAAGTGGATCGGCCGCTTAATAAGAATGCAACCAAACTCCACTGTACACATAGTCTTCTACAACAGAACATCCGGAAAGAAGGCGAGAGGAAGACCACGAAAAATATGGATAGATGACATAGCAGAATCCTGTCAAAAAGCAAAAATAACAATCCCCCAAGCGTCTAGAGCAGCATATGATAAACACACAAAAACCACGACACTTGGCAACAATCCGGTAACAGTGTGACGACAAATGAACAGTAAGTAACGTATAATACAACAAACCACGAGATCAGGGGGAAAAAAATCAAATAATAACACGAAAGAAAAGCAATTGTTATCTGGAAATAGTAAAAATTTTCACAAATACAAATATCTGAGAATTAGACGAATAACTGAAGAAACTCAGTTAAAGACAACTGATAGATTTTACAACTAAGAATAATAAAATAGCATTTTGAAGAATATGAAAAAACACAAATGGTTGGAGAAGACATTTATGAAAGGGGGCTTCCAAGCAAAAGAGGAGAAGAGGGAGAAAATTCATTCAGGATGTTGAGCAGAAAAGTACAGGCACGACGGCTGCAGATGCAGAAAATCTGGTCTATGAGAGAGGGAGAGAACTTCTGAAGAACTGTTAGGGTAGAAAAGTTCTGTTCAGATTATTTGATGATGATGAGACGAATAACAAAATTGAGTTTAAGACAGCAGATTATGTTGAGTAAATTGAAGCATTTTTTGTTCAGTCTTAACAGAAAGTTAGTTCATCAAGAGAAGTGCCGATAGCCTAGTTGGTTACACGTTTCGCTAGTAGCCGCATGCCGTGCTAATTCGGGGCTCGAGATCAACTTTGGCCCAAAATAAATTTGCTGTGCTCACGGTACGTGGTTGAAAACAGGTTTCCTGATCCTTTACTTGGGGATCTAAATTACAAATACCTCAGAAGTCGGAGTAGACTCGCCTTAATGACGAGAAACATTTGATAACTAAAGCAAGTCTTCGAGCAAAAAACCAGTCAGATGTGCCATATTACACGCCCTGACTACGCCTGAGTTGTTGTGGCTCAATGAATCTCATCCTATCACCTATCCACATCTCATAATCGTCATGTGGTCAACATCACATGATCGTTATGTGGGCAAAATCCCAGTGGTCTTCTTTATCTCCAATTGTTTCTCTGGTATCCAACTGAGAATGAGTCGAGCTGAGAGCAGTTGCTGTCGTTAAAACATCCTGCTCCAGTGTAAAAATTGATACTTGAACCACACTTCAACGAAGCAAATGCTCTATTCACTACACTATCACGGCTCTAGTCTTTTCTATAAACAAGTAAAACAAAACCAACATAATCTCATCAATATGAAAACTCTCTCCTTCTTCTTCTTCTTCCTTTCTTATGTCCGCTGCTTCCATGAATTCAGACGTTGTCATGGCGCCTGGTATGGCTCTTCTGACTAATTTTTGCGTGAAAGCCTGCTTCTCCTTATCAGTGTTCCCCACCATACAAATCCCAATCCACTGTAAAAATTGATACTTGGGCAACACTTCAACAAAGCAAATACTCTATTCACTACACTATACCGGCTCTATACTTTCATATAAACAAGTAAAAAAAACAACATGATCTCATCAATATGAAAACTCTCTTCTACTTCTTCATATGTTTCTACTATGAATTCAGGTGTAGTTATGTCGCCTGGTATGACTCTTCTGACTGATTTTTGCGTGAAGGCATGCTTTCCTTATCAGTTTTCCCCACCATAAAGGCGTGACTTCTCCAACTTTAGATGTAGTTGTAATTTAAATCATCAAGTATTGAACTGTCGAAAACTGTCACTTATTGTTCCCTTCTCTATAACTTGTATTTTACAGTTAATGAAAATCGTGGCATATCCTTTACAAGACGTCACCATCAACCACAGTAAACGAGTAGTTGATTTTTCTAGGCACCACTTATGCGTTCAGTAGTTTGCCATTGCTTTCTGAACGGTGAGGTCTATTTTTATCTTTTGTAAAATCCCACTGAAATGAATTTGCTTCCAAACTTGCCCACCACGGAGTTTGAATCAGGTACTCTTGGGAGGTGATTGAGCTCACTACCGCTTTTACTATATTACAGTAACGAAAACAAACTCAGATCTAACCATAAACTTCAAATAAAATGTGAAAAATTGTAGAGTATCAAATAAATATTTAAAAAACCAACAAAAGAGCATAATTTCCATCATTCTTACCTTGGAATGAAGAGCTCTGTCCATCCCCATTGGTTTTTCTCTGTTTGCCATTTTCTTGTGTTGGTACTTTGTCTAATTTTGTATCTATTGATGAATATTGGTTTGTAAACTTTTTTTTTCTTTTTTGAGATCTGTTCTTGGTTAGTTTTTTTTTGTTATTTTTTTTTCTAAAAAAAAAGTTCTTTTTCTGTTTCTTGTTAGAAATACGGCACCCTGAATCTCGAAAAACTTGGACAAAGTGGCTTGGAAAGTTCCTGACGGTATCGAGTCGCTGGGAAATCTACACAGCCTACACGTTTCTGAACCGGTTGTACTCACGCACGCGCACAGAGAATCCTTCACAGACAGTGCTAACCGGTAAGTTCTTAAGGTGATGTTGTTACTCATGACATGTAGATTGTGATGGTGGTGTGGTGGTGGTGGTGGTAGTGGAGGTGGTAGACTTTTGGGGTGGAGAGAAGATTTGAGAATTTATGCTGGCTAAAGAATTTGTTTGTGAAGGAAGTGAGATTGAAATAATGGAATGAAGAAATTGGAAGATATTTAGGATATTTATAAACAGTTACTATGAGAGAAAACTGAGAAAGAAGAAACACGTTTTAATGTGTTTTTTCTTCTTCTCTTCTACCATTTACTTCTTTATAGAATTTTTTTTTTTTTTTTGGATGGTGTGGGGAAAATGTGATCTTGTATGTGCTTGTTCTAATGCACTTTGTAAGCTGTTATTCATTTTATTAAAGCTGTTATTGATGGCATCAAGCTCCCTGTGAGTGCGGTTCAATTCCGCGGGCTGGTAGAAAAGCCACGGGTTCTCCAGATTTACGGTGTTCGTGGCACCGAACCGAAGGTTTTACGATGTCCATGACACCGAGCCGAAGAGCTGAAATCTCAATTGCTTCTGGACTGGAAAAAAAAAGCTTTTGTGTGATCTTCCTCGTGTTATGTACTCGCTATACTTTTTCAGTGTGGTTAAGTTCAGTATCGATATAAGGAAAGACTGCAGTAAAACTATGTAGCAATGGCCAAACGCATAAAAACCAAGTACAGTAGTTTTACAAAATACAAAAACAATAACAATATACAGCAATGTTTCGACCAAAAGGTTATAGTTTATCAAGCAAAGGATACAAAAGGTTATAGTTTATCAAACAAAGGATACAAAAGGTTATAGTTTATCAAACAAAGGATACAAAAGGTTATAGTTTATCAAACAAAGGATACAAAAGGTTATAGTTTATCAAACAAAGGATACAAAAGGTTATAGTTTATCAAACAAAGGATACAAAAGGTTATAGTTTATCAAACAAAGGATACAAAAGGTTATAGTTTATCAAACAAAGGATACAAAAGGTTATAGTTTATCAAACAAAGGATACAAAAGGTTATAGTTTATCAAACAAAGGATACAAAAGGTTATAGTTTATCAAGCAAAGGATACAAAAGGTTATAGTTTATCAAACAAAGGATACAAAAGGTTATAGTTTATCAAACAAAGGATACAAAAGGTTATAGTTTATCAAACAAAGGATACAAAAGGTTATAGTTTATCTAACAAAGGATACACAAGGTTATAGTTTATCAAACAAAGGATACAAAAGGTTATAGTTTATCAAACAAAGGATACAAAAGGTTATAGTTTATCAAACAAAGGATACAAAAGGTTATAGTTTATCAAACAAGGATACAAGGTTATAGTTTATCAAACAAAGGAAACAAAGGATAGTTTATCAAACAAAGGATACAAAAGGTTATAGTTTATCAAACAAAGGATACAAAAGGTTATAGTTTATCAAACAAAGGATACAAAAGGTTATAGTTTATCAAACAAAGGAAACAAAAGGTTATAGTTTATCAAGCAAAGGAAACAAAAGGTTATAGTTTATCAAACAAAGGATACAAAAGGTTATAGTTTATCAAACAAAGGATACAAAAGGTTATAGTTTATCAAACAAAGGATACAAAAGGTTATAGTTTATCAAACAAAGAATACAAAAGGTTACAGTTTATCAAACAAAGGATACAAAAGGTTATAGTTTATCAAACAAAGGATACAAAAGGTTATAGTTTATCAAACAAAGAATACAAAAGGTTACAGTTTATCAAACAAAGGATACAAAAGGTTGTAGTTTATCAAACAAAGAATACAAAAGGTTATAGTTTATCAAACAAAGGATACAAAAGGTTGTAGTTTATCAAACAAAGAATACAAAAGGTTATAGTCTATCAAACAAAGAATACAAAAGGTTATAGTTTATCAAACAAAGAATACAAGAGAGGTGAAGAATTTCACTTCCCCCACAGCGCACAACATGTAGAATCAAATAAAAAGTTCCTAACGGTTCTAAAATTAAAATATCTGACTAAAATAAAAAAAAACGAAATAAATGCAAAAACAAAAGGAGAAGTGGAACGAAGTCCATTTGATCTAACGAATCGTTTTATATCGTAATATGGTACTATGCGACCTCATGGACTCAACACACTACATTCCTATGTTTCTTAATACTGTCTGTTCTCTTCTATCTCCATACTCTATCTGTGTGTATGTTAAATGTATATAAGTTGTATATATATTTGATTTTTATTATTTATCATTTTTACCACATCTTCTAATTTGCATTTATGTCGTTATTCGTTTTTAGTCACATATTTTCAATTTAGGGCCGTTGGGAAATTAATGTTTGATTCTATATGTTGTGCGCCGTGTGAAAAGCTGAACTTTTTACTTCTGTTGTATCCTTTGCTTGAAAAAGGCCCTTTGGTCGAAACGTTGCTGTGTATTGTTATTGTTTATGTATTTTGTAAAACTATTGTACTTTGTTTTTACGTGTTTCGCCATTAAGTGCAATATGATATGGTATATATAAGGAATTATTTGGTAATGTGATCTAAAAAGAAAGGGTTGGAAATTAATGGAATATTTGAATGAAAGATGGAGTTTGAATGTAAAGATGAGAGTTTGAATGTAAAAGATGAGAGTTTAGATGTAAGAGATAAGAATGGGTAGATGTAAGAGATGAAGAGTTAGGATGTAGGAGTAGAGAGGCTTTTGATAAGAGATGAGAGAATTGAGATAAGAGATGAGAGAGTGGGGAGATAAGATAAATGAGAATGGAGATAAGTTAGAGGGAAGATAAGATGAGAATGAAATACAACCAACCACCAATAACTGCATACAATAAAAATAGATCGGGTACTAGAGCTAAGGGAAGACTAAGAAAAAGATGGATAGACAATATCAAGACCACACTACATAAATACGGATATAACACAACATGGGCGACTCATCTGGCCCTAGAACGCAAATTAAAGCTCCCATCCCTACGCTTAACGGCAAGAGTGGACAACCAACTACATCTTCCACCTGGGAATAGACAATGAGAGAGAGAGAGAGATAAGATTGAGAATGTGAAGATGAAAGATTAAAATCCGGTTGAGATTAAAAAAAAATAATTGAAATTAAAAAGAAGAGAATGTGGAGACTATAGAGAAAAAAGTGGACATAGTAGATGAGGATGTCTGGAGAAGAGAGAGACAATTTGAGATAGGAGACGAGAAAGTGAAAGCAAGGAGTTGATTGATTGACTGATTGATTGATTGATGGATGGGTGGATGGATATGACCGTCATCATTGCACTTCGCTGAGTATCCATGTGTGCTCCGATCTCTTTCGTACACAGGAAAATCTCAGTTCCAGTGCACGAACTCCGTAGCACCGGCGAGGGTCTCCGGTGTAATTTTGAAGATGGTGATTTTGAAGATATTTTGCAAGGAAGAACTATATGAAGGTAACAAAACAGATCGTGTAAGTAAGATATGAATGTGTTGTCACAATAGATGAGTATTTAAAAAAAAAGGTGATAACTGGTTAGAGGTGAAAGGTGACTGTGTTAAGGAAATGTGTGAATATATGGTGAAAATGGTGAAATATGTTTATATATGTGTATATAATAGTTTCTGTAGAATGAAAAATGCCGGAAACAAGATGGCTGCCTCTGACCACACCTGGCACGTCTGCTAGAATGTATGAGCGATGAGCGTGTTGTACCTGTGATGAAGGTATCCAGAGAAAACAGCACGCAGGTAAGATTGTTGTTGTTGAGAGAGTGTTTGGAACGAAGGAAGGGGAAAATTTGATATCTTCTCTTTTAAATATGTTATGGTAAGAAATTATTTAGGTCATGTGTGATTCCTGTACTGACCTACGGTTGTGAAAGTTGGAAATCAACAAAGAAAATTGATAAGAAACTGGACAGCTTTGAGAATAAATGTCTACGAAAATATTAAAAGTAAAATGGAGTGATTTCGTTTCTAACAACACAGTGAGAGATAGAACACACCAACAACCCGTATCAAATATTTTTTTTCCGATCCAGAAGCTGGACTTTTTCAGCTCTTCGGCTCAGTGCCATGGACATCGTAACTCTTCGGTTCGGTGCCACGAACACCGTGAATCTGGGGAATCTGTGGCTTCTGCCTCCCACGGAATTGAACCGTACCACAGAGGCTGTCACCCACAGTCAACGCTACGAACACGCTGGGACGCGGCAATATCAAATATTATAGAAACGAAGGTGAAATATTTAGGTCATGTTCTTAGAGCAGACGAAAGGACTAAATCGACAAGTCTTATGTGGTCACAGTTGGAAGAAAACGTGGAAGACCATAGACCACTCTTCGAAGAACCATCAACGAAGTAAACTATTGGGATGTAAACCATACAAGATCTCAACTGCTAGCAACGAACTGCATCACATGAAATCTAAAACCTCTGCCCTATGTGCCGCCTTTGACACGAAAGGAATAAACTAACTAAACTAAACTAAACTAAACTAAACTAAGAAAATGGGGAGAATATTAATAATCTTCTTCGAACGTCCCATATCGACCACTTGTTAACCACTCTTTGTAATTTGTATGTGATCCGAGCCTAATAACGATTGTGTGATGTGCAAGTTAAGCGCCTACAAGTAGGCCAGAACATTCGATTTCTTCGACGCTTTTTATCTACTAGGATAGTTTCCCTAGGCCCCTACCTCAGCTGCCTCTTGCGACATGCCTGGTGGGTCACAGTGTTACTATTCTTTCCTCTCCTTGCGTGCCCGATAACACACGCGCGGAATATTAATATGCAATATATATTAGAATAGTTAATGAAGGCTAAGAAGAAAAATGATAGGAAAAAACTTTTAGTACAAATTTAAAAGTTTTTAGAATAATTCTATGTTGGTCCCCGGCAACAGAAGGCCGACTAGCTCAGAAGGAAAATGGACCATTTCTGTTTAATGAGGGCTGGTTTTTGTATATGTTTGATAGAACAATGTACGCTCATTTTGCAATTTTACTCAATTCTACGAGCCCTTGGTTATTTAATGATGAGAAATATTCATAATATTGATATTCCCTAGCGTTAAACTTCACTTGTAACATAATATAATCTTTATCATAGCATGATGTATTGGTTTAAAATGAATTAGTCTATATACACGTGCTTGAATTACATAGATAAACAAAGAATGAAGTGGTTTGGCCACTTAATAAAATGCATCCAAACTCCACAGTATACAGAGTCTTCTACAACAGAACATCGGGAAAGAAGGCAAGAGGAAGACCACGGAAAAGATGGTTAGATGGCGTAGCAGAATCCTGTGAAAGAGCAAAGATAACAATCACACAAGCCACCAGAACAGCGCAAGACAAAAACAGAAAACCACGACACTGGGCAACAACCCGGTAGCAGTGTGACGACACAAGAAGAAGAAGAAGAAGTCTATATACAACAAAACTGGAATGCGAAGACCAGGCGACAGTTGTGATCTTATTTCTTATAATTTTTTTACCTCAGCCCGCCGGCTTTAAGTTATAGGAGACCACGACTACGCACCTATAATTTTGTTGGTGTGCGTTTGTACGCTGTGAATTTCTTCTTTTCGTTCGTTCTTTACGACCAATTTTAATCACTCTTTGTGATAGGTTTAATCTTTGCCAAGAACGTCTATACGTTGCATATTGGTTTGGTAGACCCTAAACGCATAGACTTCTACACGTTTAGGACACATGCATCCGATTTCAGCCAAACCTCATTAGTCGCCTCTTACGACATGCGTGGCAGGTAACAGTGGTTCTATTCTTTACACCCCAAATTTGGGCCCCGGTAACCACCGGGCGCATGTGAATTATGAATCCAGAGAAAAAGTTAGTGGTTATTGGTTACTAAACTGACGTCATTGCACTCCGGGCAAACCCATAGGTGCTCAGTCTTCCCCAACAGATATCGAAGAGTATGCATACTGATGGTTCCCGTGGCTTGCTGATTAAACACACCTTTCACTCTGCCTCTCAGGCATCCAGTTCGACTTGTATAACATGTAACTCCAAACTGCCTAAATCGCTGGATCGATTCAACATCGATTTTATTGTAACAGCGAATGTATCGACACCCTTTACCTGTCACTCATGTTGAGACAATATTATTGGTTATTGGTTATTGAACAGACGTTATAGAACACTAACGTTATCTTCTTCTTCTTTATTCTTTTGTCCTTCTTTGCTTTTTTTGCCGTTAGGTGTAACAGGTTTAACTGATGATCGGTTTCCGAGATAGTGCACGCTCAGTCGCTTGGTATGCTATGGTATTGCGAAGTTTTAAGATGTCTGTAACTCCATCAATCATATTTTCTTGATCTATTTCTTCCTCTTGATGATTCCATTTTCAGGTTGTACACTCTTGCATCTGCTGTATTCTTGTTCATTCCCTCCAAGTGGCCAAAACATTTGAGTCTCTGTTTTTCAATGACTCTAACAACAGGTGTTGTTCCGACTGTTCTTCTAATTTCCTCATTTCTTATATGGTCTCTTCTCGTTTTATTACCGCTTTTTCAGCTTCTCAAAACCTCATCTATAACATTATAGCACACACAAAATGTGTCTATGTCGTATGTGCACTTGGGCGCAACGAGAACTGTTGATTATCGATTTCTCTAAAGTTGTTCTTGATGCCGTTTCTCCATCTTTTGTGTAATCATTCTTGTGCTCTATTCATTAATGTCTTCAATGCAGCTGTCTGTGGGGGAAGACATCTACAAGAAGACCACGGCATTAATGTCTTCAATGCAGCTGTCTGTAGGGGGGAAGACATCTACAAGAAGACCTCAGCATTCTTGTCAGGTAACCAAGCCATATAATATGTTGTTCTTTTAGGAATTTAATGACTGCTTGGCTTTATTTTCCTCACTTTTCCTACTTTCTGGCTGTTTTTAAATATGACTTCCTTGCCCGACTGCCCAGCGTGTTCGTAGGTGCACTATCCTCTGTGTGTCGTGTTCAATTCCGCAGGATGGCAGAAAAGCCACGATTCCCAGATTTAGGTGTTCGTGGCACCGAACCGAAGGGTTACGATGTCCATGGCACTGAGCCGCAGAGCTGAAAAGCTCAGTGCTTCTAGATCGGAAAAAATATGGTTTCGAGGATAGTCCAGCACCCTTCAGTTCCACAAAATACTCTGTCCTCGGGTCTGTTTAGGATGACCCTTTTCGGTTTTCCACCCAAGAGCTGTCTAGTAACACTCAACTGTGTCTTCCGCAGATTATGCCCGACCCTTCGCCAATTTTTCATCTTTGTCTGACTCATCATGTGTTCTTGTCCTGTTCTTATCCAGAGGTCTCTGTTTGCAAATATGTCATCACCATCAAGTAGCTTAACAGCAATCGTGGGAAAACTCTCTCTTCCGTGCAAATTAACCGGTGTCAGCAGCGATCATTCTGAGATCGTCAATGACATCTTGCACCCATCATCTTCTATGCTCCATTTCCTTCAAAATTATCTTCTCTAAACACTCATGTCGATTGATGTGTCAGAAACATTTAATTTTTCTTGATGTTATGCTCCTTTAATAACAAACTCTTTTTAATATCATACTGTTGTAGAACAGAAGCATTTATTCTTCTCTCTGTCTGTGATCTTCTTCTTCTTCTTTGAGTTCGCTTTTTACGACCAATTTAATCACTCTTTGTGATATGTTTGATCTTTGCCAAGAACATGTACACGTTGCACATTGGTTTGTTAATCCCCTAAACACATAAACTTCTACATGTTTAGGACATGTGCATCCGATTTCAGCCAAACCTCCTTAGTTTGTCTCTTACGACATGCGTGGCAGATAACAGTGGTTCTATTCTTTACACCCAAATTTGGGCCCCGGTAACCACTTGGGCGTCTGTCCATGATATTCTAAGTACTCTTCTGTAGCATTTGCATTCAACAAAAGCATTAATGATCTTCTCCGCCGCTTTGTCATATAATTTCAATTGGTTTTACATATTTACTCTTATATTTTAATGTCTAAATCGTGAATAACTGACTGAGCATGCAGTAGGCTATAGACGCAGCAATTGTTGACATTGTTTACACATATTTCTCTACAACAACAAATAATCTCTAGACCTTGAGCTGGTATGTTTTATCTTACCTGAGGCGGTCCTTTCTTTTTAGACGGTGTATCGTTACAAACAGCTCCCAAGAAAATATATGTTTTCAGAAAAGTAATTTATGTGCCGGTAAAAATAGTTATTTTTTAAAAATTATTCATTTTTGTTTGTTTATGTGATATCATACATACGTGACTTTGTCCTACAACGCTAATTTATTAAGTATCACCGCAGCCTCCCTCGGTTTTCTCCAGATCTGATCTGATCCGCTCTGTCCACCTCAGATTTGTAGGTTTCCTTACATAGCCTGAATAATATATACAGATTTTGCAAACTGGGGATTATTAGAACATCTATTTTCGTTTCCATTGTCTAGTGATATATGTGTTAATAATAACAGTCGTAGCGTAGTGGTTTCAATTGTAGTGTAGTGGTTTCAATTGTAGTGTAGTGATTTCAATCGAAGTGTGCTGGTCTCAATTGTACTGTAGTGGTTTCAATTGTAGTGTAGTGGTTTCAATTGTAGTGTAGTGATTTCAATCGAAGTGTGCTGGTCTCAATTGTACTGTAGTGGTTTCAATTGTAGTGTAGTGGTTTCAATTGTAGTGTAGTGATTTCAATCGAAGTGTGCTGGTCTCAATTATACTGTAGTGGTTTCAATAGTAGTGTAGTGGTTTAAATTGTAGTGAAGTGATTGCAATCGTAGTGTAGTGGTTTCAATTGTAGTGTAGCGGTTTCAATTGTAGTGTAGTGGTTTCAATTGTAGTGTAGTGATTTCAATCGAAGTGTGCTGGTCTCAATTGTACTGTAGTGGTTTCAATTGTAGTGTAGTGGTTTCAATTGTAGTGTAGTGATTTCAATCGAAGTGTGCTGGTCTCAATTATACTGTAGTGGTTTCAATAGTAGTGTAGTGGTTTAAATTGTAGTGTAGTGATTGCAATCGTAGTGTAGTGGTTTCAATTGTAGTGTAGCGGTTTCAATTGTAGTGTAGTGGTTTCAATCGTAGTGTAGTGGTTTCAACCGTAGTGTAGTGGTTTCAATTGTAGTGTAGCGGTTTCAATTGTAGTGTAGTGGTTTCAATCGTAGTGTAGTGGTTTCAACCGTAGTGTAGTGCTTTCAATTGTAGTGTAGTGGTTTCAAAGTTTCAGTATACTGACAGCACGGTGGATTTACAAGAAGAGATCGGTTGAGAACTGCAGACGTCAAAAAAAGTAGGTACAGCATCAGTACTGAACTTCATCAAGAAACAACAAATTTATTGCTTAGGCCACATAAGCAGATACCAACAGACAGTGCACCTCAAAGAGCAATGTTGCTCCGATACAGTGGATACAAAGCATAAGGCTGGCCGCGTAATAAGGGGACTTCAGAGATAACACAAGCCACTATTTATAAGCGCACACAAAAGCTCGTTCTAGAAATCTCTTCTTATCCTGATGCTGTGAGGCAAAACAGGATTGGAGAAAAGAAAAGAAAAACAGTGGATTTATCGTCTGGATGTGGCGACAGTACGGCGGATTTAACGTCTCAGGATGGTGACAGCACGGTGGAGTTAAAAAGCCTCAGTAAAATAACAATACTGGGAACTCAGTCTGTATTTGTCCCCTTGATAAAGGTCTACGACCGAAACGTTGGTTTTTTGTTCGTTTTATCATTTTGTTATTCATTTTGCTTGCTTATGTGATACCATACATACGTGTCTTTGTCCTTAGACGCCAATTTATTACATATCACCGCAGCCTCCCTCGGTTTCCTCTCGATCTGATCTGATCCGCTCTGACCAGACTTGTAAGGTTTCCGCACATCGTCTCAGTACAGTGGAAATACGGTGGAATCAAAGTTTCAGTATGATGGCAACACGGTTGATTCACGGTTGATGGTTTGATGTGCAGACAATGAACTTAATTACTACAAGCCTCACCATTTCGCAGATTATATTCATCTTCATTGTGAGGAACATGGGTGTCGATGGAAATGAGAGAGCCGACAGGCTGGCTGGTTCTACTACCATAGCAGGGGATCAGCCAATGAACAAAGTTGACATTCTGAATGCCCTCATAGACTGTGGCCGTAAAGAGAATTTTCATCTAAACTAATCCACGTTAACAGCTAGATGGCAAGAATTTGGATTCAAGAATTTTGTGACCAGAAAAGAACAGCACAACAGGTATATGAGTAGGCTCATCAATCAACATGGACCTGGCACAGTTAGTTGCTGGACGCTGTTGGAGATATTGTGAAGGAGATCGGAGCACCTATGGACATGTCCGAAGTGTAATGAAGATATTCCAAACTGAAACTGAAAAGACTAAACAAAATAAATTTACATTACCATACGAACTTAGCGGAAGATTTAACATACCAAATTAACATATATAATAATAATAATAATTCCTCTCGTACCATTATACGTCACATAGAGCCTGCAAGTAATTTCTCCATACCGCTCTATCCTGGGCAACTCGCTCAATCTCCTCCATGGAACTGAGACCGATATTTCCTGCCTCTCTCAGCAAAGTTCGTTTCAGGGTCTCCTTAGGTCGACCTCTTTCTTGAACCCTTTGCATCCCACTTCAATGCCTGCTTTGATATTCGTTGATCATTTCTCCTCAAGGTGTGCCCAACATATCTCCATCTTCTCTTCTTATAACAGTTGTCACTAGTGGTTGACCAGACATATCTCTGATTTCATCACTTCTCCTGAATTCATTCCATTTTATATTCATTATTTTTCGCAGACATCTATTTTCAAATGCATTCAACTTGCTTTCTATATCTTTAGTCATTTTCCAACTCTCGCTGGCATATGTTAGGATTGATACATTTGAATTGAAAATTCGTAATTTAGTTTTAATACTATATAACTTGCAGTTCCATATTTTATTTAGACTTTTAAAAGCTGATGTTGCTTTGCCAATTTGTATCATAATTTTTTTTTTACATTTCCTGTGCAATCAAAATTGCTACCCAAATAGGTGAACTGCTCTGTTATTTTTATCATTTTAGATTCCAGTGTGATATCTGCATTACTTGCCATATGTGTCTTCATTATATTTGTTTTTTCATAGCTTATCATATATAATATAGCTTAAATTAACATATAGACATCATTAAAAACTTAACATACTGAATTAACATAAAACATAACATACATACTTAACATAATGAATTAACAAAAGACAGGCATACTTAACAGACAAACTTTACATAAAGATCTAATCAAAAAGATTTTTAAACTGTTCTTACTGCCTGTGTAATACCGCTTTTTAGGACGGTGTAGGACAGCGGGCATGCGCCTAAGGAATTGAACGAACTGTTTAGGTTACGATTTTTTCTGAAGGCCCTGACAGAAAATAAAAAGCTTGACCTTACCGGGAATGAACTTGGATTTCTCGAATGGAAACTGCGCTCTTATTCATTCGGCTATTCGTCCAGACACTTCTCAAAAAAGTCTATTAACACACGTAAAGTCGTGCTTACTTGACTGCTCACCTTTAAAGGTAATGGGCACAGACACCTAGGTTTTTTTATATTATTATTGGTCAGAAATACAAACATCTGTAGAAGGTGCGGGGTAAAATGTGAGCGTGTCTACTTCTCATGCCTGGGAGATATTTGACCTAGGAAAGATTGCACGACTGTATGTCAACTGGTAAGTTATCGAGGCTAGGATGGGTAGCACTGATTAGCAAAACTATAACCCACCAGGCATACCTAAGAGTCGACTACGGGGTCTTTATGTCGGGTTGATTATTACCTTGGGTCCAAATCCCAGCTACAGCCAACTCTCAACTCATACATCGAGCGGACTCAGGTAAAAATTCTAAGAAATAAGACCACAACCGTCGCGTGGTCTCGCATTCCGGTATTGTTGTATATAGACGAATTCATTTTAAAATTAACACAACATACTAAGTCAAGGTTATATTATGCAAGTTAAGTTTAACAATAAGGAATATCAGTATTATTAATATTTTTTATCAATAAATAACCATATACTCGTGGAATTAGAAGAATTGCAAAAGCTTGCAGTGTTCTATCAAACATATATAAAACTCAGCCCCCAAAACTAGGTCAGGGTTTCCCTGGTCAGTTATGTGGCCCAATATTAGAGATGTCTATGTCCCAGCAAACACAAGAGGCAGAACTTCAAAAATGTATTTATAATCACCAACCAGGTCAACTTAACATTGAAGATCATTAACCCTTAAATAGCATCCTGTACCGGCAACAAATAGTTTGACCACATTAAACGACACCTTGCTTTAGAGAGAACAATGGTGGAAGGCATAGTTCCTGCAAAAGTAGGCGGGAGACGTCCAAATAGCAGATTAAACAAAAATGAACATGACGTTATAGGAAGGGGATATTTTCCAGAGACAGAGAGTTATTCAATGGGACTGATTAGAAAAACTTTCTGCATAAGACATGCTACAGGCTGAACCAGGTCAGGTAAAACTTTATGCATAAGACATGCTACAGGCTGAACCAGGTCAGGTAAAACTTTCTGCATAAGACATGCTACAGGCTGAACCTGGTCAGGTAAAACTTTCTGCATAAGACATGCTACAGGCTGAACCAGGTCAGGTAAAACTTTCTGCATAAGACATGCTACAGGCTGAACCTGGTCAGGTAAAACTTTCTGCATAAGACATGCTACAGGCTGAACCTGGTCAGGTAAAACTTTCTGCATAAGACATGCTACAGGCTGAACCTGATCAGGTAAAACTTTCTGCATAAGACATGCTACAGGCTGAACCAGATCAGGTAAAACTTTCTGCATAAGACATGCTACAGGCTGAACCTGGTCAGGTAAAACTTTCCGCATAAGACATGCTACAGGCTGAACCAGGTCCGGTAAAACTTTCTGCATAAGACATGCTACAGGCTGAACCTGGTCAGGTAAAACTTTCTGCATAAGACATGCTACAGGCTGAACCAGGTCAGGTAAAACTTTCTGCATAAGACATGCTACAAGTTGAACCAGGTCAGGCAAAACATTCTAATAAAAATAAACGCTCCCGTAACTTTTTCAGACTTTTGGGTATGAAGTGTATGTCACTTCCCATGTCTAGGACCTAGTGTGCAGGAGGTAGGATGTCCAATTCTTTTTCTTACGCATAGAAAGTGGAATGTAGAATTGAACCCACAACCCTCGTGTGACCGAATCGATCGGTGAACGTTTACTCGTTACGCTAATCCGTCCCACAAAGTCATTCTACAATTAGGAAATTGATGCAACTCTACTTCTTCTTCTTCTTCCTTTGTCGTCACACTGCTACCGGGTTGTTGCCCAGTGTCGTCACACTCTACCGGGTTGTTGTCCAGTGTCGTCACACTGCTACCGGGTTGTTGCCAGTGTCGTCACACTACTACTGGGTTGTTGCCCAGTGTCCTTACACTGCTACCGGGTTGTTGCCAGTGTCGTCACACTGCTACCGGGTTGTTGCCCAGTGTCGTCACACTCCTACCGGGTTGTTGCCCAGTGTTGTCACACTGCTACTGGGTTGTTGCCCAGTGTCGTGGTTTTCTATTTTTGTCTTGCGCTGTTCTGGTGGTTTGTGTGATTGTTATCTTTGCTCTTTCACAGGATTCTGTTACGCCATCTAACCATCTTTTCCATGGTCTTCCTCTTGCCTTTTTCCCCGATGTTCTGTTGTAGAAGACTCTGTATACTGTGGAGTGAGTTGGATGCATTCTTATTAAGTAGTCAAACCACTTCATTCTTTGTTTCTCAATGTAATTCAAGCAAGGTTCTGTGCCAACTTTCTTTCTTGTGCTGAAATGAGCTAACGGTGACTATTTACTATTTTTCTATTGGGAAAACCTCCAGAGTTGATTCTTGTAATGTTTGAACTAATAATAAACTCGTGGAGAAGAAAGATGGAAACTGATATTGTGCTGACTGCGAATACTTTGAATGGATGTTAAGTACAGAAATGAATAGCGAATGTTTTTTGAGGACCTGTAATCCAGAAAGAGCTGAAATACGTATAATTATTATTATTATTATTATTACGTTATTATTATTATCATTTCCAGATTTTCATTAGAAACGTTTGTTTTTTGTCGTCCATTTGTTTTATTTAAATTTGTCACTCCTGTTGTTCGTTTGCTGATAAAGGCCTTGTTGGTCGAAACGTTGCTGTATTTTGTCATTGTTTTTGTAATTTGTAAAACTACAGTACTTTGTGATTACGTGTTTTATTGTATACATGTCAAGAACGTGTATAGTTGACATGGTTTGGTAGGCCCTTAAATGCGTAGACTTCACGTTTAGGACACATGCATCCGATTTCAACCAAACCTCCTTAGTCGCCTCTTACGATATGCACGGCAGGTAACAGTGGTTCTATTCTTTACATCCCAAATTTGGGCCCCGGTAACCACTCAGGCGTTTCTAATCATGTTTGACCTCGCAGTCAGGAAAAGAAGAGATTTATAGAACGGACTCTTGCGTGCATGGTGTCTTTCATTATTTCTGTTATTTCTGTGGTCCACCGTGACAGCCTTTTGTCTTTGACTGTATCTGAATAGCATTGCCCTTTGAAGCGCACTGTCTGTTGTCTAATCTGCTTATGTTACTGAATCATTCTATTTGTGGTTTCATTATGAAGTTCAGTAGTACCACTTTTTTGGGCTGTTGGTAATCTGTGTAACTGAGACACGATGAAAGAAATCAACTCTCGTATTGCTATAGCAGCTAGTGCCTTCACTAAATTAACGAATATCTGGCAAACTCAAGACCTTAGTATATGCACAAAAGTTAAATTATTTAGGTCATGTGTGATTCCTGTACTGACCTACGGTTGTGAAAGTTGGAAATCAACAAAGAAAATTGATAAGAAACTGGACAGCTTTGAGAATAAATGTCTACGAAAATTATTAAAAGTAAAATGGAGTGATTTCGTTTCTAACAACACAGTGAGAGATAGAACACACCAACAACCCATATCAAATATTATAAGGAAACGAAGGTGGAAATATTTAGGTCATGTTCTTAGATCAGACGAAAAGAGACTAAATCGACAAGTCCTTATGTGGTCACCAGTTGGGAAAAGAAAACGTGGAAGACCAAAGACCACTCTTCGAAGAACCATCCAACAAGAAAGTAAACTATTGGGATGTAAAACCATACAAGATCTCCAACTGCTAGCAACGAACTGCATCACATGGAAATCTAAAACCTCTGCCCTATGTGCCGCCTTTGACACGAAAGGAATAAACTAAACTAAAATAAACTAAACTAAACTAAACTAAACTAAGAAAATGGGCAGAATATTAATAATCTTCTTCTTCGAACGTCCCATATCGACCACTTGTTAACCACTCTTTGTAATTTGTATGTGATCCGAGCCTAATAGCGATTGTGTGATGTGCAAGTTAAGCGCCTACAAGTAGGCCAGAACATCGACCACTTGTTAACTAACTAATCTGTTTATTCTTCTTCTTCTTCTGCGTTCTCCCTAGATTGGGATTTCGGATTCTCTAATAAAGGCAGCCGTCTGCCTCAGATTATCATCCACGCCATGCAGTTTGTCTTGGACGCTAGTATAAGTGGGTCTCCGTTTTCTTCTCAAGTCTGCATACTGGGAGCAGTTCTGTAGGATATAATTCCTATGATTTCTGCATCCCTGTTTGTGCCGACCTCTTCCTGCAGTAAGTTTTGGCCACCCTCGTGATGGTAGGTCTGACATTCTTACTAGGTGGCTAAATCTCCGAGGCAGATTGGCGACCGTAGAATCCATTATCCCACTCCTCATTGTAAGGGTCGTTGCACCATGTTATGCGCCTTACGGCCTGGTGCATCCGTTTTCTGCAAGCATTTGTTTCGGGTTAACATCCCTAGCGGACACATCCATCAGATTTCAGCCAAACCTCTTTAGACGCCTCTTACGACATGCGTGGCAGGTAACAGTGGTTCTATTCTTTACACCCAAAATTTGGGCCCGGTAACCACTCGGGCGATCTGTTTATTATTACCTAGATATTTAAATATAAATTTAGATAAAATGGAGACATTTTCTTCCGATGGCTTGACTCATATCACTTCCTACGTAACCATAACAGCAAAAAACAACTAGTACAGTTGATTGATTGGTAGGACCATCATCATTGCACTTCGGTGAGTAACCATGTGTGCTCCGATCTCTTTCTTACACTGAAGATCTCAGAAGCAGTGCACGAACTCCGTAGCAGTCCAGATGTAATATTTGAAGATAATTTTATCTTTTCTAATGAATTTTGTCCGGGAAGCGGCTTTCCAGCCTGCTCTTCTCGATTTTTAAGTGCCAATGTTTCTTTTATGTGCTCAAATTGAACACGGGACCTATGTTTTACCGTCCGTCTCTGATAGGACTAGGAACTCGATATCACCTACACTGAGATCAGAGATCTCTGGGAAAATATCCAGATGGTTCCATGAGGGTGCGAATCTGGTACCTTTGGCACGAGAGGCGAGCAGCTAACCTCTGCGCCACAGAGGCCCCTGCCATATAACATCAGAGCACACATATTCACACAAATTTCAACTGTATGTTCAATTATGCAGATGTTTGGTAATAGGAGTCAGTTTTAACTTGACACCGACAGTTCTACCCAGGGGGAAGTTCCTGTTGATTCAAAAATCTATTTATAGCACACAACATTACTCCGTGTGCAAATTGTTTTCACCTTATAAGTAGCGTGCACGTGCGTGAGCGCGTGTTGAAGAAGATGGTGAGTCTGAACAGAAGCGGAGTCGGTGACTAACGTTGAGTTGTGTGTGGGCAACATCAACATCAGCTACGCTGTCGATTCTAATGAGAGGTAGAAGGAGAACAGGATGGAGATGATGTGGAGAAGGGGTAGCCATGAGATAAAAGTTGAGACAAAGTTTAGATAGGTAAAGATAGATGGAGGGAAAGAGAAAGATAATAAGTTTAAAAAGTGTAAATAGATTCAAGTTGGCTATTGTAGAAATACCTGGGTTCTGTTATGGTTCTTCTTCTATTCAACCAATTACTTCTTGATAGAAATGTTATGAAGAGGGAGGTGTGAACTGTGGTAATCGTGTGTGTGCTTTTTTAAGGCACTTTATAATAAGCTGTTATTTATTTTGTTTCTTAACGGCTGATCTCGATGTAGTCGCTCCATCTTATGCGTGGTCTTATTCTTGCTCTGTACTTGTTATACTTTTTCAGTGTGGATCTCTGTGATAGTCGATTCCATGACATTCTTGTCAGGTGTCCAAACCATTTCATTTGTTATTCTGTTTATTTTCTTCTGTTTCGAACGCTCCACATCGACCACTTGTTAAACCACTCTTTGTGATTTGTTTTTTAATGTGTTCTGAGCCTAAGAGCGATTGTGAGCCTAAGAGCGATTGTGCCAGTTATGTGCCTACAAATAGAGCAGCACATCCGATCTCGGCGACGCTTTTTATTTACTAGGGTAGTTTCCCTAGGCCCCTATCTCAGTCACCTCTTACAACATATCGTGTAGGTCACAGTGGTAGTAAAAAAAAAGTAAATGAACCCTTTCATACCTCGTGGTATATAGGTCAATACAGTGTTAGGCCTGTATTTTTCATTGACCGTCGGCACACGATGGGTGATGTGGTCAGCATCACGCCGGCCGCCTTTACTTTCCCAGAGCATGGCTGGTACCCAGTTGAGGCTGGGTCGACCTGAGAGCCGTCGCGGTCGGGAAAATTCCACACGCACTGTGGGGCTGAACCCAGACCACCAGCCTTGAGAAGCGAGTTCACTAACAACTACGCTAACGCGGCTCTCTGGTCGCAGTGGTACTATTCCTTTCTCCCTTACGAGCCCCACTTGCTTCAAAATGCTCGCCGCGGAGTTTGAACCAGGTACTCTTCGGTCGTGATCATGCTAACTACTGCTAAGCCACAGACGCCCACATACTATTTATATGTACTTCAAATAAAAAGGAACCTGATATAACCAAAAAGACACCTGTCTTAGGTTGAAAGAGGCGATCCTCGGCCATATAGAGACTTAATTCCCTACCTAACAAACTCCCTCGCTCTCTCGCGATCGCCGCTTAGACTGATGTACCAGATTTCCCCATAAATCTCATTCATGGAAAATCTGATTCATGCAGCCATAGCATGGGTGTGTTTCGTCCCATTTTCAGCGTCATTTAAAGCTCTGGTGCTTATCCTTCCTTCAGCGATGTGTCCGGTTTTAGCCAGCATTTACTTGGTTCGCTCTCCGTCAGCCTTTGGTAGTCCCCAGCCGACCTGCAAGGCAGTCGGTTACCAAACAAAGAAGCATAGGTAACTCTGTTATTAATTCTTTGTTCAATGAGTATAAATTATATATTACACTATACGGTGCCTGCTTTTTTTTCTCTGGAAAGTTAGGATTGCAACATTGATAATTTATCACCTAGAGTTGTTTGTTTTGTTTTTGGTTTTTTTGTGTGTACTATATCGGTGATATTGTCTTGTCTTATTTCTCTTCCCTCCTCGTGGAGCATAGGGCCTCAACTGTTATCTCAGACTTTTCCCAGTCTCTGGTTGTTTTCTTTATGGTCTCCCAGGATAGTAGAGCACTCTTCAGTTCCTCAAGAATACTTTGTCTTCAGGTCTGTTTAGGACGTCCCCTGCTTTTCTTGCGGGTTCCACTCAAATGCTTGTCTAGTGACTCGACGGTGTCTCCCCGCAGGACATGTCCAACCCGTCGCCATGTTCTCCTTTTAACCTGGGTCATCATGGGTTCCTGTCCTGTTCTTATCCACAGATATGTGTTTGCAACTCTATCATAGAAAAAAGGTGGAGGCTGCAGTAAAACTTTGAAAAATAGCTAAACACGTAAACACAAAGTACTACAGTTTTACAAAATACATAAACAGTGACGATAAACAGCAACGTTTCGACCAAAAGGCCTTTATCAAGCAAACATTACAACAAGAATGACGAATTTCGAGGAACACTACAAATGGACGATTACATGTGGAAACATAAACCTATCTAATGAAAATCTGGGAATAAAACGAACAACGAAATGAGTGCAACACAAAAAACCGAAAGTGGAAAGAAGAGAAACAATAAACAATATAGTGGATAAATGACACATATACGGAGCAAACACACATATAGATAACAAGACACGAGATAAGACAGTACTAAGAAGCATAGGAATGTAATGCGTTGAGTCAAAGAGGTCGCAAAGTGCCATAGAATGAAATAAAACGGTTCTCCAGGGCGAATCGACTGCGATCATCGGAGGAACATGATCGGATGGCTGTGACCTGGACATCGTCAACTCCTGAATGGCCAGTATCGTTGAAATGAGTGGCCACAGGAGTCACAGAGCGTTGGCGAATATCGCGTAAGTTTGGGCGAATCGGTCACTGAGTCTCTTACCGGTTTCGCCAATATAGGACTTGTTGCATCGTTTGCAGGTGATGGCATAGATGATATTGCGGAACTCACACGTGAAACTGTCTTGAATGGCATACGTAGCTTTTGGAAAAGAGACAGTGGGGTCTGTATTACATATGCACATGTATTACAGCGCCGACGTCCGCACTGGATGGTGCCAAAGTGACTCTGGATATTAGGCTTGAGGCGACTGTGTACCAACAAATCCTTGAGGCTTCTGTCCCGTCTGTAAGCCACCAAAGGATAGTGTTGGAAGACTGAACGTGTCTCAGGGTCAGACTGAAGAATAGGGAGATGATGGAATAAGACCTTTTCACCAGGGAACTATGAGGGTGGAAAGTTAAGATAAGTTTAACCCTGTCAGACTTGGGGTTCTATGTATGTGAGAAAGGGCCTCCTGGCGAGCAATTAGCTGAACCCGATGCATGGCAGATGTAAGCACATTCTCCGGGTATAGGCGCTGGCGGAAGAAATCCAGCATCTCGTGAGCTCTATCAAGAAAATCGTCGTCCTCACTACAGAGGCGACGAAGGCGTAAGAGTTGAGAGAAAGGTAAAGAGTCACGACAGGCCTGGGGATGGGAAGAGGTATACAGAAGAAAACTATGTGTATCAGTAGGCTTGTAGTATACTGATGTAGTGATAGTGGATAGGCTGATGGTGATAGTGATGTCAAGAAAATTGACACAGGAGGTAGAGATGTGAGAGGTAGTGTTCCTCGAAATTCGTCATTCTTGTTGTAATGTTTGCTTGATAAAGGCATTTTGGTCGAAACGTTACTGTTTATCGTCACTGTTTATGTATTTTGTAAAACTGTAGTACTTTGTGTTTACGTGTTTAGCCAACTCTATCATACCATCTTCTTCTTTTTCTGTGTTCTCACTAGATTGGGATTTCGGATTCTCTAATAAAGGCAGCCGTCTGTCTCAGATTAAAAGCCATGCCATACAGTTTGTCTTCTGTGTTCTCACTAGATTGGGATTTCAGATTCTCTAATAAAGGCAGCCGTCTGCCTCAGATTATCAACCACACCATACAGCTTGTCCTCTACGCTCTCACTAGATTGGGATTTCGGATTATCTAATAAAGGCAGCATCTGCCTCAGATTATCAGACACGTCATTCAGTTTGTCTTGGGCGCTAGTGTAAGTGGGCCACCTCTTTCTTCTCAAGTCTGCATACTGGGAGCAGTTCTGTAGGATATAATTCCTATGATTTCTGCTTCCCCGTTTGTGCCGACCTCTTCCCGCAGGAAGTTTTTGACACCCTAGTGATGGTAGGTCTGACATTCTTACTGCGTGGCTAAATCTCCGAGGCAGATTGGCGACCGTAGAATCCGTTATCCCATTCCTCATTGTGAGGGTCGTTGCACCATGTTATGCGCCTTACGGCCTGGTGCATCCGTTTTCTGCAAGTATTTGTTTCGGGTTAGCATCCGATTTCAGCCAAACCTCCTTAGTTGCCTCTTTGAAATGCGAGGCAGGTAACAGTGGTTCTATTCTTTACACCCCAAATTTGGGCCACGGTAACCACTCGGGCGTATCATACCATCTTAGTCTGAGAATTCACTGAAGACATCCGTATATCGATGATATTAGTATTCCCAAATTGTTCCTCCTGTGGAGCATACTCCCCATGCTGAGAAACACTGGCGTAGTTCCTCAGTGGAAGTTAGCTAGATTTGCACATCAGTGGGTGTTACAGTTAGCTGGATTTGCACATCAGTGGGTGTGACAGTTAGCTGGATTTGCACATCAGTGGGTGTGACAGTTAGCTGGATTTGCACATCAGTGGGTGCGGCAGTTAGCTGGATTTGCACATCAGTGGGTGCGGCAGTTAACTGGATTTGCTCATCAGTGGGCGCTGGTTGAAATAGCTGTACAGTGAATTATCAATATAAGAGAATACTGCAGTAAAACTATGTGATAATGACGAAACACTTCAAAGTACTGCAGTTTGTAAAGTATAGAAACAATAATCAAATATATACATAGCTTTTATGTAAAGGGTTTTTAAGCCGAAGGATTGACGTCATTGCACCGGGTTTTACCTCATATGGCTCGGTCCCTCTCCGCACGCCACCTGCCGAGAGTATTGCACGAACATATGCTCTGTATCATCATCATTGGCCTCTTTGTCTCAGGAGACAATAGGTATTGCGTCACGTAGTATGTTCTGTGCTGAATCACAACGTTTCTTGTGGCTGTAATGGCCTATTCTGGAGTGGCAATCCTTGCCACAGTTGCTGCAGGTAAAACTGGAGACTGGAGCTGGTACATAGGATGTTCTCTCTGTGCTCTCTTTTGCCTCCACATGTGATGTTTTTCTTTTATTTTTGTGAGCCGCCCCTCACTACCGCTCGCCATGCTTGCCTGTATTTGGCCAGCCGCTCCCAGTGTTCTTTGTCTATGCCGCATGAAGTCAGATCACGCTTGCAGGTGTCAACGAAGCGTAATAATGGGCGCCCATGCTGTCTAGCACCAGATGCGAGGTGACCATATAGAATGTTCTTTGGGATTCTATCATCGCTCATACGGCATACGTGTCCCAGCCATCTCAGACGTCGCTGACTCAGTAAGGTGTATATGCTTGGAATGCCAGCACTGTCCAGGACTTCTATATTGGAGATGTGATCTTGCCATCGGATGTTGTATAAACGCCTGAGACAGCGCATGTGGAAGGTGCTGAGGCGATGTTCTTGTCTAGCATATGTGGTCCATGTCTCACTACCATACAGCAGAGTGCTAAGAACACAAGCTTTATATACTTGTGTCTTGGTGTTTTGCATGTATATGCTACGTATATATTGAATTATAATTGCTTCATCTTCTTTTTTCCATTTCTCGCTTTCTCCATTTATTTCGTTTTTAGACACATATTTTTATATGTTCGTTTGGGACTTATTGTTTGATTGTATATGTTATATCTGTCGTATAAGATGTCTGAATTTCTTCACATCTGGTGTTTCCTTTGCTTGATAAATGCCTTTTGGTTGAAACGTCGCTGTATAGTTTTTAATAATAATTAAATAATAATTCCTCTCGTACCGTTATATTACGTTACATGGGGCCTGCAAGCAATTTCTCCATACCGCTCTATCCTGGGCAACTCGCTCAATCTCCTCCATGGAACTGAGACTGATATTTCTATATTGTTTTTGTACTTTGTAAAACTAGAGTACTTTGTTTTTCCTGTGTCCGGCCAGTGAATTTTCAGACTTCTTGCTTACTATGCAAATTCACTGATGCTGACACTTTTAGCTAAATGAAAGAGACTGGGCACTAACTAATACACCTCTGGGTGCATTGATGTTGATCCTATCCATCATCATCATCAGGTGCCATGCCGGCTGGCGTAGGTGATCATGGATCTCCACAAATCTCTATCTTTGGTGTTTGCTATCAACTCAGATGTTGACGCTCTACCGTGCCATGAAGTCAAGCTATCCAAAATTTTCTCTCTCTGTTTTCCTGTCTCGTCTACCCTCGATTTTACCGATTGTCACAATGTGTTCTAAACCTCCCTTCCTCATCACATGCACGATAAATATCACAAATTAATTCAGTTGCTGATCCTCAAAGTTGTAATATTTCTAATGAGCTCCAGCGGGTGCTACAGAGTTCGCACACTTTTGTCTGGTTCTCCAACAGATTAAGCAAGGAATACGTATATAGAAGAAGAGGTAAAGGAGAGAAGAGGTGGTCTGGAGAGAAGAGGTGGTCTGAATAGAGACGATTTAGAAGGAAAACAGATCAACTTGACCTCAATTATCTACGAATCTGCGATTAGGTATTACACGTACAAGCAGAGCTGGATGCTTGAGGGGCAGAGAGAGAAGCGTGTTTAACCAGCATATCTTCAATATCTGTTGGGGGAGCCTGAGCACCTATGGGTCTGCTGGGAGTGCTGTCACGGAGACTGAGCACCTATGGGTCTGCCCGGAGTGCTGCCACAGAGACTTAGCACCTATGGGTCTGCTGGGAGTGCTGTCACAGAGACTGAGCACCAATGGGTCTGCCGGGAGTGCTGTCACATCAGTTCAGTAACTAATAATCAACTTTGACTGACAAGAACTGAACAAGTGAGAGCTGAAATTGCTCCTATTACTTACAAATAAGATAAATTGACTACAAAATGTTCAGAATATAACATACAGATTGCATATCTTCACAAGTCAATCAATTAAGTGCCATGCCTGCCCGCGTAGGCGATCATGTCTCTCCACAACTTTCTTTGCTTGGTGCATGTAATCAGTTCTGACGTCGATCTTTTGTTGAACCATGATGTCAGGCCATCCAACATCTTCTCCCTCTGTCTTCCATGATCTCTCCTTCCCTGAATTTTACCTGTAGTCACCAAATGTTCTAAACCTTCTCTTTGCATTATATGAGCAAAGAACCTTGATTGTCAGATTCTTATACTTTTGATAAGGTTTCTTTGTTTGCAGGCCTGATTTAAAACCTCCACATTTGTTTTCTTTGCTGTCCATGGAATTTTCAGTATTCTTCTGTAAAACCACATCTCTGTGGCTTCCAATGATCGTATTGATTGTTTGTTCATTGTCCATGATTCGCTGCCATATATAATACACAAATACCTCATTTAAAAAATGTGAAAATCATAGTCTGCCCAACTGTCCTTAATTTAGCCAGTTTATTTAAACATCACATTCAGTTTAAACTAAATCTGCAACATGGCACTGTCTCATGCATCATGCACACACAATAATATAAACAACTACTAAAAACAAAGGTCAAAGTTTGCTTACAATATGCCAGATTGGATGGTTGTATTTTTCTCTCTATAATAATGAAAGTTAATATTGCAGCAAAAATGCAGAAAATTGTGTCTTCCTGGCTTCATGAAAATGAGGACTAGACATTTCTAAGCATAAGTACTTGACTTATGTGCACATTTTACTGAAATATATCAAAGCATATGAAACATAGAATTAAATAACATATATAAACAATGAAGATATCATGCTAAACAAATCCACACTCAATGTTACAAAAATTAGATATGAATACTAGTGATTTACATACATACTCGAGAGCTGCAGTAGCTTAGTTGTTAGTGAACTCGCTTCCATAAGCTAGCGATCTAAGTTCAATTCACAGTGGGAGTGGAATTTTTTCAGACTGTAGCAGCTCTCAGGTGAAGTAAAGGCGACCGGCATGATGTTGACTACATTAATCATAGTGTGCCGACGGTCAATGAAAAATACGGATCTAACACCGTATTACCCTAAATACCATGTATTATAAAAAGGGCTCCTTTACATGCATACTCGGAGCAATACATTTGTTCTTACGTTGAATCATTATATGTTTTATATGGTGCAGGCTTCAAATGTAACTTCATTCTCAAACTTTCTATCAAGAATGTGTGTGTGTTCAGAGATATTGTACAGTACTTTACAAATACATGCATTAAGTGGATTCATAAATACTGTGATCTGAATAAAAATAGTAATAATAATAGTTCAAGTTGAATAGGATTGAGGATAGGATAGAAGGGATAAAATTTCAATTGGGAAAGTTGAGCTAGTGAGCTAAAGAAGAATGGGGAAAGTTAAAATAGTGAGCTAAGTATGATTGGGGAAGGTTGATCTAGTGAAGCTAAAGAAGAATGGGGAAAGTTAAAATAGTGAGCTAAGTATGATTGGGGAAGGTTGAGCTAGTTAGCTAAAGAAGAATGGGGAAAGTTAAAATAGTGAGCTAAGTATGATTGGGGAAGGTTGAGCTAGTGAAGCTAAAGAAGAATGGGGAAAGTTGAAATAGTGAGCTAAGTATGATTGGGGAAGGTTGATCTAGTAAAGCTAAAGAAGAATGGGGAAAGTTGAAATAGTGAGCTAAGTATGATTGGGGAAAGTTGAGCTAGTTAGCTAAAGAAGAATGGGGAAAGTTAAAATAGTGAGCTAAGTATGATTGGGGAAAGTTGAGCTAGTGAAGCTAAAGAAGAATGGGGAAAGTTGAAATAGTGAGCTAAGTATGATTGGGGAAAGTTGAGCTAGTGAAGCTAAAGAAGAATGGGGAAAGTTGAAATAGTGAGCTAAGTATGATTGGGGAAGGTTGAGCTAGTGAAGCTAAAGAAGAATGGGGAAAGTTGAAATAGTGAGCTAAGTATGATTGGGGAAGGTTGAGCTAGTGAAGCTAAAGAAGAATGGGGAAAGTTGAAATAGTGAGCTAAGTATGATTGGGGAAAGTTGAGCTAGTGAAGCTAAAGAAGAATGGGGAAAGTTGAAATAGTGAGCTAAGTATGATTGGGGAAAGTTGAGCTAGTGAAGCTAAAGAAGAATGGGGAAAGTTGAAATAGTGAGCTAAGTATGATTGGGGAAGGTTGAGCTAGTGAAGCTAAAGAAGAATGGGGAAAGTTGAAATAGTGAGCTAAGTATGATTGGGGAAAGTTGAGCTAGTGAAGCTAAAGAAGAATGGGGAAAGTTGAAATAGTGAGCTAAGTATGATTGGGGAAGGTTGAGCTAGTGAAGCTAAAGAAGAATGGGGAAAGTTGAAATAGTGAGCTAAGTATGATTGGGGAAGGTTGATCTAGTGAAGCTAAAGAAGAATGGGGAAAGTTGAAATAGTGAGCTAAGTATGATTGGGGAAGGTTGAGCTAGTGAAGCTAAAGAAGAATGGGGAAAGTTAAAATAGTGAGCTAAGTATGATTGGGGAAAGTTGAGCTAGTGAAGCTAAAGAAGAATGGGGAAAGTTGAAATAGTGAGCTAAGTATGATTGGGGAAAGTTGAGCTAGTGAAGCTAAAGAAGAATGGGGAAAGTTGAAATAGTGAGCTAAGTATGATTGGGGAAGGTTGAGCTAGTGAAGCTAAAGAAGAATGGGGAAAGTTAAAATAGTGAGCTAAGTATGATTGGGGAAGGTTGAGCTAGTGGGCCACAAACATAGGGAAAATGGAATATGTGAATGAAGACTAAATGGCAAAGGAATGAGAAAAAATGAATTTGTGAGCTAACTCTTTCTCTCGTGCCTTTTTAACCCGGATTGGGGCATAGGCCCTCAACCAACTCATGCCAAATCTTCCTATCTTTAGCTATCTCATGCAGCTCCCTCCAGCTTCTTTATATTGTTGATCTCTGCCTCCAAATTTCATCTCCATGTATTTCTCTGCCTTCCCTTCTTTTGCTGTCCCTGCGGGTTCCAGGAAACTACCCTTCTAGTTGTATTCCCCTCAGGTTTTCACAAAGTGTGTCCTATCCAGCGTCTTTTTTGGAGCTAACTAAGAAATTTAAAAAGTTGAACTTGTGAGCTTCCTTTCGTTTGCTTCAAATATTGTTTATATATTCAATGTTGTCTCTTGTTTTTTTTTTTTTTTGTTTTTTTTTCTTTTGTCCGCTTTCAACTCAAACGAAGTTTCATCTCTGAAACTGAATTTTGCGTGAAAATCCGTTTTCCCAAATTTTTTACAATGGCAGCAGCGTGCACATTGTAAATTACTTTACACTGGCAGCCGTGTGCTCAATGTACTCGTAATTAGTATTCCCTCGCCATACAGGCAGATTTTCTCCGACTTCAGAGGTACTCAAGTTATCGTCCTGAGTAAGACCAGGGACTCGAACAAATGCCGGACAGTAGGTTCGAACCCGAGCTATGAGGCGTCTCACAGCTAGCAGGCAGAGCTACTAACAACTACTCTAGACAGTCCCCCGTTGTCTCTTGTATAAACTTCACTTTCTTTTGTAGCTCACACAGAGGTCCATGTAGTTTTCTGTTGAGTGTTGTTTCGTTAGGCCAATGAGTTTGCCTCAGTATATCATATTCAGGGCAGTCTTGAAGTATGTGCTCTGCAGTCTTGTGTACCTGTTCATATGTATGCATAGCTGAATTGCTAATCTTGAATTTTGTATACATGTGGCTGCAGAGTCGATTGTGTCCTGTTCTAAGGCGCAGAATGACAACTTGTTCCAATCTGCTCATATTATAATAATCGTCTTGTTTTGGTATTTGTGGCTTCCTGATTGATTTAATCATCATTTTCTTTTGATGGTAGGTAACTGGCACATCCGGTTGCTCTCCTGTAGCACCTTCCTTGGCTGTCGGTCTGCTGTTTCATTTCCTGGTATTCCACAGTGAGATGGTATCCACTGCAAGACGACTCTGCGCTGCTTGGACAGTTAAGACAGTAGGGTCTGTAGACCTGGCAATTTTCTGGACTGGAATGCTGATTTTGCATCTGTCAAAAATACAACAGGTTGAGGATCAAGTCTGGAATTCAACAGTTTCTCAGTTTGCCTGAATTTTTGAACTCGTGAGCTAAGTAACAAACAATATGGAAATTTCAACTAGTGAGTTAAGTAAGGTAGGGAGAGTTGAGTTAAGCTGTAAGAATTGAGAAAGTTGAACTGCTAAGCTAACTACGAATATGGAAAGTTGAGCTATTAAGTTGTAAGAATGGTAAAAGTTAAATTGATGAACTAAATATGAATATGGAAAGTTCAACTAGTAAGCTGTAAGAATGGTAATTGTTAAATTGATGAGCTAAATGTGAATAGGGAAAGTTGAGCTATAGTTCGTTCCAAAATTCATGATCATCTTTACCAACCAATATAAAATCATAAATTCTTGATTTTTTACATTTTTATATAGGTAATAGTGGCGACCTTCCTAAAGTATTTTTTACCCACACAAACCTTTAGGTCTGTAAGATTTTTATTATATGTTATTACTAAAATAACAGTGATGTTGATTTGGTATACTTGTCGAAGTTTTACAGTACGAATGTCAAGTTTGTCTATAACTAAGCATTTCTGTGTTCCACATGCAATTCAGTGCAAGTCAAAATCAGGAATCCTATGGAATTAATCAGTTCACAATGTATCCTAACGACTGTCATTGGCATATGTACACAACATTTATTTTCATTTATAGCAGTGGAAGGTATCATTTGTTCACAATGTCCCCTTTTTCTTTTATAATATATAATATGAATACGCCTTTGCAATAATTCGCCACCATTTTGTGTATTACTGTAAGTTCTAAACTTTGATGATCATTTTGTTGTGCTTATGCAAAATTATACAACAAAAACCTTTTTTGCTTCAACTAAGCTACCTACCAATTAGTTAAACATAAATTCGTAAGGTTGTGAGGTATATAAGACTGCTTGCAAAAAATTACTTTTATTCATCAGGTAGATTTCGTACAAATTAAACCTTAGTGTGATCACGAATTTTGGAACGAACTATAGTAAGCTGTAAGAATAGTAAATTTTAAATTGGTGAGCTAAATCCAAATGAATAAAATTGAAATAAAATCTTCTATTCCAGATATTTACAATCAAATGAGCAGTGTATCATTAGTGCTTATATATGGTGTTATTTCTAAATATTAATCCAACCAATTTCACAGCATTTGGGGGCAGATCGATCGATCGATAAGGGCCCAATCTTTAAACGGCTAATTATAAGCTCTGTGATTTAATGCTAACCACTTTCATCATCAAATAGCTTGTCCTGTGCAGAACTTTGCCACCCTAACAGTCCTTTGTAATTTTTCTCTCTCTATCATAGGCCAGATGTCCCACCTCTGCAGCCATCATGCTCAAACCATCAGTTACATCCTGAGCCAATCTTCTACATGGTCTTCCTCTATTATTTGTTGAGATGCCTCCTTCCATGATGGTCTTCTCCAGCCCTTTGTGTCTCTTTATATGTCCAAAATACCTCAATATTCTCATTTTTTGTAGCAGCAGCAAATTTTCTCTGATTTTGAGTTCTTTCTGGATAGATCTATTTCTTCTATGTTGAGCGAGCCATGGGAACCATCAGTATGCATACTCTTCAATATCTGTTGGGGAGACTGAGCACCTATGGGTCTGCCCGAGTGCAATGACGTCAGTTTAGTAACCAATCACCAATCTTCTATGTCCATGATATATGGAGAACTCTTCTGTAACTTATATTCAAAAGCACATATGTTTTTCCACCACCTTGTTAAATGCCCATGCTTCACACTCATAAATTGCCACTGGGAGTATGCATGCTCTTAGTATTCTGATCTTTGTTTTCTTATCAGTTCCATTCCATACTGTTTTCAGCTCTTAAATTTGAAATGAAAATCATGGCACATCCTTTATAGTATGCCGCCGTCAACTACAGTAAATGAGTCGATTTTCTAGTCACCATTTATACATTCAGTAGTTTGTCATTGCTTTCTGAACGTTGAGGTCAATTTTTACCGTTCATAATACTCCATGGGAACAAATTTGCTTCCAAACTGCCCAACAAAGTTCTTCCAAACAAGGTACTCACTCTTGGGTTGTGATCGAGCTCATCCACATTACCATCAATATATTTTATTGTCTGATGGCACCCACAACTGCTTCTTTTGATAACGATATGTTTCAGCACTTCAGACATGTACTGCTTTTCTGGCCATTTTAGCATTCTTCTTCACCCATTGGGAGGCATAGGTCCACATCCAAGGCCATCTTTTCCAAATCTCTCAACTCTCTTCCCATTTTCTTGCATTCATTCTCCAACTCTCACTTCCAGGTGTTCCTGGGTCTTCCCTTACCTCTACTACCCTGGGGGTTCCATCGGAAGGCCTGTCTTGTGATGCTGTCTCCTCAGTGTTTGTTCTATCCACTGCCACCTTCTGTCTCTTATCTCTTGTTCTACCTGCCATTGTCCCACTCTATCCCACAGTTTCCTGATTATGGTCCTATTATACCATTGTAGATGGAGTCTCCTGTGCAGAAATTTATTGATGAATGCAATTTTTAGCATTCTATATTTCTCATGATAGCCTGACTTCATGGCACGGTAGAGCGTCAACATCTGAGTTGATAGCAAACACCAACAACAGAGATTTGTGGAGATCCATGATCGCCTATGCCTGCCGGCACGGCACCTGATGATATTTCTCAGTTGCTTTACTATTTTGGTATTTTAAGACACAGCTTACATGTGACCCTTTTATTCCTGCAGCTTTAGTCTACAGAAGGGTTATCATTTACATAAGTATTTTTTCTATCCCACATGGGTACACATTTTCTGAAGATTTGATCTTTCGGTGTGAAATCACTCTCTCTGCCTTTTTAACCCGGATTGGGGAATAGGCCCTCAACCAACTCATGCCAAGTCTTCCTATCTCTAGCTATCTCCTTCAGCTCCTCTTTATATTATTAATCTCTACCTCCAAATCCCATATCCAAGTATTTCTCAGCCTCCCCTTCTTTCGCTGTCCCTATGGGTTCCAGGAAAGGACCTTTCTTCTTATATTCCCCTCTGGTTTTCTCAAAGTGTGTCCTATCCAGCACCAGCATCTTTTTTAACCTCTTGGTTCACTGGAATCTGTCTTGTTCTCTCCATAAGTTCCTCATTTGTGACCCTATCATACTATCTCAGTCTATGTTAAATCTAAAACATGTGAACACTTTTTCTTCTCCATGTAAAGACTACCTCTTCCTACGTGGACATATTCTCTTCCTATGTGAACATGTTATCTTCATATGTCAACACTTTCTCTTCCCAATGTAAACAATATCTCTCCCTATGTGAACATGTTATCTTCATATGTCAACACTTTCTCTTCCCAATGTAAACAATATCTCTCCCTATGTGAACATGTTATCTTCATATGTCAATACTTTCTCTTCCCAATGTAAACAATATCTCTTCCTATGTGAACATGTTTTCTTCATATGTCAACACTTTCTCTTCCTCATGTGAATGTCTTCTTTTCCAATGTAAACATTCTCTTCCTTGTGATCATCTTCTCTGTGCCAAATGAATTATATATCTGCTCCAAATTAGCACTTTCTCTTCCCTCCTCCCCACACAAATGCTTTCTCCTTCCTGTGTCAACACCTTCTTTGTACATGAAAAAGTTTATCTGCCACACCTTCTCTGTACATGAAAAACAGTTTATCTGCCACACATGAGCCCTTCTCTCATACAAATACAATGTTTACCAAACCCAAAAAAGAATATATTCACAAAATCTAACCAATTTAGAAAAGACCAGACACAGATTTCATATATAGAATATTAATAGGGCTTGTTAGTTGTATTACATAGAAATATGTGTACATACATTACATTTCATAGCGAATGTGTTCAAGTCTAGATTCAATGATCATACAGATGGAGGTAGATGTATCCATGTGTACATACAAACAGACATGTTTAACAAGGAGATGGAAAGATACGTTTTCATTCAGTAACTTGCTCCGTGCAGCTTTCCCACTACAACGGATGCAGGAACCCATATATCATCTTCATCCAGTAGCTTATCCCGTGCAGAACTTTACCCCCTCAGTTGTACTTTACAATTTCTATCATATAACACAGTAGTTCCCAAACTTTGTATTACTGCAGACCCCCTTTTAAATACATTTTGCTGCCGCGGACCCCAAAAGTTTTTATACATGAAAATAGACAAGAATAAATTATCTGTATGTTACAATAGTAAACAATGTTCTCAGACTGCGGGAAACTTCAAATCATCTTTTATTTTGTCCTATCAGACATTTAGACTCTGGTCTGGGTCCTTTGATTTCGCAGCGGAACTAGTTAACCACTGTTTTTATACATGTTTTTAAAATGTATTTTTCTGTTTGAAATGTCAGATTATAATATTTCTTCAAGCGCTTGAGGATCCCCTGTGAGTACCTCAGTTTGGGAAATGCTGATATAACAGATAAACTGTCTATTGATGTCGTTTAAAGTCAGCTATCCTATATCCCTAGTCACTATAACCTCTCCTCTATAATCATCTTATTCAAGCCCTGTTATTTTGTGTCAAAAGTACTTGACTTTCCTAAAGTAGTAGCAAGCCCCTTGTGGAACGTCGCTTTCATCACAGCCAGCCTAAAAAACTCTTGTCTCTAGCAAGTTCTCTTGCCTCCTCCAGCGTCATGTTCAAGGTTTCTTTAATGTCCAGCTGACAGTTTCGTTTGGTTCTCCCTGTCTCATACTCCAAGAACCATGCCTTCTATTTGACTTTCCACAATATTATTTTTCTCATCAAGCAATTCTCTTCAATTTTGAGTTCTTATCGGATAGTTCTGTTTGTGTTTTTCTTTGTCCACATACGAACATACAAAATTTACATGTACCGCACTTTCTAGTACATGCTTAAGTCCAATTACACTGTCCACACACAAGGAGATACGAGTCTAGAAATGCACATATATATAAAACCAAACACATACATATTTCTGATACGTGAACACTAATCCTCCCCCACATGCATACCCACACACACACACACGTCAGACAGTTATCAAACATGAAGAAATAACAACCACAAGCAAAGAAATGTGGATAACACTAGATGACCAAATCACAATTACCTTCTGGTAAACTAAAACAATATTGTTGCAATAACTATCTTTCTTTTTCACTACTAGTGGAACATTGGAGAACAAATACACTACTTGTAAGATGAATGTATCATGAATTACATCTGGGACATTCGTTGGTCCTCCAGAGTTCATGAACTGCCGCTGAGATCTTCCTGTGTAAGAACGAGATAGGAGCACATATGGTTGCTCACCCAAGTGCAATGATGGTCCTATCAACGAATCAAAACAATTGTGTTTTTACAATGCTGGATTCTTTGGTAGATCATTTTGCTCAATAATTTTGTTGATGAGTGAAAGGTTGAGTGATTAGAATGCTAGTCTCCAACCCATGAAATCTGGAGGATGCAGGTTTACACTCTGGTAACTTTATGATTTTTTTTTTCAATTAAATACACCAACCTGCACATACAATGTGTGACATAAGTCTTCATTACAACAAATAGTGTGATGGTCAGACTGTTTAACTGATTGGCTCCCATAAGCCGCTGGGTGTGCCACTGTGTATTTGTTTTAGATCTATCTTAAAGAAAATTCATTTACCTATAAAAAGGTATATTTCTCATAAAAATCAGTTAATAATTAAGAAAACTACAGAAGAATTTGTACATACACCTGAAATGGGAGAATAGGACATAAATTTCATTCAACCACAGCCCGTTTTGCAGTTCTTGCAACAGTAAATAATTCCTCACCAAGGAATATTTAGTCTTTCTTTTTTTGGCAGATGAAGTAAAAAGGTATGGTTTCAGGAAGGTGTACCAATATGGAATCTGCTTTCACCACTAGGACATTCAAAGACTGGGAGTATCACAACAAAACTGTGAAAGAAATCAGGTTTAGTGGAACCTGCTGCTTGTGGGTTTGGCTGGGGACAGCAAAGGCTAATGGAGGCGAACCCAGTAAACGCTGGTTGAAATCAAACACACCGAGGATAGCATCTGAGCTCAATAGGTATTGAAGGCTGTTGCAGATACATACAGGTCTTGATGTTTGGCGCATCTAGAATGATAACGCCTAGATCGTCTGGCAATCAATACCAGTCAAATGACAAGATCAACAACATCCTTTTCTAATGATGAGTGTTGCTCCTCTCTCTCTCTCTCTCTGGTCTGTATCCGTCTGGCGCAACACATAATTCTTCTTTGTGGGTTTCGAGGCGAATAGTAATACTCAACCTGCAAAGTGATGTGGGCTGGTTCCCGTAAATGCAAATTGGATGTGCTGACCTGAATCTGTGCGCACCTCTGACAATGTACAATCGCTCTTAGGCTTAGATCACATTAAAAATCAGGTTGGTTAACAATGTGCTTGGAGTTGGCTGGGGACAGAAAGTGGCTAATGGATCACTGCTGGGAATGTATCCTTCATTGGAAAACTGAAGAACATCGACTACAGTGATGAGTGATTTGGAATTTAGAATACTTATAACAGCAGAATACTAAAAGCATGCCTATTCCCAGTGGCAACATATAGGTGTGAAGCATGGACATTTAACAAGGCAGTGGAAAAACATATTCTTGCTTTTGAATATAAGTGTTACAGTAGAGTCCTTCGTATATCACAGAAATAAAGAGAACAAATAGATCTATCCATAAAGAACTCAAAAAAACTGATTGCTGTACAAATAAGAATATGAAAATTGAAGTATTTTGAACATATAAAAAGACATGAATTGTTGGAGAAAACTATTAAGGAAGGAGACATCCCTGAAAAGAGAAGATGAAGACCCCGGGGAAGCCATGATGGGGAAACCATGACAGCTGCAGAACATCTGGCCTATGGTAGAAATTATAAGGACTGTTAAGTAGCAAAGTTCTGCTCAGGACAAGATATTTGATGACAGCAAAATTTGTCATGCTATAGCTGAATAATTTATCCCATCATGTGGTTTATTAATGTATCTAACTATGACTATGTGAGCTTCTGTAGCTTAAGTGGTAGTGAGCTTGATCACAACCCAAGCATACCTGGTTCAAACTCCGCTGCGAGCAAGTCTGGAAGCAAATTAATTCCCTTCAATTTTTTTACGATCTATAAAAATAGACCTCACCGATCAGAAAGCAATGCAAACTACTTAACGTATAAGTGCTGCCTAGAAAATCGACGACTTGTTTACTGTGGTTGATGGCTAAGTCCTGTAAAGAATATGCCATGATTTTCATTTTAACTATGACTATAAGTTGTTACAGGCAGCCACTTGAAGATTGCCAGTAATAATTTGTGCACATCATCATTGAAAAATGAACACAGATGTTCACGAGGCCTTGCAGACATCCTTATACCTGAACAGTGGTCTGCTTTGGCCTCTTCACTTTCTTACATTGTTTTAAATAGTATACATAGACATATTCAATTGGAGTGCAAATGAAGAATCCTTAAAATGTCACCATCAACAGATAAGAAAAAAAAAAATCCAACATACAGGAATTAAACAATGAAGACTCTTGGCTAAAGACAAAGATAGGGTAATGAAAAGTGCAGTATTTTGTTCATATAAAACAAGCATGAAAGGTGTATACCAAGAAAGAGGAAAAGGGGAAGACCATGGAGAAATATTTGCAAGATGTGCTAATAGATGCATCAGATATGGGGTACATTGCATATGATAGAGAGGTATTTAGGAAAGCAGTCGATGGGAGCAAATTTTCATAAGAGAAATGCTACTAAATGAATGAATGGGTGCGTATGTGTATATATATGTATAAAAGCGAAACATGTAAACACAAAGTAAAGTAGTTTTACAAAAAAACAAAAATAAGAGAACTTCTTTGAATGCTAAATATCGACCACTTGATAAGCGCTCTGTATGATTTGTACGTGATCTGAGTCTAAGAGCGATTGTACACTGTGCCAGTTATGCGCCTACAAGGCCAGCACATCCTATTTCTGCAATGCTTTTTATTTACTAGGGTAGCTTCAGTAGGTCCTCCATCAGTCGCCTCTTACGTCATTTCCTTGTAGGTCGCAGTGGCACTATTCTTTGCTTCCTTGCGGGCCCGGCACCATACAGGCGAAATAAGAAAACAATATCTGTCATTTTGCTGCAACTTTTTTGTTGTATTGTCATTTTGTTGAGATCTTATTGATTATTTTGTAAAACTACATTACTTTGTTTTTCGTGTTTCACCTTTGCCATATAATTTTACTGCAGTCTTTCCTTATATCATGTGTGTAAATATATATCTCCTAATTCTCTTTTCAAAAGATTCTGCATTTTGTGTAATTTTTCCACATAACTCAGTCATTAGCTAGTTTTTTTTTCCCATTTGTTGGGATAGATAGAAAAGTTCTTCCTTGAGGTCTTGCAGACATCCTTATATCTAAATAGTGGTCTGCCTTGGCCTCTTCACTTCTGAAAGTTCACAGAACATTTGTTTTGGTATGCAACTATTGTCCATTCTTCTCACATGTCCTAACCATCTTAGTCTTCTACTGCTGAGATGGAAAGCAAGTTTGCATGTTGCAATTCTTCAGAGTTGGTTATCTTGTTATATGTGTGTATATATCTTCTATGAAAATGTGTATAGATTATTCTAGCTGACTCTGTACATTTATATTATACAGGATGTTCAAGATAAAAGTAGACTGACAAATCAAAAGTTGCCAGGAGCTCATTGCGTTTTGTCTATTTAACCCGGTTCTGATTAGCTCGTCCTTTCGTCAATTTGTTCATCGCCCTTTCCCGCACCATAATTACACACCATCACAAAAGACTGCTTCGACCTATCTTACGTCATAATTAAACATTCTCATTTTCATAAACATATGTCCGATTGGTTCCCTTGACGGGGTTGTTTTTATCTTGAACACCCTGTATATCCTAACTGACTGCACAAAACATCACAAATGCAGAGGGTCTTAAATTGCACTTATTATTTCTACAACATAAATTACATGAAATAACAGTGAATAAAAAGTTCAAATAAAATATTTATGCAATATAATGGGACAATATACAACTTGATATTAAATGTTCATTTGCACAGCAGAGAAAAAAACCAGAAGTAAAAACTGTTTGTTGTAGTAACTCTCAACGACTAACTTTCACTCAAACATATATTTATTCGTTTATTCACATCATGACTATTTTTATATCGCATGTACAGGCCGAACAAGTAGCCTGAACAAACCCTGTGTGGTTATCAAAGAGTTTATATCGAAAGCAGCCTCACCAAATGAACGTAACAAAGACACAAAAAATATACACAAAAGTTTTGTCTTTCTCACTGGTCTCTTGTGTTCATGTTTACAAAATGTAAAGTCTGACATGGGGAAAGTATGAAACAAAAGCAAATAAGACAAGTATCCAAATCCTTCAGTGTTATATGTGTGTGGTAAGACTGCTTCAATAATGAGTAGTATTATTACTCCCTTACGTTAGCGTCCATAAGATATTGGAACGATGTAGATATTACTGATGACAACTGTCCCGTCTACCCCCCTTTATGTTGGCTCTCCACTTGTAGATGTCCCAGGTGCACCATTATTGCTGTCCAGGGCATTATTGCTGGGAGGGACAGTGTTAGAGTTGTTGACAGACATAGTTGAGGAGACTGCGATGTCCAAACTTGGGGGTCTGGCATGAGGTGGAATCAGTGCCGTATTGAGCGCTGGAACTATTGTCAATTCTGTGGATAAAATATCAAGATGAGACAAATTTCTCAAAATGTGAACAAAATGTATAGCAAGTTCTAAGCTCCTACTAGTATAAACTTATCTTCTTTCTCTAATTCTGTTTTGTCTCAGGACGCCAGGATAAGGAGAGATTTATAGAACAGGTTTTTGTATGCACTTCATAAAGTGTTTTTCACCGCCTATTATTTCGGAGAGCCGCTGTAGCGTAGTTGTTAGTGAACTCGCTCGCAAGGCTGGTGGTCTGGGTTCAGCTCCCGCAATGCGCATGGAATTTTCCCGACCGCGACGGCTCTCAGGTCGACCCAGCCTCAACTGGGTACCAGACATACTCTGCGAAAGTAAAGGCGGCCTGCGTGATGCTGACCACATCACCCATTGTGTGCCGACGGTCAGTGAAAAATACAGGCCTAACACTGTATTGACCTATATACCACGAGGTATGAAAGGGTTCCTTTACTTTTTTTTTCTTTTATTATTTCGGAGGCCCGCCTTTTCTTTGTATCCACTGTATCAGAATAACATTGAGTCTGTTGATAATCTGCTTGTGTGGTCGAACCATTTAATGTTGTTTCTTCTTGATAAAGTTCAGTACTGATGTTGTATCCACTTTTTCCTGATGTCTTCATTTCTAAACCAGTCTCTTCTTGATACACACAACATTCTGTGTAGGCACTTCATCTCTGTCATGACTAGTTTGCTTCTATCGTTTGATGTCAGGGTCCAGGTTTGGCACTGATGTAACACACTAATAAATCACTATTTATGATGACTTGAGCAAAAGTACTTTGTTCTTTTGTTGAATGACCGAGGAGGTCATATATAATTAAACTCATTCTAAAAGATCATTATTGCTGACAGTCCCCTGTTCAGTTCTCCTGATTGACATTATCGCACATTAGGCAAGCCCATGTGTGCTCAAAACAGCAGATGCTGTAATGTTTTCATGTTCACTGTACCCAAGTGAGGTTGGGTGGCACATCTCTTTCTACCCAGGAGACAGAGCCTGATCTCTTGTCTGCACTTAACCGTCTTTAAATCAGATGGTTCAATGTCTCTGATTCTGTTTGCCCATATGTGGAGAAAAGGGCAATTATGATGTCCTGACAGCCATCAGAAAGCAGAAAACAGTACCAAAAAAAAAACATAATTAAAGAACACTTTAACATCTAACTCTATATCCTCTTCATATCATAGCTGACACATAAGGCATTAAAAAATTACCTCTATTACTGTAAGTCTGCTGTCTTTCTACCAATGGTGTCCCATGTCAATCCTCTCTGTTTATCATTCTTATCGAGATTTTCTTTTGTCTGTCCATCTATTTTTTTGCCAAACTGTCCTGTTGCATTCTACATACATGTCAAAGCCATCTACATCTCCTCTCCCTCATCATGGTCGCCCCAGTGATATGTCATTAGTTTTTCTACCCAGACCCTCATTTGTGCTCTTTTCAGGTCAAAATATTTGCAACATTCTCCAAAGACTTTTAATATGAAAGTTCTCATTTATGTCTAATACACGCTATCATTTTTCAGCACTTGGTACTGTATAGCACTGTAATGAAGTCTACTTAATCTACAGGTATAACTGGATGCCTGAGGGGCAGAGTGAGAAGCATGTTTAACCAGCAAGTCACGGGAACCATCAGCATGCATACCCTTCAACTGCTGGGGAAGACTGAGCTCCTATGGGTCTGCACAGAGTGTAATGATGTCGGTTCAGTAACCAATCTAATGAGTTAACAATTTCAAACTTGCAATCGGCATTAAACCAATTTTCTTCATAATTTACTCATATTTTCCTCATTTCTAATAAGTTGCTGCAAGATTAAAAAAAAAGTTACCAGTCTGAGAAAAGTTGAACAGCAACGGCAGCTCCCTGCCACTAGGTAGTCTTGTATTAGGATCACGCAGCTCATCAAAGAATGCGTGTGCGCAAGCTTCAAATGGGGTCATGCGTCCTGATGGAGTATACTCCAACAGTCGACTCACCAGAACAATGGCTTCAGATGGGGTGCGGGGACGGAACACCTGGTAAATAAAACATTAAAATAATTTTAGTAATATTTATTAGAAACTGCTAATGGTATATTTAATAATGAAGGATGTGGTGATATCGCTTGTGTTCTTTCTTAGTTCCAAGAGTTGCAGTGATAGAAGTTGAGTTTTTATCAATTTTTGCATGAAGTCTTGCTTTCCTTATCCCTACTGTCCCTCACCATTCATGTGAGTCTTACTCTGACTTCAGAGGTACTTGTAATTTAGATCCCCAAGTAAAGGATCAGGGTTTCCGTAGTCCAACCGTGTACAATTTGCACACCGAGAAGTATTGGGCCCAAGCTAGCCTCGAACCCTGGAATAGAAGTTGTACGGAGAGACGGAGTCCCTAAAAACGACAGCAGAATTTATGTGGAAATCTGGTACATCAGTCTAAGCGGTGATCACGTGAGAGAGAACCCTGGAATTTCAACAGCATGTGGTTACTACCACAGCGTGTTATCAACTTCACAATCGACAGCAGTTCTATCTATTTTATACGGTTGAATGAAGTTTCTGTCATTCACATTCTTCATTCTGATTTTTGGTTTTACATTTTCTATCCTGTTATTGTATGTCCAAGGTATTCTTCTTCTTCTGGCGATCGTTCTTAAGACCGTTTTTATTATTCTAATGTGATATATAAACAGCCTAACACCAAGAACGAGTGTATGTTCACAACCTTCAGTACCATTTGGAGCTCTGGTGCTTATCCTTCGATGGTGTGTTCGGTTTCAACCAGCGTTTACTGTGTTCGCTCTCCATTAGCACTTTGCTGTCCCCAGCCAAACCTGCAAGACAGCAGGTTGCTATTTTCTTTTAGGGCAGCGACCCTTAGATGGTCTGCCCTCCTGGTCTGATGAGCATCATCTGCCCAGCAAACGGTCGTTTATGGACAACTTGGTTTGCCACCCATTCAGTTTTGTGTGCGGTTTGCTCCGCTAGATGTGTCCCCAATCAAACTACAAGGCAGCAGTTATTATATGTCTAAGGTATAAGAAACTTGTTTCTCCAATTATTTGTCTAAAGGTTCTAAAACCAAAAGATTGACTTCATTGCACGGGGTTTTTTACCCCATATAGCTCTGTCCCTCTCTACAGAAGTGGAACACTACCTGCCGAGAGTATTGCACAAAACGCGACCTCCGTAACTCCGCCAACAATTCTAGTGGTTTGTGAAAAAAAAAAAAGCACTTGAGAATAGAACTGCACAGGCTTGGCTTTGAACTGAGAACCTTTGGAATGCAAGACAAAGGTTTAATCGCTTAGCCACAGAGATCTCTATTTATTTGTATGTTTACTCTGTCCATCGTTCTGGTTCTGTTAATTACCAGCTTTTGTTTGTGATCAAAATTGCAACATTACAATGAAGAGATATCTCAGAATAGTAAGTTGGGCTTACCTTTGACCAAGGATGCGCCTTTATCTGTGGAAACTTGAACTCGGAATAGTTTGGATTCATTTCTCTGATCTGCTCCCGTGTTGGTGTGCCCAATACTTTGATTATCTCCACAAGCTGGTCCACACCACTATCTCCTGGGAATATGGGCTGGCCTAGCAATAACTCTGCTAAAACACAGCCAGCTGACCATACATCTGACAAAAAATGTAACACAAAATTATTTAGGCTATACTTGAATAATGAACAATTTAAGGTTATGATAATCATTACAGAAAAACAAATGTATAATTAACAAATATTGAAGCACAATCGCGAGAGAAAGAGAGAGAGAGAGAGAGAGAGAGAGAGAAAATATTGAAGCTTATTCTCCATTTTTTTCTGTCAGCGATTAGTTAGATTAGTAGATCTGAGGTTTCTATGAAAGCTATGGTGGATTGCAGGTCTTCTGCCATTCTTTATAGAAGTGCTGTTCAATGTTTTTATATACTGGGCCTCATCTGGCTGATGAGGTGGATGCGCCATTAAGCGATTCCAATAATAATACAAATGATTATTATCTAATAATATTAACTGATTCAGTCCCGTGGAACACTGTAGTGCACATATTTCTTATCTGCGTGTCCCAAGCGTCTTTTAAAAGACGGCTACTATTTCGTTGAGTTTTTATTAATTTTCACTCCGATTGTAGTTTTATATCAACCGGAAACTAAGTAGAAAGGAAGTACTAACGATAACCAAATCACAACATCGTGGTTTTGACTAGAATCAGAAGTGAAACCAAGTTTAATTTTCGTTTTCAAGTTACCCTATGATTAAAAAATAATGTCTAACAATTCAGAGTCTAGAAATGGTTTGTTATCAGCTCGTTCCAGCACGTTTACAGCTGCAGAAGCGCGAGATTGGTTGCATGAAGATGTAGATACTGATAGTGAAGATAGTGAAGCTTCTGATAACACAGAAGTTTGTGATTTAAATACGTCGATTATTAATAATTTAAATAATACTAGTAGTGTTTCCCAACCAGCTGCGAGAGGGCGTTGCCCCAGTCAGGTTCCAGTAGGATTGCAACAAAAAGAAGGATTCAGACAGAACCTACAGTCTACTTGGAGAGAAGTTATATAGTTGCTATGTTAGGACTATTATTCATATACTTTAGTTCTTTATTCCTGTAAATATTGCTATAATTTCCACTGTATGTGATTATATATTATGAGACATGAATGTTTAGTATGTGAAATCTTCAATTTGACAATTTTTAATGGAAATTTCTTCAAAGATGGTCGTGTTGCTAATTTGCGAACAGTTAGTAAACCATATATTCCATCAATATTTTCTTAATTTTTGTGTATTCATAAATGGATTACTTATATAAAGAGAGCAGTTACACTGACTTATTCACCATATTGTTCCTCAAGGCCCTTGGTAAGTTGGATTTTGTTCTCACAATTTCAATTAATTTTTTTATTACATGCTAATATTTGTCATGCACAGTCAACACAACATTATATTTTCGCATACAATAAATATTTTATGAAAGTACAATCATTTATCTTTAATTTGATATATAATAAGTTCAACTTTAAATCATATTTAGAAACAATATTTTAATTTAACTAAAGTATGTGTGCAATATTTTTTAAGCTAAAAAAATAATTCCGTCCAGAGATGAAAAACCTGGTACTGAATCAGTTAATACTAATAAAAATAGTAACATGAAAAAGTATTCCTGACTAAATGTAAAAAAATCTATGAGGTGCGCGCTCATTTATGTGATATGGGCGGGTCAAAGACACTGGACCGATTGTGAAAATTAGGAGTTAAATTTGGACATGCCAGACAGTGTCGTCTTCATGGTAGAGAGAAGATATACAAACCAACTTCACATGGGTACAGTGAGCAAGTGGACTTTGAGATGGCTGCTGCAGCAGAGGACGGAGAATGCATGTGAATGCCCAATGTGCCATAACATTGAAAGAATAACATAAGATTTCATGTAAAAGCCCAAGTAAGAAACACAACCCTAAACAACAAATCAGACATTACATGCACACAAAAATCAACAACACTCACCTATTTGACATGTGTAATCTGTGGCACCAAATATCAACTCTGGGGCTCGATAATAACGAGAACAGATGTATGACACATTAGGTTCTCCTCTAATTAATACTTTTGCACTGTGGAGAAAACAAAGCAAAATTGTAATAAACAGAATCCAGAAGTGCATAATAAACAAATAATGAAAGATATTCAAGTAAGCTATGGTTCATGAGATGAAAACCAGCAAAAATAAATGAGAATGACTTTTTTTCATTCTTTTCTCTAAGCTAGTTTTGCCTCACAGCGTCAGGATAAGAAGAGATTTATAGAACAGGCTATTGTGTGAGATTCATAAATAATGTTTTCACAGTCTGTTACTTCTGAGATCCATCTTTTGGGTGGACAGCCTTTTGCTTTGTATCCAATTTATCAGAGTAGCATTGCCATATAAATGCACTGTCTGTTGGTAATCTGCTTGTGTGGCCGAACCATTCATTTGTTGTTTCCTGAGGAGTTCAGTACTGATGTTATGCCCACTTTTGTCCTGATTTCATTTCTAAACCGGTATCTTCTTGGTGCACCCAGCATTCTATTGTTTATTCATTTCTTCAACAATGGCTTCTAATTTTTTACAGATTCCACACATATTACTTGTCGCAAGTCTTAACATTAATTCTTGGTTCCCTCCCTTTCATTATATTTTGGTTCCTCCTTGAGTCCTGTTTACCCGTTCTTGAAATCTCTTCATAATTCTATGAGCATAAAATGAGATTATACCACTGTGGGTTGCTAGGCATGTCACAGTGAATTCAGAATCCCTAAATGTATCGCATGGTCACTAGTCATCACATTCAGGCTAGAATACACATATTCCATAAAGAAGAAAAACTTTAAAATCGACTTCGGTTTTTTTTTTTTTTTTTTCCCCGATCCAGAAGCACTTGAGCTGAAAGCTCTACGGCTCGGTGTCATGGACATCGTAACCCTTCGGTTCGGTGCCACGAACACCGTAAATCTGGGAACCTGTAGCTTTTCTGCCAGTCCGCGGAGTTGAACCCGCACATACAGAGGACTTGTCACCTGTAGTCCAACGCGCTACGAACACGCTGGGCACGCGGCATCGACTGTTAGAGACCTGTCGTCATTCACATCCAGCATGCCACGCCATTTTGACCAGAAGTCCAGAAATGAATGACGAGTGCACTAGAAGTAAAGGTGGATGGCAAACAAGCAAGCAAGAGGAAGACAAAGAAGAAAATATCAAGAGGTGAACAAAGTATAACATAATGTACCCCAATCATAAGTGATAGGAAGTATTAATAATAATAATTATTCCTCTCGTACGTTATACGTACATAGGGCCTGCAAGTAATTCTCCATACCACTCTATCCTGGGCAACTCGCTCAATCTCCTCCATGGAACTGAGACCGATATTTCCTGCCTCTCTCAGCAGTTCGTTTCAGGGTCTCCTTAGGTCGTACTCTCTTTCTTGAACCCTTTGCATCCCACTTCAATGCCTGCTTTGATATTCATTGATCATTTCTCCTCAAGGTGTGCCCAACATATCTCCATCTTCTCTTTCTTATAACAGTTGTCACTAGTGGTTGACCAGACATGTCTCTGATTTCATCACTTCTCTGAATTCGTTCCATTTTATATTCATTATTTTTCGAGACATCTATTTTCAAATGCATTCAACTTGCTTTCTATATCTTTAGTCATTTTCCAACTCTCGCTGGCATATGTTAGGATTGATACAACATTTGAATTGAAAATTCGCAATTTAGTTTTAATACTATATAACTTGCAGTTCCATATTTTATTTAGACTTTTAAAAGCTGATGTTGCTTTGCCAATTGTATCATAATTTCTTTTTTAACATTTCCTGTGCAATCAAAATTGCTACCTAATTAGGTGAACTGCTCTGTTATTTTTATCATTTTAGATTCCAGTGTGATATCTGCATTACTTGCCATAGGTGTCTTCATTATATTTGTTTTTTCATAGCTTATCTGCAGTCCAACTTTTGATGCTATAGATGACAAGTTGTCTGTTTTTCTTTGCATATCTTGGTTGTTTCTACTTAACAAGGCAATATCATCTGCAAAATCCAAATCTTCTAGTTGACTATTTTCTACCCAATCAATGCCAGTTTCGCCCTTGCAACATTTTCACATCACCCAGTCAATGGCCACTCCAAACAATAGCGGAGATAGAATACAGCCTTGCTTTATTTCGGTTTCAACCATAAACCAGTCGCTGTGTCCACCATCAGTGCGAACTGCACACTGTGAACCATCATAGAGGCTCTTAATAATGTTTATTATTTTGTCTGGTATTCCATAGCATCTTAGAATATTCCACAGAGAGATTCTGTGTAGACTATCAAAGGCTTTTTAAAATCGATGAAATTTAGTATTAGTAGTTGTTGCTTCTCAATATGTTCCTCCAAAATTAGTCGTAGGGTAATTATTTGGTCTAAGCAGCTTCTCCCAGGTCTAAAACCAGCTTGTTCTTCTCACAGGGTTGTGTCCACTGCCCCTTTGATTCTATTAAGAATGATTTTGCAGAAAGTCTTGGTCATTACTGATAATAGGGTGATCCCTCTCCAGTTGTTGCAATCTTTGAGATCACCTTTTGGGGGATCTTAACAATTATTCCTTTTTCCATTGATCTGGGACAGTTTCTTCTTCCCATACTTTATTAAATAGTTCTTGCACCTGGCTAATAGTTGTATCATCAGCCGCTTTGAGCATTTCTGCAGTAATGTTGTCATCACCCGCTGCCTTATTGTTTATCAAGAAATGGATTGCCTCCTTGACCTCAGCTACACTTATCATTTCTTCATTAATTAGTAGGGAGCTGTTTCTTGCCTCTTCGTCAAACTTGAGTAGTACTGGTGGATCAGGTCTATTTAATATTTCTTCAAAATGTTCTGCCCATCTTTTCTTCTGCTCGGTATCTGATGTTAGAACTTTACCATCTTTACTCTTGATTGGGCCACCCTTTGAAACAAAAGTTCCAGTAAGTTGTTTTAATGTATTGTATAGCATTTTACTGTTTCCAGTCTTAGCTGCCTTTTCCCCTTCTTTAGTCAGTCGATTGACATATGCTCTTTATCTCTTCTAGCCGCTCTTTTCACTTCCTTGTCTTTTAGTCTATATTCCTCTTTAGCTTGGATTTCATCTGTTGCATCCTTAGTATTAAATATCGCTAGTTTCATCTTTCTTCTTTCTTGAATACATTTCCAGGTGTCATCACTTATCCAGGGTTTTCTGTCTTTCGTCTTTAATCCTGTGCTACTATTTGCTGCCCTAATAGTGTGTCCTTTATCTTAGTCCATTTGTCTTCAATGTTCTGTTCATTTTCACCATTGAGTAACTCGAACCTATTCTTAAGTTCGAGCTGATATTTCTCTTTTACTTCATTATTTTGTAGCCTTTGACTGTCTATTCGCAGTTGTTCTTTTAGTATGGTGAATTTTCAATTTCAGTTTCAATTTACCTATGCATAAATTATGATCACTTTCTACATCTGCCCTCTGTATGCACGGACATCCAGCAATGATGTTCTAAATTGTGTATTTATGCACATATGGTCAATCTGATTCCTGGTCACTCCATCTGGTGAGTGCCAAGTAAGTTTATGAATTTCATATGTACAAAGATGGTACCTCCAATTACTAAGTTTGACAGATTACATAACTCCCTCAGTCTTTCTCCATTCTCATTCATAGTGTTTATTCCTTGTTTTCCTATAGCTCTCTCTACCCCTACATTATCACTTCCTACCTTGGCATTAAAGTCCCCCATTACTACTAACAGGTCATATTTTTGGGTCTTGTTAATTTGATCTTGTAGTTGCTCATAAAATGTGTCTTTCTTATCATCGTCAGCCTCGTTTGTTGGTGCATCTTCTTCTTCTTCTTCAGCGATCTCTGGTCATGCGCTTAATTTACTGTGGACCACAAACTGGGCAGACAGCTTCAGGTCTGTCAGGTTTCCCCAAAGCTTAGTTTTCAGGTCGACTGGGTGTGGCCACATGTTGCTTCTCAGCTCACACAGAAGAGGACAGTCTTGCAGGATATGCTCTGGTGTCTGTTCTGCCTGCTGACACTGGCAGAGAGCTGTTTGACTTATTCCTAGTCTGTATAAGTGTTTGTTGAGTCTGCAGTGTCCGTGCGTAGTCGAAATATAATGACCTGGTCTGTTCTGCTTAGGTCTTTGAGGAGTCTTTTCCATAATCATATCCAGTGTTTGTCTTCCAGTCTACTGCAGATTTTCTCTGTATGAGGGTTTTGACCTCTTGAAAAGACAAGGGTTGGTAAATTTGCTCTTTGGCATTGCCCTCCTTAGCTAAGACATCAGCACTCTCATTGCCTGCAATGCCACAATGAGATGGAATCCACTGCAAGTGAATTTCTGCCTTTTCTGAAAGCTGAGCAAGTTCTCTTTGTAGTTTTTGTACTGTGCTGTCAGTGGATTTAGCCTCAAGGGCTTGTATAGCTGACAATGAGTCTAAGAAATACCATCTTGCTTGCAGCTGCTTGCAGCTTATTCATGTGCTGTGCTGCCATCAGAAGGGCTATGAGTTCTGCTTTGTAGTTGGAACATATTCTTCCGTAGGAGCCGCTAGAGACACAGTGGTAGCATCTGGGTACCTAATGTACACTCCTGCTCCACCATTCATGGTTGCCTCCATTGCCGATCCATCTGTGTAAATTCTTATCCAGCTGTCTTCTGGAAACATGTAATGGAGATGTTCCATTGTAATTGCTTTTTCACTAGATTAGGCTCGGCATCTTTGCTTAATAATTTAGGGATGGAGGTTGAGAAGTTTAGTGGTACTGAGTCTGGTTCCCAGTGATCAAAAGCAATTCTTCAGGTATGGAATTATGATTTAGTAGTTCCAAGTATGACTTTCCTATTTCTTTTGCTTTGTGGTTTAGACTTGTCGCTTTAGTCTGTTCTTTGTTCTAGCGCCATTTTTTCATGCAGTGGATGGTGAGGCATTCTTTTGATCCTTTCAGTCTGTAGAATCACTTTTCTCCTTCTTCTGTCTTCCAAGGGCTGGATGTTGGCTGCCTTTTCCATTTCTACAATTGGTGTAGATTTCATGGCTCCCAAAATAGTACGCAGACACCTGTTTTGTGTTTTTCCAGTATCGATTTGTTTGAATGGGCTGCTGATATCCATGTCGATGATGCATATTAGAGGGTCGGTCTAACTGCACCAGTGTACACCTGACTCAGGATTCGAATATCAGCTCCCCAGGTAGTTCCAGCCAGCTTCCGCATCACACTTTGTTTCCTCATAGCCTTTCTGTTTGTTTCCATTATGTGATGTTTCCATGTCAGACGACTGTCAAGCTAACTCCCAAAAAGGTTGGAGTATGGGAACGATATCATCGTTAAATTTCAGTCTGAAGTGTTCTTCCTTTGTTGACAATGAGAAAAGTGTTGCTATAGTTTTGCTCCGGTTTATTTCTAGACCCCATTTACTTGCCCACATTATGCGCTGTTCAGGCTGGCCTGGAGTTTAAAGATGGCAGGACCCAGAAACTCGGAGGTGTACCACACAGCTAGATCATCAGCATGAGAGAGTGTGATACATGTCTGGGCAGAGTTTGTGGCAGATCATTAATATACCAGGAAAAGCAATGGGGACAGTACGCTGCCCTGTGGGACTCCTGCTCTTAATTTGAATCTGGGACTGTGCACTCCATCCAATTTTACAGATGCTTGTCTATGGGTAAGAAAGTCTTTTATCCAATAGTACATTCTACCCGTATTCCACTGCGTAAGAGCTTGAGTAGCAAACCATCTTTCCAGACTTTGTCGAAGGCCTTAGACATGTCGAAGAACACTGTGAGGGTTTTCTTCTTTTCTTGGAAGCCATTTTCTATGTCCTGTGCGAGGTATGCCACTTGGTCATCAGTGCTTCTATGCTGCCTGTAGCCTGTCTGGGCTGGATCCAGTTTATGGTTGGATTCTAAAACCACTGGAGTCTAGTGGTTATCACTCTCTCCAGCAGTTTTGCAGTGCAACTTAGCAAACTTATAGGTCTGTAGCTCTGCGGATCCTTTTTGTCTTTTCCACTTTTGAAAATTGGGTGGATTGTGGCATTTTCCAGATGTCTGGGACTCTCCCCTGTCTCCAACTATTGTTAAAAATCTGGAGTAGAAGACTCTGTGCTATTGGGCCTATTTGTTTGAGCATGTCGTTTGATACTCCATCTGGTCCAGGGCCTTTTTACGTTGAGCTTTTTCAGTGCTCTCTGCAGCTCAGTCAGTGTGATGTCTACCTCCATACAGGGTTCACTTGTTGCTTTTTGAATGTAGCATTTATCTCACTTCTGACTTCTTTCCCTTGCTCCTGACTTATTGAGCATGAGCTTTCTTGCTTGTAACAGTGGGCCATCAGGGTGGCTGCTTGCTTTCCTGTGAGAAGTTGTTCTCCTTGCTGGAGAACTGTTTTCCCTCTAGATGGGTTGTCATCGTTCAGGGCTTTTGTAAGTCTCCACAACTTTTGTGTATCTTTTTCCATGTTCAAAGAGGCTGTCTTTTCTTTCCAGGATTTTCTACACTGCTGGTTTCTTTCTCTAACATAAAGGGCCCTTGCTCTATTGTGTTGCATTACATTTTGGTCCGTTGGTGCGAGTTCCATTGTATTTCTGGCACTGCAAAGCGAGCTATGGAGAACTTCCATCTCTGGTGTCCAATATGGCTTGTAGTTTTTTCTCCTCCTTCTGGGTATAGCCTTTTGCAGCATCTAAAATGGCTTTATTGAATGAACGTGCATCTCTGTCCACTTTTCCTGATTAATTTCTTTACAGTACTTGTCTGCTAGTTCTTGGAATAGCTTCCAGTCTGCCTTTTGTAATTCCAACTAGGGGCAGAGTTTGTAAGTTCCTCCTTGTTAATGTTATTTATGAGGAGTTTCACTGGTCTATGGTCACTACCTCCAATCTGGTCGCAGACTTGCCTTTCGATTATCCTGTGAATGTCGTCTGTAGCAAAAGCCAGATCTGGGGTGCTTGTTGTGCGCCACCGTCGTGAGTAACATGTGTGAGGATCATCTGGGTGGTTGAGAATGGTGAGACTGTTGGTGATCAGCCATTCTTCAAGGCTTTCACCTCGAGGATCTAGCGTGTCATAGCCCCAGCTTGGTGAGTGGCTGTTGAAGTCTCCTACTATAAGCAAGTTGTCATCTTGAACTTTGATAGCTTCCAGCTCAGTTTGAATGGAGGGTGGTGAGTATATATTGTATAGTGTCATCTTAGTGTTGTTGATAAGGAGTTGAACAGCTATGAATTCTGTGCTCATCTGATTGGACCTGTGAAGTTCAACTGCCGGTATGGAATTACTTAACTAGTGTTACTACTCCACCCTTATGTCTATTTTCTCTATCCTGACGGAAGGTTTCAAATCCTCTAATGCTGAATCTATTTCCCGGATTAAGGTACGTCTCTTGGATACAGCAGATGTCAATCTTTTCTGCTCGCAGACGTTCCTCTAGCTCTCGTTTTTGTTGGTTATCCTTCTGCATTCCATTGCATAATTGTGAGGGTGAAAGTTTGTCCTTGCTGCCAGTAGTAATACCCTGTCCTCCCCTGGCTTTGCAAGAATCAACAGGGCCGCCAGTAGCTAAGGGTGGACCCCTTAGAGGCAGGGGGTCCGGTCCCACCACCACCTGGCTGTTTCCAATGGTGGTGGCACCACAGTTATATAAATATTTGCGCATGGCCATTTGAGTTGTTCGTATGTGTCGATTCCTCCCGCCAATAATGGCTGACACATTCCGTTTCTGAGGACATCTTTTTTTTTGAGGTTGTTCTCTAGACAGTTGCAGTCCCTGCTGACGAGATCTGTCTTCCCGGGTTTGTCTGGAGTCGTCTTACTCTAGATGACTTCAGCCTTCTGTTGCCAGGCTCACTAACCCAGGCTTTTTGCAGGTGTGCTCCCTGGACACTGTAGTTTAATCGCTTATGCTTAAGGGAAAGTGTCATAGAAGTAGAAGACAAGACAAGAAAAAGGATGTCCTCCTCAAGAGAGAGAGGACAAGTGCTATTTGTCCCATAGCTGGGGATGGGTTGGTTGCAGCCAGAGCATTTACCACTCGCGGTGGGTTCTGCACTGTCACCTTATGAGGCCCCATCCTGCTCCCCGCCTTTTGGTCTGGCCTTTCACCTTCAGTCTGTTCGGCTTGGTTAGACCTGCCAGGAGTTAAGACTCCGCCGACATAGCCTGAAGGATCCTAAAGCACACAAACCCTCCAACCACGATAAGGTAGGCTAATATGGAGGGTGTTGGTGCATAACACTGCAGTATTGTCATATTGACATGCCTGGTACTGAAACGGGCTCTAATTATCCGACTCGAGATGGGTTCCCATTCTAACATGCTCTTTGCTACTCTAGGTGTCATCATTATACCCACTACTTCAAAATGCTTACCATCTTCTCTCCCTTAATATATGAAAGTTAATCCACTAACTACTCTTCTATCTGTTCCAGGCCATCTCCCCTCACTTAACCCCAGTATGTCCAGCTCATATCTCTTCATTTCTTCTGCAATTTGGGCTGATTTTGTAGCCGTGGCCATCGTTCTCACATTCCAAAATCCAATTTTAGTGTGTGTTTTTGAGCCAAGTAATGTACAAGTCGGGTTGCTGACTTCCACAAAGCGGCTTTCATCAGCAACCGTCATTGATAAACCACACACCACCTGGCTGGTCGGTTTACCGGTATGCCGTCCTTTCTTGCAAGTTTCTGCCGTCCTTTCTTGCAAGTTTCTGTAGCTCTTTCAATTTCTTGTGATGAGGTAGCTGGCCTCATGCACAAGTCCTCCTCCTTTTTTCATCTGGGCTTGGAACCGGCATTGGCAGAGTTGATAGGAAGTATTACAAATCCATTAAAGATAACATTCGAAATGGCGCTGCACAGTATCTTTCCTCCTTTTGTTCGCTTCAAATATTTTCTATATATTCAATGTTGTCTCTTGTATAAATTTCATTGTCTTTTTTATAGCTCATACAGGGGTACAGGTCTATGCAGTGTTCTGTCTATGTAGTGTTTTGTCTAGTTTTGTTTCAATGTGCCAGTGAGTTTGCCTCAATATGTCATATTCAGTGCAGCCTTGAAGTATGTTCTTTGCTGTTTTGGGATGCCTTTTCATATATTCACAATGAATTAAAAATCCTGAATTTTTGTATTGTGTATGTGGCCAGAGTGTCATGTTCTGAGGTGCAGAATGACAACTTATTCTAATCTGGTCATACTTTGGTAGTCATCATGTGTTAGTATTGGTGGCTTTCTGATTGATTTAAGGCCTCAGTATCACCAGAGATAATATGGTTAAAAGTAAACTTCTATCAAAAAAGATGTAAGGTGTCTCCTTTCCTTCGCTAGCCGACAGGACACCCTTAAGCAAGGTGGAGTACCAGTTTAGCGTGCACACCCTATCCCCACAGTTATGATGGAATTATTTATTAAGAAATCAGATAACTTGACATGGTTTAGAATTTTACTAAAGTAAAATATTTATTACAAATTCTCATTAGGAAATATTTAACGCAAAATTGTGGCAAATATTTTCTTTACACGTGAATGATGTGATGGATGGATCATTTCTACACAGAGAAATTTCTGAGAATTGGACGATAGGGAGAGTGAGAGAAAGAGGGAGGTATTATACAGATGCAGATATTACAAATGCGATTCTCGAATTTCTAAAAAAATGTAATTAGTAAAAGTAAATTATTTTTTTACTAGCTGATGACAATTTGACTGCAAACACTAACCTTCCAAAATCACAAAGTTTGAGCACACCAGTTTCTGGGTCGAGTAACAAGTTCTGAGGCTTGATGTCTCTATGACAAACTCCCTGTGAGTGTATGTAGGCTAGACTGCGAAACAGTTGGTACATGTATAGCTATTAGAGAGAAAAGAAAAAACCTTTAATGTACAAAAATTATAATATAATAGTTTTCCAATATATATATATATCTTCCTCTTGTTAGCCGTGAAAAGGGCATTTGTTATGTGTTGCAGTTTACAGAAAGACTGCAAAACCCACACCTTATCCAATACATCCGTTTTCAGCACAATTTTTAGATCAGGTTTGCCTTCCATCTTCGATCACTACTCGTTTAGTTAGACTACTGTCTGCTAGAATAGTGACCACTTGTAGGTGGAGTAGTGCCTTAAGTCAGCTCAGATTCACTGACCACCAACTTCTGTCATCTCATTCAGGCAAATGAATAATGATAAAATACATACTATAACATGATGTTATGTTATAAGATAGACGTCATGGAACTTTGGGCATTTCCATTCATGCTCTGTCCTACGCTGTAGCAACCATCACAAAATCCATTTGCTCACCATACCCAAAAAAAAGTTGATTAGTATATCTTCTCTCTCTACCACGTAGATGACACTGTCCTGCATGTCATCAGCCAGTAAAACTCCTAATTCTACCTTCGTTTTAGTGTCGAGACTTCGCCCGTATCACATAAATGAGAGCGTACGCTATACTTCTGTCCGCTTGAGTTGGGGCATTGTTTGCAAGAAAGTCAGCATGCTCGTTACCCTGCACTCCAGCATGTCCAGGTGTGTACAGCCAAGTCACTTGCTTGAGATGTGATCTCCGAATGCTGTCCACCCATTCCATGTGCATACTCCAGATGCAATCCGTTGAAGCATATTCAGCGAGTCTTATATGATAATCATATGGGTTACCTGTTGTTCAGCCACCCATGACAGAGCTATCTATGATGGTTTAAAAATGTGCCCTTCCTATTGAAAGCTCATGAACGACAGCAGCAATATGAAAATTTCACTGCACAAATTTGAAGCTCTGTGCAACTTTTTTTTAGGTCATTGTGTCTTGTCTGTCATGAGAAACTAGTTCTTACAGTGTGTATGACATGGAATTTTCACAGCATATAGCTCAACAAATATGTAAGTAGCTCAGTGAATCTTAATTTATGTCATGTTGTCTTGTCTTTCATGAGAAACCAGTTCTTACAGTGTGTATGACATGGAATTTTCACAGCATATAGCTCAACAAATATGTATGTAGCTCAGTGAATCCTATTTTAGGTCATGTTGTCTTGTCTTTCATGAGCAACCAGTTCTTACAGGGTGTATGACATGAAATTGTCACAATATTATGCACCTAGAAGTGGACCAGCACATCCGACTTCTGCGACATTTTTTATTTACTCAGGTAACTTCCTAGGCCCTACCTCAGTCGTCTATTACGACATGCCTTGTAGGTCACAGTATTGCTATTCTTTGCTCCCCTTGCAAGCCCCGGCAACACACGGGCATGATGATGAACTAAATAGATATCTTACCTTAATGTATAATATAGGTATAGTCTGTTTAGATTTACTGTAATGACGAGCTACACGGTAGACTGTCTCTGGTACATACTCTAAAACCAGATTTAAAAAGACCTCATCTTTCTGTGGACACAAATAAAATGGACATCAAAAATATTATTACAAAAATCATTGGATACTAAGCATGGTTACCTTGATAATATGTGGTTCTCTATAGATACATCTTCTCTGGGGGTATCTGTGGCTGAGTGGCTAGAATAATCTTGACATACCACACAAATTCTTTAGTCATAATTTGTACAGGGTGCCTTGGTTGGTCTTCACCAACCATTTGTTACAAGTTATCAGTTATATGAGGACTATCATCATAGCACTCGAACATGTCCATAGGTGCTCCGATCTCCTAAATCCAGCAGCCCAACACGCCAGTTCGATGTTGATGAATCAATCTCTTTGCATATTTAGTATGTCGTTCTTTTGGGCTGCACCAATATTGACACCCATCTCTTTCAATCTGGTCAGCGAGTGGGATTCACAGCCCTGAAACTCCTCTGTTCGGAAAGACTCAATGCGTGAAGAATGTCATTTCGATCCATGGCAGCTCCCTCTCATATTGTAGCCAAGCCAGCCAATCTATCAGCTTGTTCATTACCCCTAACTCCTCCGTGCCCAGGGACAAAAATGAAGGTGATTTCTCTGATCATTGTCTGTACCAGTACCTCCACCCAGTTGCATCTCACCATTCCTGATTCGATCTTACGAATCATGCTCATGGAGTCACTGAGTATGAAAACATGAGAGTAGTTGTGAGATGCCAACCAGTTAACCGCCTCCGTAACCGCTCGAACCTCCATTGTCAAACTACTTGTGGTTGTTGCGTAGGCCCCACTGGCCTCTCTTATTATTTTTCCCCCTGAGCGTGCTGAAAAAGTCCATGCACAGTGTTGTTGGCGAATGACTGAACCATCGGTGTAAATAACCACATCTGTATCATTGATGATGTTATTCAAGAGGGCCTCCACTTCCATGTTAATCAGTGATAGATTATTTTGTTCGCAGTTTTCTTAATAGATGTAGTAACAGAAAGCAGTCTGAAATTGAGGTGGCACAGCAATCCATTCCTCTCCTGTTTCAATTCTGGAAGGATCACATATTTTCCTAAGCGTATCTTCCGCCTGACTCAGCCATGATCTGCCTCTCTTGAGTCTACATCCTTTCTCCTTAATGAGTTCTTCATGGAGAGGATGTTCCTTGTTTGCATTGATTCTTAGATATGATTGAACCCTCCAAGTTTTACAAGTTCTTGAGAGAACTTATCCAACCAGTTGTATACCACTTTTTGTGACAAACACTTGCCATCATAGATAGAAAATATTTCTGTATAAATATCCTTGGCGTAAGTACTCTGTGTCGTTGTCTCCCCCTATTGTGGAGTATATGGCCTGAAATCTCCTTTCCCAGTCTCTAGCTGTTCTCTTTATGGCTTCCCAGGATAGCCCAGCATCCTTTAGTTCCTCAATAAGACAATGCCCCCATGTCTGTTTAGGATGTCCCCTTCTTCACTTTTCTTGTGGATTCCACTGAAATGCTTGTCTAGCGCAGCTCGACAGTGTCTTACGCAGAGTATGTCCATCGTCAATTTTCTCCTTCTGACCCATCATGGGTTCATGTCCAGATTTCATCCACAAGTCTGTACTTGCCACTCTGTCATACCATCTCAGTCTGAGAATACTCTGAAGACATATGTTAACAAAGGTCCGAATCTTATTTGTATTTAACTTGGTGACTCGCCTATATTTATATGTATATTTTGTCGAGTCACCTATACATATGTAACTAAAATGAATGTAAAATATTTCAGAATAAAATATAAAGAATTCTTCGTTCTTTTTCTTTCAAGCCATCAAAAGCTGAGAACTGTGTATCTTTGTCATTCTTGTCCCAGTTCACTTGACTTTTTCAGGTCTTGTTCCACTTTTTCTATTCTTCTCAACAATCATCACTTTAAAATCACACTGAAAGATAGAACATGCTGAAACAATGAAGTTTGATGAAAATATAAAACAAAACAAACAAAGCATATGCAAAACAAACAAAACAGGACAATCACAATGACATGACACTAACAGAAAAATCAATCTAAAAGTTGAAAAAAGTTAATTACATATCCTTTACAGGACTTTGCGAATCAATCCCAGGTTTGTAACGCTGTTTGTGATTTTTCAAGGCATTATTGCGTTCAGTAGTTTGCCATTGCTTTCTGAACGGGTGGTGCCATCGTCTTTTGTAAAAATCCACGCTAAACAATTTGCATACAAATTGTCCACAGCATGATTCGAACTCAGAACATCGGGGTTAATATACCGAGTCACTATCCCCTAAACCACAGACGCCACCAATCTAAAAGTTACTAATGAGAATATAATAGTTTGTAACAGAAACAAAGAGTATCTTGATGAAACACTTTGTAGAAGGTGTATGGAAATGTTTTCTCAATCTTACCTTTTCTCCAGTTTGGTAAAAGAAATATTTCAGCTTGACTATATTTTGGTGTTCCAACTTGCGCATAATTTGTAGTTCTCGATTCTGAAAGGGTGGAAAAAAGCAGGTATCTATTATTTATATGGTGGCTTCTTTTTCCAATCTCTGCTACAGGTTTTAGACTGGTTTTTCTTCTTTTTTTTAAAAAGGGTGTTGATGGTGACGCCCCTGGTGCTAAGGGCAGAAACAAACGCATGTCATTCTTCTCTGTTCTTGTTCATCCTCTGTATTTTGTTCCAGCTGTGATTTATTTCTTTCAGTTCCTGTTCTACTGTTCTCCTGCAGGTCACTGTGGGTCTTTAACGTGTTCATTTGCCCGCCTGCCCAGCGTGTTCGTGGCGTGTTGGACTACTGGTGACAACTCCTCTGTGAGTGTGGGTTCAACTTTGCGGACTGGCAGAAAAGCCACAGGTTCCCCAGATTTACGGTGTTCGTGGCACCGAACCGAAGGGTTACAATGTCCATGACACCGAGCCAGAGCTTTCAGCTCAAGTGCTTCTGGAACAGAAAAAAAAAAACATGTTCGTTTACCCACTATAGTGTCCATCTAAGTGCAGTTTTTATGACAGAGTTAGTCTCTGTGTGTATCATACTTCCATATATCATCCGACCCATCTCCAACATCTCTTTTGGATGATAGTGTTCATATTCTTTAGCAGACGCTATGTAAACATTTATTGGTTAGAGATGATTCTTGACCACAACACAAGCAAGAATCTTTTACAGACAAGTTAAAAATATCTTGTTCTGTAATTCTCCAGCATTCTGATCCGTATAATAAAATTAATAGCACACAGCTGCGATATGTATATATATATATATATATATATATTTATATATGTGAGTTATTGTGGTCTGTGAATGTCTATGAAACTAATTTATGGTAAAATATGTTTATACACAACATAAGGGAAAGGAGAAGGGGGTGCTCTGTTGCATAGTGGTTGGGTGCTTGCATCTTGTTCAAAAGGTTGTCGGTTCGCTCCCTTGTTGAGCCATCGGGATACTTTTCCAGAGATACTTGATCTCAGTGTAGATGAAATCAAGTTCCTAGTGCTATCGAAGATGGATGATAAAACGTAGGACCCATGTTTAAGTTGTCCATAGAAAAGAACCCGTTGCAGTTCAAAATCAAGAAGAACAGGCTAGAAAAGCACTGACCAGGCAAAATTCATTAGAAAGGATAAAAAATTTAATTGCTACAAAATATTTTCACCATCTCCTAAATTACATCGGGAACCATCACTGGTGATGTGGAGTTTGTGCACTGCCGCTGAGATCTACCTGTGTAAGAATGAGATCGGAGCACACATGATTACTCACTGAAGTGCAATGATGATGGTCTTATCAATCAATCAATCAAACATAAGTTATTGGTTACTAAACTGACGTCATTGCACTCCGGGCAGACCCATAGGTGCTCAGTATCCCCAACAGATATCGAAGAGTATGCATACTGATGGTTCCTGTGGCTCGCTGATTAAACACACCTCTCACTCTGTCTCTCAGGCATCCAGTTTGACTTGAGCAACAGGTAACTCCAAACTGCCTAACAGAACATACATAACAGAAGACAACTAAATATTTAACTCTTAGCTGTCTCACCTTAAATCGTTTATCTTGCAACACTTTCTTGATAGCTACAAGTTCTCCTGATTCTGACAGCTTAGCCTGATAAACCACACCAAATGAGCCATTCCCAATAATCTTGGCATCTGTATAGCTGACCTCTTCGGGTCGGTCTGACCCCTGCCCTGCGGTGGCCAGGACAGTTGTGACTTTGTTGCCATCTTTGCCTAAATTATACAAATATTTCACCTTTAGTTTTGGCACACCTTGAGGCTATACATATACACAAACTAATAATATTCAGGTTCCCTGTTGTGCTAAAATGGCAAACATTTATTTTCCTTCTTTAAAATTATTGATATAGGGGAAGACTGCAGTAAAAACTATGTAGCAATGGTGAAACATGTAATAAGTCACTCCTGTTGTATCTATATGTAGTGTGCTTTCAAAGAAGTGAAATTCGTCACTCCTTTTGTATCATTTGTTTGATAAAGACCTTTTGGTCGAAACGTTGCTGTGAATTGTTATTGTTTTTGTAAAACTACAGTACTTTGTTATTTACGTGTTTCGCCATTGCTTCTTTAAAATTACATGATAACGGTTGCAACATATTAAGGCACTTGTAATTTTTTTTTTTTTATTAAACATTAACATATTTTTTATACCAAAACAGTTAATAGATTCCAAACTAATGTAATAACAAATTTAATTAAACAATTGAGTTAATTTTGTCCAATATGACAATTAATTTAGATTTACATTTTGGTTCAGTTACTTCTTCAAAACATGATACTCAAATTATTTAGAATTCTGCTTTCACTTTAAATAATTATTAATTGCCATAAAAGTAATATATAGTGAGTAAACTACATATATGTAAAAGCCTGTATTAATGTGCACCATATAAAAGCCCTATGATAAAGCCAGTTTGAATATACAACACACACAATTTGTATATATGTAACGATATATTTCATTTGCAACCCCATTGTCATTTTTTTTTCATCTCAAATAAAATTTGTTATCAATACAAATTATGCTAAACATACAACAGTTGCGATGATTACAATAATATCAATAAATTTATAATGGACTTTGATTAAAAATAGTTTAGTTAATATGGTAACTGTTTGTTTATAAAAAATATAATTTTCCGTGGCGTTTTCAAACCTCAGAGTTTGAAGTGTTTGTCACTTCAAATTTCGAAACCCTAGTGTGTATGAGTTCGGCTCGGGCAAACACGGAAAGCAACAGTTACATAGAACAGCCTACTCAAGACATGTGACACATCTTTCACCTTCGATGTCTCCGCAAGATTATGAACATTAGGCGGTACGACAAGATAACCAACTCTGAAGTACTGCAACGTGCTAACCTGCCTTCCATCATGAGCATCCTCAGCAGTAGATGATTAAGATGACTTAGGGCATGTGAGAAGAATGGAAACTTGTTGCATACCAAAACAAATGTTCTGTGAACTTTTGGAGGGGAAGAGGCGCCAGGGCAAACCCCTACTCAGATATAAAGATGTCTGCAAAGCCTCAATGAAAAACTTTTCTATAGGTCCCAGCACATGGGAAAAACTAGCTGATGACAGAATTGTGTGGAAAGCCAAATTGGAAAAGGGTGCAGAGTCTTTTGAGAAGAGACTTATGTATGAGCTGAACAACAAAGAGTAAAGCGAAAACTCAGAAGTTGTCACAGTAAAACACTTGCCAATTGACCATCTGTAAAGATGAAAAAGGCCATATATAGTGTGTAAGAGGTAGGAGGGCCAATTCTTTTCTTCAAACTGCTTACTTAACTAAATATACACATTTTTCAAACTTAAATAATTTTATTTATCAAAAGATTTGAATTATTTATTATCCAGATTGTTTATAATTTTAGAAATCTCTAGTTTCATTTCATGTTAAAATTTACATTAAAAATAAATGTTAATAGGCTAATAGCTCAAGGGCTTTTTAAAAATTTAATTTGAAATCGGTAAATAAGAGAACTAAATTACAAATTTTCAATTCAAATGTTGTATCAATCCTAACATATGCCAGCAAGAGTTGTATCAATCCTAACATATGCCAGCGAGAGTTGGAAAATGACTAAAGATATAGAAAGCAAATTGAATGCATTTGAAAATACATGTCTGCGAAAAATTATGAATATAAAATGGAACGAATTCAGAAGTGATGAAATCAGAGATATGTCTGGTCAACCACTTGTGACAACTATTATAAGAGAGAGAAGATGGAGATATGTTGGACACACTTTGAGGAGAAATGATCAACGAATATCAAAGCAGGCATTGAAGTGGGACGCAAAGGGTTCAAGAAAGAGAGGTCGACCTAAGGAGACCCTGAAATGAACTTTGCTGAGAGAGGCAAGAGGTATCGGTCTCAGTTCCATGGATGAGATTGAGCGAGTTGTCCAGGATAGAGCGGTATGGAGAAGTTACTTGCAGGCACTATGTAAATATAACGGTACGAGAGATTAAATAAGAGAACGCTTTAATTACCAGCAACAAGGAAACCATTTGTAAACAAAGCCAACTGTGACTCACAAATGAATAAAAGAACACGACATGTTTTAACATTTGAGTGTTACATTCTGCATATAATCAACTTTAACTGATTAATATATTTAATTAAGCAAATGATTGCATCTAAATTACATAAATTCATAAAGGGACAAGTAAAATGCATAGATTGTGCTAAAAAAGGAAATTTCATGGTAACAGATTTATCATGGCAGTTAGTTTTTGTCCTATCACAACAAATGATTTTCTAACCAATTGTTTTGTTAGTTATATAGAAGATTAAAACTTCTTTACGCCGAGGCACGCACTATTCAACCTAAGGATGAGCCGTTTGGCATACCCCTTTGAACCTAAGAACGAACCTTTTATCAGTTGTATCAGCCCATAAATGAAAAATCCCCTAACCTCAACATCTTTGCAGCGACTGCACTAGCCATTAAATTTCATCAGGCTCTCATCCCACCTGTCCTAAAAAACAGTACCACAGGCAGTAACAGCAGTTTTGTTGGGTTTTTATTTAATCAGAGTGTGTAACTCCTTTCGGAGAACCCAAGAGTATCAATTGTAACCACTAAGAATAGTTTCTTGTCTTCTACAGATTCTGATACTATGGTTAGTCATTCAGACAAGTGAAGATCATCAACATTTGATAAACTTTCGCGAAACTTATATTACTCCCCAGAACCCTGATATTACATTTTTATCGCACGTTCTCCTTTCTTTATATTGCAAATTATCTTTTTCTGGCAGGGTTTTATTTTGGATGGGTGTGTATCTAGATCAATATATCTACCAAACATGAGTATTTAAAAGAACAGTGCAAATATTTCCCTGAATATAAAGCCATATGATAAAAGATAGTATCCAGGAGGGGGTCTGTGTGTGACATAATGCGTTATAAAATGTTATAAGCTTACACTATATTTATAAACCATGTAAAAACTAGCTTAAGTCAGAAATTATGTTATACTGACACATAAAAACACAAAAAATTATAGTAAACTATGTTGCCGCATCTCAAATGAAGACATCGCCCGAGTGGTTACCGGGCCCAAATTGGGGTGTAAAGAATAGAAACACTGTTACCTGCCACGCATGTCGTAGGAGGTGACTAGGGAGGTTGGAAATGGGGCTAGCTAACCCACACCATAAAAAACACTAGATGGCTACAGAACGGAGAGCGAACCAAGTAAACGATGGCTGAAACCGAACACATCGCCGAAGGATAAACACCAGAGCTCCAAATGGTGCTGAAGATGTGACGTAAAACACACCAATGCTAAGGCTGCATGAATCAGATTTCCACATGAATAGAATTTATGGGAGATCTGTAATCGGTCTGAGCGGTGATCGCGTGAGAGAGAGAAATGAAAACATTTCTGACACCTACAAACAAACACAAAGCTGAGAATCTTTCAATCAAATGTGAAGTCAGTGCTGTTCTATGCTTCGAAAACATGGAGGACAACAAAAGAAACCACCAGAAAACTACAGACTTTCATAAATGGATGCTTATGTAGAATATAAGGACTGAGATGGTTATGATAAGCTTACAAACGAGGAACTCAGAGAAAGAACTAAACAGATAACAGTGGAGAAAGAGCTACGGAAGAGACGCTGGCGATGGATAAGACACACATTGAGAAGACTGACCGGATGCATTGCAAAACAGGCAATGTTTTGGAAACCGCAGGAAAAGAGGAAGGCCTAGACATACCTCGAAAAGAGAGCTGGTGACTGATATGAAAAGGATAAGTAAAACATGGAAAGAATTGGAAGGGATGGCAAGAAAAGAGAAAGAGCTAGAAGAAGTTTGTTTGTTGAAGAGTAATGAAGAAGAAGATATGCATAAAAACACAAAGAATGATAGTAAACCACATTGCCGCAGCTCAAATGAAGACATTTCTGACACCTACTGCACAAATAACAAAGAGAACACAAACACTACTAACAACATTTAGAATATCTGTACCCTAAATTCTAGCAAAATAAAGTGACGATTTTTTTTGTTCCTGTAAAATTAATATAATTTTATTAAGCACTCCTTCACGTTTGTCATTAGCTGATCTCCAACACTTTCTATCTCTAGCTACCGAACGTGTGTTGCCGGGATCAGCAGTAAGAGCAAAGAATACTAACACTGTGACCTACAAGGCATGTTGTAAGAGGTGACTGAGGTAGGGGCCTAGGGAAGCTACCCAAGTAAATAAAATGCATCGAAGAAATTGTATGTGCTGGTCTACTTGTAGGTGAATAACTGGCACAACATACAATCACTCTTAGGCTCAGATCACATACAAATCACAAAGAGTGGTTTAACAAGTGGTCGATATGGAGCGTTGAAAGAAGATCTCTAGTACATTCTACCAGACTATTATTTATCAACCTCTTGATGTTTCCTTCCCCCATGACTTTATCTTGTCCTCAATCTTTTCTTTTTGTTTTGTTTTAGTAAAGCAACATGTCTTTTTCAAGTGCTCAAACAAGTTGATTGTCTATTTTTAATCTCTTTCAATAATTATCTCTTCCTGCTTAATGTTTAATAGGTTTTCTTTTTTTTTTTTATGTGTGTATGTTTTGTTTCTATGAGCTATGCCCAATTCTGTATAGCTACATCTCAAAGGGAACAGAATAGTGCAATGCATAGAATGTTCACTTTATGAATACAGCTAAACAAAACAGGATGCGAGTTCAATTCACGCAACTGACATTCTACAAGTGAGGGAAGGAAGTGGACTGCCTTCTATAATTACCATTTCGCCCATGTTATGCCGGGGCCAGCAAAAGGGAGCAAGGAATAGTATCACTGTGATGCTCGAGTAGTTACCGGGGCCCAAATTTGGGGTATAAAGAATAGAACCACTGTTACCTGTTGCGCATGTCGTAAGAGGCAACTAAGGAGGTTTGGCTGAAATCGGATGCATGTGTCCGAACCTGCTGCCTTGCAGGTTGGCTGGGGACAGTCAAAGGCTGACGGAGAGCAACCGCAGTAAACGCTGGTTGAAATCGGACACATCGCCAAAGGACAAGCCCCAGAGCTCCAAATGGTACTGAAGATGTGACACAAAAATAAGTTCTAGACAAAGGCTGTTTATATATCACAATAAGAATGATCAAAATGGCCCAAAAGAACGATCGAGAGAGAGAGAGAGTACCACTGTGACCTACAGGGCATGTCGTAAGAGGCGACTGATGTAGGACCTAGGAAGCTACCCTAGTAAATAAAAAGCATCGCAGAAATCGGATGTGCTGGCCTACTTGTAGGAGCATAACTGGTACACCGTATAATCGCTCTTAGGCTCAGATCACATCGAGTGGTTAACAAGTGGTCGATATGGTGCGTTCAAAGAAGAATTACCATTAGGTTGTACAGCAAATACAAAGTTCTACAATATGCAACCAACAACAAAGGGTTTTATAATACCAACATTCAGGCCCCAAAAAAATACTGTAAATATTGATATTATCTTCCAACTTATCAGCTGTTGACTTTCTGTTTTGTTACACACTACACTATACTGTGACAAACTATATCAAAACTATATAATAAATATGAAAAATTATAACACAAAGTAATGGTAGTTTTTACAAATGCATTACTTCATGTTTTAATTATTTTCTCTTTTTCAATACTAGATAAACTTATAATTATGAGATCAAATTACAAGATAAATGGTTTCTAGAAGCGAACAAATCTAAAAGAATGCAACCATTTAATTTTATCTAATACACAAAATAAAAAAACAACAATGATCTTTAGAACGCAACTCCAACATAAATAGAAAAAAAAAGACAACTTGATTTCATGTTTCTTTTGTATGTGTAAACGGAATAAAAAGCACCTTTAATTTTCAATTTCAAAACTGAAAATTAATAAACAAAAAAATCACCTGTATCAGACATGCTTAAAGATCAAATCCATTAATGTGTTATTCTTCCTACAGGAAAAGACAAATAATATTCATTTGTAAGCTCACTTCAGATTGTCTTACAATCGATTGAGGATTTCATTGTGTCTTACTCCAAGCAGTCAATAACAATACATGTAATCTTGTGAGTTACTATTAATGGTACTTTTATCTTATGATTCTGCATGTTAATATATTATGACATCCTGCTCGCTACTCTATCCAGTAAAAGATAGCTACAGAAACCCCAACCAGGGAAATTCATAGCTTGCCACCCGAGGAAGAAGGGTCACCAGAGGAAGAAGAAGAAGGGTCACCCGAGGAAGAAGGGCCACCCGAGGAAGAAGAAGAGTCACCCGAGGAAGAAGAAGGGTTACCCAAGGAAGAAGGGCCACCCGAGGAAGAAGGGCCACCCGAGGAAGAAGAAGGGTCACCCGAGGAAGCAGAAGAAGGGTCACCCGAGGCAGCAGAAAAGGGTCACCAGAGGAAGAAGGGCCACCCGAGGAAGAAGGGCCACCCGAGGAAGCAGAAGGGCCACCCGAGGAAGAAGAAGGGCCAGCCGAGGAAGAAGAAGGGCCACCCGAGGAAGAAGAAGGGCCACCCGAGGAAGAAGAAGGGCCACCCGAGGAAGAAGGGTCACCCGAGGAAAAAGAAGGGTCACCCGAGGAAGGACCCAGGAACACCTAGAAGCGGGATTTGGAAACAGAATGCAAGAAAATGAGAAGAGAGTGTAGAGATCTGGAAAAGATGGTCTTGGTTAGGACAGCTTGTAAAACCTTGGTTTAGGACCTATGCTTCCCTAGGGGTGAAGGGTGAACAAGAAGAATAGAAGAAATTGAAGTTTCATGGACATAGAAACAAAGAAGAAGTCTTGAACAAGTTAAGGATGTCCAGAGAATGAATGAAGGAGAACAATGAGAAACAAATCAAATATCTTGGACACATAATAAGACATGACACTATCGAAGCAAATGCAGTCACCTACCAGCTGGCACCATTACTACAACACCCAAAGATCAAGATGAAAGTGAAAAGACAGATGAAAAAAAGTATTTTCCTACCAACACTTTGTTACCAGTGCCAAACTTGGTCTCTTACAGCAACACATCACAAAAGCTCACCACGTGTGAAATGAAATGCTTGAGGAAGGCAGTGGAGTCACCAGGAAAGACAGACTACGAAATGAGGACATCAGAAGCAGAGTGGGCATAATTTCATGCACCAAATACATCGAAAGACAACAAATGCAGTGGTTTGGACATTTAATGAGAATGAAATACAACCAACCACCAATAACAGCATACAATAAAAAGAGATTGGGTACTAGAGCTAAGGGAAGACCAAGAAAAAGATGGATAGACAATATCAAGACCACACTACATAAACATGGATACAACAAAACAAGGGCGACTCATCTAGCCCTAGAACGCAAATTAAAGCTCCCATCCCTACGCTTAAAGGCAATAGTGGACAGCCAACTACATCTTCCACCTGGGACTAGACAATAGACTGTCGAAGACCATACTGGAGGGAAAGGTTGAGGATGAGGAGTCAGCTGCCAAATAAAAGACGGAGAAAAACATTAGGAGACTCCAAAGAATATTTAGGCATAATACACCACCATAGTGTAAAGAACAGGCACAATTTCAAAATTTGAAATCAATTGCTGCAGACCTTTATTATGGACATATAATCACTTAACCAATCAATATATAATAAAATCAGATGGGGAAATACATTTCAGAAATAAAGAATAGAATGTCATACAGAAGAAACTTTCCAGAAAATGAAAATCATCACATTATACAAGTAAGTGTCAAAAGACAGTGTTATCAGAGTCAAACATGGACAATGAGCAAAGCACAGTTGCAAAAATAACTATTTGTGAAATGTGATGCCTGCAAAAGTTACAAACAACATCAGAAAAGACAGTCACCAACATCAACATAAGAAATAAGGTTGGGACAGAACCTTGCTCGAATTACACTGAGAGACAAAGAATGAAGTGGTTCAGCCATTTAATAAGAATGCGACCAAACTCCACTGTATTCAGTCTTTAACAACAGAACATCAGAAGAGAAGGTTTCAGGAAGACCACGAAAAGGATGGGTAGATAGCATAGGAGAATCCCGTCAAAAAGCAAAAATAACTATCACCCAAGCCACTAGACCAGCGCAAGACAAAAATAGAAAACCGCAACAACCCGGAAAGTGTGATGACAAAAGAAGAAGTGTCAACAGAAGTAAGAACATTCTTTACCATGAAATAAATCCAGCAATGTCACAAGTATACATGGAAGGCAATCGTAGGCAATAAACAAAGAAACGAGAACACCACTAGAGTTTACAGTAATTTGATTTTTACAGAGTGTTAAAGATACTATGGATAGCAAAGATAGACAAATATGAGGAAGTGCTATGGTACCCCAAAAATAATAACAAGACTACATTTTTTGTTCTGTGGATAACTAATGAAAAGTGACAGGATATGATAAGAGGCAATAATTGTAGGTAAAATGAAAGGTAAAGTGAGCGTCTGTAGCTCAAGCGGTAGTGAGCTCGATCACGAACCCAAGCGTACCTGGTTCAAACCCCACGGTGGGCAAGTTTGGAAGCAAATTTGTTTCCGTTGGACTGTTACAAAAGGTAAAAATAGACCTCACTGTTCAGAAAGCAATGGCAAACTACTGAACGTATAAGTGGTGCCTAGAAAATCAACAACTCGTTTACTGTAGTTGATGGCTACGTCCTTTGGGATATGTCACGATTTTCATTTTCAAAATGAAAGGGAAAACAAAGTGAAAAAAATTACTGAAACAGACTAAAATCATGGTAAATAAAAAATTCAAAAACAGAACTGAATAACAGCATTAGGGATAGAGGGTGATGGCGGTCTTTAAAATAAAAATAATACTTCAAAACTATTGAGAAAGGTTTCATAATTTACACTTCACATGTCATAAAAAGTTTAAAAGGCTGAATTTTTATAAATCTTTATATATTTAATTAAAGAGCTGTTCTTTATAAATCGAGTATCAATAAAAAATGCATCAACAATCATAAACTATCATATTTTTATGAATCTCATTTTTAATCAGCTTCTTCTTCGAACTCTCCAATATTGACTGATTGTTAACCACTCTGTGTGATCTATATGTGATCTGATCCTATGAGTGATTGTACATTGTGCCAGTTATGCGCCTACAAGTAGGCCAGTTTTCTGCAACACTTTTTATTTACTAGGGTAGCTTCCCTAGACCCTTACCTAAGTCGCCTCTTACGACATGTCTAGTAGGTCACAGTGGTATTATTCTTTGCTTCCTTGCGGCCTCAGCACTTCGTGCGATTTTTAATCAGCCAAACTATTATTCTCTCTACAAATCTAAATTCAAAAATTGTTAATCAGTTTTATATTTATGAGGTTTACTTAACTTCATGCTGAGTTATTTTCTCAATTTTCAGACAATTCAAAGGGAGGTAAAAAAAACCATCCCAATTACTCGTCAATAAATAAACATATATATATTATTTATACTAAATTGAAGAAAACTGGGCAACCCAATAGAATAACAAGGTTGAAAAGTAGTAGAAGTAAAACAGTAGAAGTAAAACTAGAAAGACTTCTTAAAAGGGGAAGCAACTCTATCATGTAGTGTTTGGGCTAATTGCATGCAACGGACTTCCGTGTGGCGCAGGTGTGGCCAAAAGCGTGAAAGAGTGAAGTCTCCTATAAATCTATAAATATTTAAGATTATATCTATTTTAAAATAAATGTTTAATATTTTACACAACCAGAACAAATATTGATGTAACACTTATTTAGTTTGCTATTTTCTGATTTATATGCAGTAGATCTGCACTATGGCATGCAAGATACGACAAAGCAGATGAAATAGACAGTGAGAATAATTCTAACGTGATCAATATTATTTTGTGGCACCGTGTACAATCAACAAACAAATCAAGCTAGCCATGTTAATTTCATATTTTATTTTTTTTAAACTCAATCAAAAGTTGAATATGGGTACTAAATCTTATGGATTTCAAGCAAACACTCTTATGTCTATCACAGTCTTGTAGATCTTGATCATTTGTCTCCATGAGAATTGTGTCACCAGCAAGCTTTGATTGTTTATGTTTTGTTCACCAACTGTTCTTCCTGTTTTTTCTTCTATAAGTCACATGATGTTTTCACTGTATAGGTTGAACATGGCTGGTGAGAGTACACATAACTCTCTCTGCCCCTCAAGCATCCACCTCTACTTGCACAACATGTAACTCCTTAAAACGCTGGATTAATTCAAAGTCAATTTTAGTGTCCTCATCCAACAGGAGGTTGCCAAGAAACCCAAAAAAATCCCCTTATCCATCCTAAACTCCCCAACAATCTATGATTTTGATGCTACCTGGTCCGCTCTCTCATTGTCAGGAACATCCCAGGACAGGATCCATTTGAGTCTCTGGAGGTTGGAAACCTTTATAGAGGACATCCACTCATTCCGCAACCTGCCATTTTGGATCTTTGAAAGCATAGACTGAAAGCCAAAAAGAATAACAGCCCCAGTAAACGGATTCCCAGAGAACCAATGGAAGGCAATAGTTTATATACAATAATTAACTTATTTTTAAAATATAGTTACGGTTACAAGTATTTGCTAACTTTTATAATTTTTTTAATTATTCCTATTCACTGAGATTTTCCCTAGGCAGATACAATCCATCTCCCTATCATCTTGAGGATCGAATTTGATGTATAGTGAAAAACTGATCGCTTCTTCAGCAATCTCTGGTCATGCACTAAATCCATCATGGACTATGAACTGGGCAGTTAGCTTCAGGTCTGTCAGGTTTCCCAAAGCTTAGTTTTTAGGTTGACTGGGTGCGGCCACATGTTGCTTCTCAGCTCACACAGGAGAGGACAGTCTTGCAGGACATGATCCAGTGCCTGTTTTGCCTGCTGACACAGGCAGAGAGTTATTTGACTTATTCTTAGTCCATGTAAGTGTTTGTTGAGTCTGCAGTGTCCAGTGCATAGGTGAAATATAATGACCTGATCTGTTATCTCTTCAACAACTGTCTTAATTTTCTACATAAACTTAATTTGCTGTTTGTTCACTTAAGACATCAGAACCACAAACAAATTTATACTGGGAACTATCATGTTACAAAAGCACTATGTAATAATACTGTATAAGGAAATGTACCAGTACACACTGCAGGACTACACAAAAATGAGCATGTTTACTGTTCAGACTAAGACTAACGAAGGAGGGTATTGATACAAACAATAAAATCAGCAGAATTTTACTGATTAACATAAAAAATCTAACACTTAATACTACAATACAAAACTAACATTTAATAATAAAATACACAATCAAACAAAACTGCAGAATGTGTTAAAGACAAATTAACTACCAAAAATAAAGACAACAAAAAAACTATGCTCATTTTTTTATTTTTTGTAAAGCACTAGGGTATATTTTTAGGGAAAGGTAAGAAACATAAAAATACTTGAAAAATGAGAACCTTCTTGAGACAATCTGGCGGTGATTCTAGTCATTTTAACCCCAGATTGAGAAATGTATTATAATTGATATATAATAAAAGTTGATGAACATAAAAAGGAGCTTATTACATATTTTGTCGCTAGATTTTTAAACAAATAATGCTCAGTCATAAGAGACCAATAATGTCTAATGAACACAAAAATATACTAAATAAATACACTGTACACAGAGATGTGATTCAAGAGAAGAATCTAATGGAAAGATGAAAAGACAAGAGGAAGTAATGAAATATATAAAAAGATTTACCACAAAGATAAAACAAAGTTTTTTAGGGACAAGTTATGAAAAATTAAATGAAACTATCATTATCATCAGGTAGCTTGTCCCTTCCGGAACGTGGCTCCCATGACAGCAGCCCTGAAAAGCTCTCTATTCTGTGCAAGATGTCGGCTTCGGCAACAGTCATTCTCAGATCGTCAATGACATCCTTCACTCATTCCCATCTAGGTCTTCCTCTCGCTCTTCTTCCAGGCACTGCTCCTACTAGAATTATCTTCTCCAGACACTCATGTCGTTTAATGTGTCCAAAATATTTAACTTTTCATTATTTTTATGTTCTTTAATAAACAATTTAATATCAATGCAGAACAGAAGCATTTGTTCCCTTCTCTGTCCATGATATTCTAAGTACTCTTCTGTAGCATTTACATTCAATGGCATTGATTACAAAAGGTAAAAATAGACCTCACCGTCAGAAAGCAATGGCAAACTACTGAACGTATAAGTGGTGCCTAGAAAATCAACGACTTGTTTACTGTGGTTGATGGCTACGCCCTTTAGGATATGCCACGATTTTCATTTCAATGCATAGTGGGTTTGCCTATTGACTCGCCCACAAGAGCTGTCTGGGCTCAATAAAGTTGATGTTCCATGCGTGAGGAAAGAAATTTACCCTCCTACCTCCAGCATACTAGGGTCTAGAAATGCGAAAAGACAGACACTTCAGACCTTACGGTCTGAAAAGGCTACAGGAAATTGTATATAATTCCTGTCATGCTTTGCTTTATCAAGATATAATACAGAGTATAAAGTTAATTGCATATCCTTTACAGGACTTTGCGAATCAATGACAGCTCAACGCTGTTTGTGATTTTTCTAGGCATTATTACGCTCAGTAGTTTGCCATTGCTTTCTGAACGGGTGGTGCCATCATCCATTTGTAAAATTCAAGCTAAACAATTTGCAAACAAATTGTCCGCAGCATGATTCGAACTCAGAACGTCGGGGTTAATAGACTGAGTCACTATCCCCTAAGCCACAGACGCCATAAGAGTATATGCAGTGGAAAAAAAAGGATATTAAAGATAGATTTGGTTGTGATAGACTATAATAAATTTGAGCATTGGGCTCATTAGCAAGCTAATTGGCATACAGTTAAGTGTGAACTAGCACAGGATAAATGACAGATAAAGTAGATTGATAATTGTGAAAAAGATAGCTCAAATGATTAATTTCGTCTGAATTATCGTCTTGACAACTTTTGTAAAATATTTCAATTTAAAAATAAAATAAATTGTATTTTTTCTTGTGTTAAAAGTATTTTACTATATAAAATATGTACAATTACAAAGTAATAAATTGGTAATCTCTTTGTCAATCCTTGGATACATAACCGACAAATAAGTCAGTAAACATGACGCTTGTAGCATCTGGTAGTACAGAAGAATTATCTTCCCTTCACTAGGTTTTCTTCTCTCCTTCATACAGTGTCTAGGACTGGCTCATTGTTTTCATATCTGACTTCCTCATCTTGTCTTTGATCTGCTGTTCTTTCACCTTCCCTTCAGGGTTTAGTTTTGGTGAAAGGATCTTTTTCTTCTGAGAGCATAATCAAACCAATTTCAAAGTAAGTTACTTTAACTTCCTGCTTGCTCTGAGGAGTTATTGCAGACTTTTCTTCTTCCAAAATCAGTTTCCAATGCTTGAACGTCTAAACAGAGAGAAAGTTGTGTCCATGAATTTAGTACTCAGCATGGGTGCACCACAATTTTACCCTTCAATTTACTCACAGAGGACCAGGTGTGAGACATCAAGTTACTGACTTAGAATAGTGACTAAATAAACTTTTCTGAGAACTTGTCTTGGGCAGACAGTGTTGAAGAAGATTTACACTTTTTACATTTATTTTTCAGTTATTCTTCACCATTCTGTGTCATTTAGAAGCACGAAAAGTACACAAATCTTATATTTTTCTTTTGTGCTATACTCAAATATTGGGAAGATACGTTATTTGACTTGGCTAAAAATCCCCTTGCTTTGTTCATTCTACAGCTGATATTCACTGGTATTACAATGTATCCAAAGAATGCCTGTAATTGCTAACTCCATATTCCATCTATTGTAATTAGTGTTAAATGTATCTTCTTTTTCCCAGCGATCTCTGCTCACGCGCTCAATTTACTGTGGACCACAACTGGGCGGTCAGCTTCAGGTCTGTCAGGTTTCCCAAAGCTTAGTTTTCAGGTCGACTGAGTGTGGCCACATGTTGCTTCTCAGCTCACCCAGGAGAGGACAGATGCAGTTAAATTGATGATCTCTTACATTTTGTGCAATCATTTGCTTTGTTCATTCTTCAGCTGATATCCAAAGCATGCCTGTAGCAGTCAGCCCCTGGTTCTGTATAATATTGTAATTAGTGTAAGTGTACGATTTCTTACATTTTGTGCAACATTTCAGTCTTCCTATTAGTATTGCTGATGTTCAGTTCTACTTTGTGTACTGAACATTTATATAATATATTCAGCCTGTTGTGAAAATTGGTATATGACTATATGAACAAAATCAAATCGATTTGGCATGAGTGAGTGATCTCAGATCATGAGTGCCAGTGTGTTGAAGAAATTAAAAATATCTTCTTCTTCTTCTTCACCCTTCGCCCCTAGGGAAGCATAAGTCCGCAACCAAGGCCTTCCAGGCCCTCTTTCCAGATCTCGCCACTCTCTCCCCGTTTTTGCATTCCATCTCTAACTCCCGTCTCCAGGTGTTTCTGGGTCTTCCCTTACTTCTATTGCCCTGGGGTTCCATCGGAGAGCCTGTCTCGCGATGCTGTCAGGGGTTTCCTCAGTGTGTGTCCTATCCATCATCACCTTCTGCTCATTATCTCCTGTTCCACCTGCCGTTGTCCTGCCCTATCTCACAGTTCTCTGTTTGTGGTCTTGTCATACCATCTCAAATGGAGTATCCTGCGAAGGCATCTATTGATGAATGTCTGCAGCTTTTGGTGTTCACCTTAGTCGTTCTCCATGTCTCCGCTCCATACAGAAGGACAGACTTGACATTTGAATTAAATATCATTATCTTAGTTTTATTCCTGATCATTCTTGAATTCCATATGTACTTCAGAATGGCAAATGCTGATCTTGCCTTTTGTATTCTAACACCTTATTGTTCACCTTAGTTGTTCTCCATGTCTCCGCTCCAATTAAAAATATACACATGTGCAATTAATTATTGAATCTGATCTGATCAATGTGTGTGCATATCTTGTAACATAATATTAGTTTCATATAATATAAATCTTATATGTATAAAAAATGTAACACTACAGTGATAATAACTTAGTTTACAAAGTTGTGATAAAAGGCAATAAAGTAGTGAGTACAGTTACAGACATCAGACAGCAACAAGAAGTAGGAACAACAGGACTGAATCATAGCACAGAACCTTTTGAGAAGTTAAGTTCAGCTCAAGCAGAGTAGAAGTTATATTTAGACACATTTACATAAATTACATTAATACTCAACTGTTCTCTTCAAAACGTGTCACACAAAGAGATAAGAGAGATTATGCTATGGAATTATAATAAGACTACTACTCATCATCACAATCACAATCATTGATATTAACCAATTTAACTTACTACTTAACTTAGTGACTGCTTCTTGATTGACTAAAAGTACTAAAACCTATCATTACCAACAAGTTATTGAATAATTCGTTGGTTACCATGACTATAGTAATAACTTAGTATTACAATAATAACTTATATAAGAATTACTCCCTTCCCTGTGATCAGTCTGAGTTCAGTCTCAGATGAGAATTCAGATTATTATGATTCTGATTCAATTATTTATTAAAATATTGTACTAAGAATACTGTACTAGTCAACTAGTTAGACCAAACCTACTTTGACATGCAATAGTAATGCCGTATATTGATAAAAGATAACATTTAGCAGACGTTATGTATTTTTCGAGAATATATACTCTATAAAGGATATTTATTTGGCCTCTGCATAACTAACAACAAGTGATTAGTAAAAGATACCGCCATTTTGATTGTCTCAACAGCATGGCTGACAAAAAACGTCAGCACTTACTGATGGTTCTCATCCCTCCAAATTGTGTGTTTTGGCTAGATTTTCCACCTTCTGCAAATGATGTTGTCCTTGGTCGACCACTCATATTATAATATAGTCCACACGAAACGAAGTCTCTTCTTTTTATCTCCGAAAGTCAACGGGTTTTCTCACATTTCGTTCATGAGAAGTAGACATCAATAGTGAACAAAACACATAAAATATATGATGGGTCACACAACTGTGACATTTTATAAACATTTAAACTTTAAAGCAACACAATTAATTTATTCACGTCAAAAAGAGCTGATAAAATTGAAAAATAAGACTAAAACATTATAATTTCCAGTTGAATATGCCATGAGAACAATTTTAATGGCGGACGGAGCAAAGTGAGTAAATACAGTAAACACTATAAAAGTGCGTAAAGCGTAACCTAATTTATAGCGAGTTTAATCCAACATATCGTTATACGAACACGATCGATGTAAACTTTTTGGTTAAATGTATGTATTAGAGTGGTAAGTCCGGCATAATATATCTAGCTATATATTTGATTTTCGCGAATAGCTGTTTTTCCCTGCTTAAATAAACATACCGCTATAGCTAATAATTAGCTTTTTGTCGTTTTTACGCAAGCATTTTCCCCCCTATTTTCTACTTCTGCAATGTCAGATTTAATTGCTTGAGAATCATACCTTTTTTAATTGGACTCTTAATAATGTTTAGCCTCTTAATCATCAGATTTAGTTTAGTGTAGTCGTCGGATCATCACTGCACGTTGAACCGATTAGTCCATAAGTGCTCCGATCTCCTCCTCAGTATGTCTCTCAGGTGTGGCGACTAACGACACCGGTACTTTATTTGTTTGCTATTCTTCTTTGGCTACCAGCATAGTGTTCTTGTATAGCTGCACCACGTTTGACTTGGAATTCTTGCAGCCTGGTTAGGGTTGTAGATTCACCACTATTATTTGAATCATTTACACGACATCTCTCCCTTTGGAATTTATAATATCAGCCTAGCCAATTGATCGCCCGCTTTTTACAGCAGACATACATGTGAGCCTATCTGCGTGTTCATTTCCTCTTACACCTGCATGACCTGGCACAAAAATTAAACTGATTTTTGTCAGCCTAAACCTCCTCAGCGACTCCAACCATTGTCTCCGGGTCCAGCCTGTTTCAATCTTCCTGAGCATACTCATTGAGTCACTGAGAACACATGCATGGATAAAAGTATGTGATTCCAACCCGACCATAGCTTTAGTTACTGCCATGATTTTCATGTCATATAATATTTGATCCAGATTCATACGTATGTTGTTATAAGTACAATCTTCTATCATGCTTGAATTATTGTTATGATTTTGAGCCCATTTAAAACATATCCAATTATCCACAACGCTAGACTAAATCGTGTAAAGCCGCTAGTCTTGTGTCTAACGAAAAAATAGGAATTTTAACGAATACACAATTACATATTTTTACGGTAACATGAAAATGAAAGGGAAAAGTTCGTTTCCGAAAGATATGGCAACCAATGGTTGGTCACTGTTTTCTCGGTAGGAGAAACGGAAACATGCGATCATACCTGCGCAACTACCGAGCGTCGAATGTGTATAATAAACGTCACTGCGCGACAATAAATCGATAGTGATCGTAATTGATTTTCTAATAGTTATGCATACAATTACAAGTTCCAGCACGACATAGCTCTGCGATCAGAAAAAAATAATATACTGTTTGAGTTGTCATTTCGACCTCACATAAATATGCCAGACGTAAAGTAAAACAGGAATTTGTTGGATTGATTGATAAAACCATCATTTATCATCATTGACATTTGCATTGGTGAGTAATCTCACACAGGAGGAAGATCTCAGCGGCAGTGCACGAGCACCGTAGCACCGGAGAGGGTCTCAGATGTAATTTAGAAGATTGTGACAATATTTTGTAGAAGTTTTTATTATTTAATCTTTCTAATGAATTTTGCCCGGGCACCAGCGGCTTTGTACGGGTCTCTGTTGCGTAGAGGTTAAGTGCTCGACTCTCGTTCCAAAGGTACTGGGTTCACTCCCTCGTGGAGACATCGGCATATTTTTCCAGGGATCCATAATCTCAGTGTAGGTGAGATCGAGTTCCTAGTACTATGGGAGACGACCGATAAAACGTAAGTCCCGTGTTGAAGTTGAGCAAGTAAAAGAACCACTGAAAGCTCAAAGTCGAGATGAGCAGGCTGGAAAGCCCCTGCAAAGCAAAATTCATATTTAAAAATTTCCACAAATATTTTTACTAACTTCTATATTACATCGTAGACTTCGCGGATACTACGGAGTTCATGCACTGCCACTGAGATTTTCCTGTGTAAGAAAGAGATCGGAGCACATACGGTTACTCACCGAAGTACAGGGATGATGGTCCTATCAATCAATCAAACCAGCTTATTCGATATATTTGTGTTTCCGTATATACACATGAACAAGATCTACAAGACTTGATAGACATATTAGTGAGAGAAAGTGAAAAGGATTAATATGAATATATAGAAAACAGAGGTTATGGTTGTCTCAAAGAAACAGGAAATACCAAAGTGCAATAGCAAAATAAATAACATAACACTGAAATAAGTACATCGATTTAAGTATCTGTGAACATTCTTACACCAGCCGGCACGGCACTCTATGATGATGATGGGCATTCCTAACATCAGCTGGAAGATGTACAACAGAGATTAGGAGTAGAATGGTTCAAGCAAAAGCAGTTTTTATGTAAATCTTCTTTCTTTTTTGCGTTTGTTCTTTACGATCAATTTTAATCACTCTTTGTGATATGTTTGATCTTTGCCAAGAACGTGTGTACGTTGCACATGATTTGATAGACCCCTAAACGCATAGACTTCTACACGTTTAGGATACATGCATCCGATTTCAGTCGAATATCCTTAGTCGCCTCTTACGACATGCGTGGCAGGTAACAGTGGTTCTATTCTTTACACCCCAAATTTGGGCCCCGGTAATCACTCGGGCGTTTATGTAAATGAAAAGCAGACTATGCGTGAATTCACTATTATGACATTGCGAAAACATGTACTCGGGTGCTTTATTGAACCAATACTTATGTATGGCAGCGAATCATGGACAATGAATAAACAATCAATAAGATCACTGGAAACCACAGAGATGTGGTATACAGAAGAATGCTGAGAATTCCATGGACATCGAAGAAAACAAATGATGAGGTTTTTAATCAGGTCGGCACACAAAGAAACCTTTTCAAAAGGATAAGAATCAGACGATCAAGGTTCTTCTGGCATATAATGCGAAGAGAAGGTTTAAACATTTGGTAACTACAGGTAAAATTGATGGAAGGAGAGATCGTAAAAGACAGAGAAGATGTTGGATGGTCTAACATCTTGGTTCGACAAAGATCGACGTCAAAACTGATTACCTGCACGTCGGAGAGAGAGTTGTGGAGAGACATGATCACCTACGCCAACAGGAATGGCACTTCATTGTTTGATATTTGCATTTAGTAAAGCTATATAGCGCTCTACTACATTTCAAAAGAGACCGCCATGAAATACCTCCAACAATAGCGACAACGCTGAAAGAAGTGTCCCAAGAAAAGTATTTAGAACTCATCATCATCAAGGTGCGTACCCTTTATAGGACGTTGCTCTCTTTGCAGCGCATTTGAAATTCACTCTGTCTCTAACCAATTTCACCCACTTCGTCGATGGTCATATTCATGGTTTCTTTAATACCATGTAGCCATCTTCTTCTTTGTCTGCCATTGCGGCCGGGACCCTGCCCTCTACTATTGTTCTGTCCAGGCCATTGTGACGCTTGATGTGACCAAAGTATCTAATTTTTCTGTATAGTACGAGCGTATATTGTTTATCAGCCAAATGTCTTTAACATTCAGTTCTTTCAGGACATCAGTGTTCTTTCTTTTTTATGTCCATGGTCTTCGTAAGATCTTTCTGTAGCATTTAGTTTCGAAGGACTGGTTTCGTTCTTGTTGTTTGTGTAATGGTCCATGATTCACAACCATACGTAACCACTGGAAATATGCATGTTCTCAGTATTTTTAATTTAAATATTTTCCTCTTCATGATGATTCTTAATAGGACTTTGCTGGCATGACTTATAAGGACATTAGTTCTGTAGCTGGTGCATAGTTTCAGGTTTCCCTTCTTTGGAATGAGAGCCGCTGTAGCGTAGTTGTTAGTGAACTCGCTTCTCAAGGCTGGTGGTCTGGGTTCAGCTCCCGCAATGCGCATGGAATTTTCCCGACCGCGACGGCTCTCAGTCGACCCAGCCTCAACTGGGTACCAGACATGCTCTGGGAAAGTAAAGGCGGACGGCGTGATGCTGACCACATCACCCATCGTGTGCCGACGGTCAATGAAAATACAGGCCTAACACTGTATTGACCTATATACCACGAGGTATGAAAGGGTTCCTTTACTCCTTTTACTTCTTTGGAATAGATATAAATACTCACCCACCCGAGTGGTTACCGGGGCCCAAATTTGGGGTATAAAGAATAGAACCACTGTTACCTGACACGCATGTCGTAAGAGGCGCCTAAGGAGGTTTGGCTGAAATCGAATGCACATGTCCTAAACGTGTAGAAGTCTATGCGTTTAGGGCCTACCAAACCAATGTACAACGTATACACGTTCTTGGCAAAGATCAAACATATCACAAGGAGTGATTAAAATTGGTCGTAAAGAACGAACGCAAAGAAGAAGATATAAATATTGATCTTTTAAATTCCTTTGGCCAGGAGGAGCTATTCCATATCTTTGTGCACAATGTATGATATACTCGAACACTGTCCTCCCCGTCTGCTTGAATCAATTCCGCTGGTATATCGTTGCACCATGTTGACTTCCTCTTTTCAGACTTTTGATGGCCAGGCGCACTTCATCCAACATGGGCTCTGATTCGGTCTCATCTCTTTCTCTTATTATCATATGTGGATTTTTAGATGTGACTGGGAACTACCATAACTTTAATACAGTATTAAAATGCATAGAAAGAAACTCAACATTATTTTGATATGTTAATATAAAGACTAGCTGCTCAAGGCACGAGAGGAAACCTAACATTTTTCATTTGAGGATCATCTTCATCGCACAATGGACATGCCAAAAATTGCTTCGACCTTCTCCCAAGCATGTATTTCAATGTGTTTATACTAACAACTCCTGCTCTGTGCTGATTGATATATATCTACTAGGGGTTCTCTAGTGGTTTTCCCGTCTTACCGCACCTATCGGTATGCATAACTTGCGCAACCGAGATAGAGAATACTCGTGTTCTTCATCGTTGAAATCTTCAGAACGTATGTTTTCTCTTAGAGCATTGATGATGCCGCTTTTGTTCATAGAAGGCCCATTCTCGATCGTAGCATTGCTCGTCAGTGCATCCGCTCTCTCATTGTTCTTAACCCCAGAATGAGCTGTGACAAAGATAAAGGTAAGTGTCTGGTTTGTCGCATTTTGTATTAATTGCATCCACTGCCTTCGTACATAACCGATCTTGATCTTCTGTATCATGCTCATAGAGTCGCTGAGCATTAATGCATGAGTGAATGTTTGCTTCTGTAGACACTCCAGAGATGTTGTCATCGCAATGACCTCCAAAGCTATGCTGCTTTTAATTGTCGCATATGTGTCACTCGCCTCTTTGATGACTTTTCCTTTAGTTCTAGCGTTAGTTCTAGATTTAACATCGTTCACCTACGATGTCTCCCCAAGATTATGAACATCAAGTGGTTCGACAAGATAACCAACTCGGAAGTACTGGAACGTGCAAACGTGCTTGAACATGGGCATGCTCAGCAGTAGACGACTAAGATGGTTGGGGCATGTGAGAATAATGCACAATTGGAGCATATGAAAACAAAAGTTGTTCTGTGAACTTTCGGATGGGCAGAGGCACCAAGACAGACCACTGCTCAGATATAAGGGTGTATGTAAGAGCTCAATGAAAAGCTTTTCTATCGGTCCCAGCAAATGTGAAAAAAAACTAGCAAATGTCCGAGTTATGTGGCAAACAATATTACGAAAAGGCGTAGAATCGTTGTAATAGAGAGGGATGAGCTGAGAGACAAGCGAAAACTCAGAAGTTATCACAGTAAAACACTTGCTAATTGACCGTCTGTAAAGAAGAAAATACCATAGACATATATTAAAGAAAGAAGCTTACATTCATTGGCAAAACTGGCAAGATACCGAGGAAGAGAGATAAAGGTCGACAGAGGGACACAATTCTAGACAGTTTTACATCATCACTGCACGGCATAAAAACAGTATCAGAATTCATAGCTAAAACAAAAAACAGAGGAAGGTGAAACTTTACACCAGCTGGCATGGCACTGGATGATGATTAGCGCTCTTCGGTGTTTATAAATTAAGAAAGTTTATGAACGATTTCCAAATCTCGCGAGTTGTTATTACTACGTTCATTTCTTTTAAATGAACCTCTGCCTAATCCTGTGTCAAACAAGATCTAAGCCTACAATAATATAATAAGAATTCGTTTCATTTGACGAAGCAAAGAAGTAGAAGACTATATATTTTGCGATATGTGTATCTTATAAAGTAAGCGAAGTTGCCTTATTTTTATCACCTTAGAATTTGACCTACATTGTTGTTGTTATAATTACCATGGTAATGGACAATGAGAATATAAACTGATATTCACTCCGCGTTCACGACTTGCTAAATTATTGTTTACTTCTTCTTCTTTGCGTTCGTTCTTTACGACCAATTTTAATCACTCTTTGTGATATGTTTGATCTTTGCCAAGAACGTGTATACGTTGCACATTGGTTTGGTAGGCCCCTAAACGCATAGATTTTACACGTTTAAGTTTAGGACACATGCATCCGATTTCAGCCAAACCTCCTTAGTTGCCTCTTACGACATGCATGGCAGGTAACAGTGGTTCTATTCTGTACACCCCAAATTTGGGCCCCGGTAACCACTCGGCGATTATTGTTTACATATATGATCATTCTTTATTGCATTTCCTTTTAATGTTAATCAGTGTGACTGTCAAGGTAGATCTCTTATGTTTTGAATAGCAAACATAAATAATGTAAGACCCAACAAGAGCGAACGATTCGAACACTCACTCATATTACTCATTTATATTACTTAATTACTACTTTAACTCAGTTTTCTAACTACTTTACCCACTCAACTACTTGAACTAGCCTACTGGGCTGTATTAACTCTTTCACTCCCATCATCAGCATTTTATACCGCTGGACGCATCATTTTAGCATCGCAAAACGCCACATATGATATACGCCAATTATTTTCCACCACCTACCTATTCAATTGGAAGAGAACTGACATAAGAACAAAAATTAAGTGTTTAAGAGCCTGCGTTTTTCCCATGTCAACATATGGTTGTGAGACATGGACCACTGACAAAGCGGTGGAGAAGCTCGTTAATGCATTTTAATGCAAATTCTACAGAAGAGTACTTAGAATATCTTGGACAGAGAAAAGAACAAATGCTTCTGTTCAACAGCTTGATATTAGAGAGAGTTGGCTATTAAAGAGCATAACATCAAGGAAAATTAAATATTTCAGACACCAAACGACATGAGTGCCCAGAGAAGATAATTTTGGAGGGAATGGTGCCTGGAAGAAGAATGAGAGGAACACTTAGAAGACGATCGGTGCAAGATGTCATTGACGATCTGAGAATGACTGCTTCTGACGCTGGCCAACTTGCACAGAACATAGAGTTTTTCATGACTGCTGTCATGGGAACTAAGTTCCGGAAGGGACAAGCTACTTGATGATGATAATAATAATTAATGTTAGGAAAGCAAGGAAAACAAGGACAGGAACCAGTGATATGGAGCAAGTAGAAACAGCAATAAAAATCTTTGCTGTAACAAGATAGACTGTGTGTCTGAAGATAGACTGTGTGTCTGTGCTATAAAAGGAGGAGAGTATAATATTTATTTAGACAGGGTTGAGCCATCTACCTGTTGTTCTGAAGGTTGTGGGTTTGAACTGACCAACCGAGTAACATGCAATTTTTTCATGTGATTGTTGCTGGAACTGCGAAGTTTGTGCAACATTCTCTGCAGATGGCATGCCATCTCTGCCAACAGGGACAGAGTCATATGGGAAAACCCGGTACAATGTTCTTCTTCTTGTTTGCGTCGTTTTACGACCAATTTTAATCACTCTTTGTGATATGTTTGATCTTTGCCAAGAACGTGTATACGTTGCATATTAGTTTGGTAGGTCCCTAAACGAATAGACTTCTACATGTTTGGGACACATGCATCCGATTTCAGCCAAACCTCCTTAGTCGCCTTACGACATGCGTGGCAGGTAACAGTGGTTTTATTCTTTACACACCAAATATTTGAGCCCGGTAACCACTGGCGACCCAGTGCAATGAAGTCGGTCCTTTGTCTTTAGACCCTTTTTATTTATTCATGCAAACAGCAACAACATAGCTCCTGCATTCAGTTAATGCGTTTCATTTATAATACACCTTTCCACTTTGCATTTTGTTTCAGTTAAATGTCAGAATGGAGAATGGGGACAAAAGTAGGAGCACAGAACATGGTGCCCTTGGTCATGTCACAAATATTCAAGACCATATCATGGACATCAGTAATTACCCTTCTCATATAAACATTCTGAAACCCCAGATAGATAAAATTTTCTCAGAGGTGCAGAAAAATTTACCAAGTATTGACTTTGATTCATCAGATGTAAGTAGTTTGTTACTTTATTATATCCTGGATTGTTAAGTTCTTACTTATCTATAATAACCAGATGCTGGTTGCTCTCTGGCTCTGCCACATTATCAGGGGGTCAGCCAATGGATAGAGCTGACATTCTTAGTTCTTAAAGTAAGGCACTTGAATGATCAGTGTCAACAACAACAAAAACCGCTGTAGTAAAATGTTAAAACTTGAAAAGATCTTGGGTGAAGAAAAAATAAGTGCACGCTTTTTAAGAGACACCTATGAGAAAAGTTTAATATTGAAGGTAAGAGACTATAATTGTTACCAATCAAACTGAAAAGGACAGACAAAAGAGTGGAATACGGACACTCATAGGAGACAACATCAACCATTACAGTTGGAGGAGTACATGGAAGGGGTGGAATACCAGATACTTTTTCTCAGGACAGAAAGTACAGAATTACCCTCACTGTAAACTACTACTGTTCAAGTGAAGTGAATGCCCATGCATAGACGTCAACTTGAATATATTTTAAAATATCTGTGGTCAACCTGTGCTACTAGTATTTACAAAGAGCTTCTTCTTTTCTCTAAGCCTGTATTGCCTCACAGCATCAGAATAAGAAGAGATTTATAGAACAGGTTTTTGTGTGCGCTTCATAAACAGTATTTTTGTCTCGCTTTTATCTCTGAAGTCCACCTTTGCATGGACAACCTTTTTCTTTGTATCCACTGTATCAGATTAACATTGCACTTTAAGGTGCACTGTCTGTTTTTTAATATGCTTATGGGGCCAAACCATTTATTTTGCTGTTTCTTGATGAAATTCAGTACTGATGTTGTATTCACTTTTTTCTGATTTTTTCATTTCCAAACTGGTCTCCAGCATTCTGCATACACACTTCATCTCTGTCGTGTCTAGTTTTCTTCTATCGTTTGATGTCAGCATCCAGGCTTAGCACTGATAGCATAATGTTGGGTTTACAAAGAGCATGTCATGGAATGCTGGTAGCTAAGTTAACATAAGTTTTTATATTATTACATGATTCTACTTTTTTTTTTTTTTTTTTTCTTCCGCTTTCAACTCAGACGAAGTTTCATCTCTGAAACTGATTTTTGCGTGAAAATCCGTTTTTCCAATTTCTTACAATGGCAGCTGCGTGCACATTGTAAATTACTTACACTGGCAGCCTGTGCTCAATGTACTGAATTAGTATTCCCTCGCCATACAGGCAGATTTTCTCCACTTCAGATGTACTCACGTTATCGTCCTGAGTAAGACCAGGGGACTCGAACAAATGTGACAGTGGGTTCAAACCCGAGCTATGAGGCTACAGCTAGCAGGCAGCTACTATCAACTACTCTAGGCAGTTCCCCATGATTCTACTAAAGCCAGAAATTTAAATATTTCTTTGTTGCCCGTACCATTTTGCAATGTTCATTATATTGTAGTCTAGATTGTATTATTCAATGAAATATATTTATTTTATTTTTACACTTTTGTTAACATTTTAACTATATATTGATTTATTTTTGTTTGTGAATTTGCAGATTTCATCCGATAGTGATGAGCCAATTTTCTTCCATCAGAATTTGAAATTAAGTGAACTGAGCTCCGTTTTTGATGATGACAAAGATCTGGATACATCACTGAGTCAGGGCGATGACAGTTTACCTGGAAGTTTAGAAAATCTTCCGCAGCAGATTAACGGGAGAAATAAAAATAGGGACGAGAATGAAAATGAAGATAATAATGAGATGTATGACAATGATCTGGCAGCATTCCTTTCTAAAGCTACTTCTCCAACTGATGATGAAATCGTGAACTGGCAATTCTTGACAAAGAGAATGGAGGAGGCTGAAGCAGAAATAGAAATGAGGGAGGAGGCAGATTTAAAAAGGTCTTTTAATCTTGGACACATTTCAAAGGCATCTTTTGTCTCAAGTAGCAAGTGGGCTTGCACAGCATCACATGCTATCAATGAACATACAGAAAGTAAAAACATGAATTCTGGAAATGAAGAAACAAATTTTAGCAATAAAAATAGAGTGGATGTTGACCCTGAAGATATTAATTTGAATGTGGGAACTGAAACTAACTCTGAAAATGACAAGAATGATTTCTCTGTAACTGTTGAAAAGTTTAATCAGCGTTTGCAAAATGGAATAAGTCTTATGGATACAGGTGTACCAGTAAGCTTTGCAAAGAAGACATTAAGCAAAGATAATGAGATAATTTCTAAGTTCACCCTTCAAGAACCAGCAACTCTTTCACTCAAACTTTTTAAAGAACTAGATCTTGGTAAGTTATTTTGAGTTTTTGCAATCTTGTATTCTGCACACAAAGAATCCTTATCCAAAAAATAAGAATCAGACAATCAAGGTTATTTGTGCATATAATGCGAAGAGGAGGTTTAGAATATTTGGTGACAATTGATTGGACCATCATCATTGCACTTTGGTGAGTAACCATATGTGCTCCGATCTCTTTCTTACACAGGAAGATTTCAGCTGCAGTGCACAAACTCTGTATCACAGGTGAGGTTCCCAATGTAATTTAGAAGATGGTGAAGATATTTTTGTAGGAATTTTATTTTTAATCTTTCTTAATGAATTTTGCCCGGGCAGCGGTTTTCAGCCTGCTCTTCTCGATTTTGAAATGCTAAAAGATTTTTTACATGCTCAAATCTAACATGGGAGATACGTTTTATCATACATCTCTGATAGGACTAGGAACTCGATCTCACCTATACTGAGATGAGGGATCTCTGGAAAAATATCCTGATGGCTCTAGGAGGGAGCGAACTGAGTAATTTTGGCATGAGAGATGAGCACATAACCTCTATGCCACAGAGACCCCAAAACTAGAAACTGTGAACAAAAATTAATTCAGCCACATCCTGTTTTTCTATTCAGTTGTCTCCTTCTAGTCTCCTTATAGTCTCCTTCTGATTTCTACTGTACAACCTCCATTATTGTTAATTATGGAATCAAGATGTTGAAAAGAAGTTCAGTCTCAAATGTAATGTATATATATATATTAACAAAAGTGGAAAACATAACATACTTTGCATTTTCATACATTTAAATTTTGTCTTACAGAAAGAAATTATTTGTGTTGTATATATTCTCCAGATTCTGTTTTGAATGCAGCAAATGAAGTAAGCATTCCAAGTAACAGTTTGCACCTACCTGGCCGAGCCAGCCTGGTTCCAAAGTATCATAATGGAGGGGGTGATAAGAAAACAGATGCAGGTATGTATTTGCATTTTAATTTGCTTGTCCCAGTAAATGTTTTATCTTTTTCTCTTTAACGTATTGCTAAATACAAAAATACAAAATTGGGTTGACCGTATATGAAGATTAAATACTGGCCTATTACTAAAATATTTGAGCTTGGTTCCACTTCTATGAGAAAAAAATCTGTAAAATTCTTCTTCTTCTTTTGCTCGTTCTTACGATCAATTTTAATCACTCTTTGTGATATGTTTGATCTTTGCCAAGAACGTGTATACGTTGCACATTGGTTTGGTAAGCCCCTAAACACATAGACTTCTACACGTTTTGGACATGTGCATCCGATTTCAGCCAATCTGTAAAATTAATACCCACCCCTAATCATTGTCCTTTAAGAGAAACTGATTTAGAGACGTCCATGAGAAAATGGTGTCTGCGATAAGTAGATTCAGTTTTTATAGTTTACCCTTGTGCTTTGATAATCATGAAAATTGTGACAGATCCCTTACAAGACGTTGCCATCAACCACAGTAAACGAGTCGGTGGTTTTCAAGTCACCACTTATACGTTCAGTAGTTTGCCATTGCTTTCTGAATGGTGAGTTCTATTTTTACGGTTTGTAACAATCCACTGGAACTAATTTGCTTCCAAATTGCCGTTGTGTATTTTGAACCAGGTACACATGGGTTGTGATTGAGCTCCATACTACTTAGCTACAGATGCCTACAGATGCATAATGTATATTTGTGTTTTTAAAAATGTATTTTGTGTGTGTGCATAATGTCTATTTATATTTGTTAATGTATTTTGTGTGTGTGTCTAATGTCTCTTTGTGTTGCCCGAGTGGTTACTGGGGCCCAAATTTGACAGTCACACAGGAGAGGACAGTCTTTGCAGGATATGCTCTGGTGTCTGTTCTGCCTGCTGACACTGGCAGAGAGCTGTTTGACTTATTCCTAGTCTATATAAATGTTTGTTGAGTCTGCAGTGCGTAGTCGAAATATAATGACCTGGTCTGTTCTGCTTAGGTCTTTGAGGGAGTCTTTTCCATAATCATATCCAGTGTTTGTCTTCCAGTCTACTGCAGATTTACTCTGTATGAGGGTTTTAACCTCTTGAAAAGACAAGGGTTGGTAAATTTGCTCTTTGGCACTGCCCTCCTTAGCTAAGACATTGATACTCTCATTGCCTGCAATGCCACAGTGAGATGGAATCCAGTGCAAGTGAATTTCTACCTTTTCTGAAAGCTGAGCAAGTTCTCTTTTTAGGTTTTGTACTGTGCTGTCAGCGGACTTAGCCTCCAGGGCTTGTATAGCTGACAGTGAGTCTGTGAGAAATACCATCTTGCCTGCAGGTGCTTACAGCTTATTCATGTGCTGTGCTGCCATCAGAAGGGCTAAGAGTTCTGCTTTGTAATTGGAACATATTCTTCCAGTAGGCGCCACTAGAGACACAGTAGTAGCATCTGGGTGTGTAATGTACACTCCTGCTCCACCATTCATGGTTACCTCCATTGCCGATCCATCTGTGTAAATTCTTATCCAGCTGTCTTCTGGAAACATGTAATGGAGATGTTCCATTGTAGTTGTTTTCTTCACTAGATTAGGCTCTGCATCTTTGCTTAACAATTTAGGGATGGAGGTTGAGAAGTTTAGTGCTACTGAGTCTGGTTCCCAGTGATCAAAAAGCAATTCTTCAGGTATGGAATTATGATTTAGTAGTTCCAAGTATGCCCTTCCTATTTTTTTTGCTTTGTGGTTTAGACTTGTACACTTTAGTCTGTTCTTTGTTTTAGCCGCCATTTTTTCATGCAGTGGATGGTGAGGCATCCTTTTGATCCTTTCAAGTTACACATTCAATAATTTCTGTTTGCTTTAGCTAATGCAGAGGAACTGACATTGATCCAGAAACTGGCACAACTCTCAGCCCAGCAAAGTGGAGCAGACATCAAATCCATTAATTTGTTAGATCCTCAAACTGGAGCAGCAAGGGCACAGGCTGCTGGACTTATTTCTGCTAGCTCATATAATGCAGAAACAGCTTGTCAGACTCGAGGTATGGATTTATAACATTATTTTGTGATGAATGGATACTTATAAAAATGTTAAAATATGAAGTGTATGTGAAAGGAAAACATTATGTTTGTTATTTTTATTAAAAACTGCTTTCCAATATCGAAACAAGTAAAAACAAAGTACTGTAGTTTTACAAAAACAATAACAATACACAGCAATTTTTGACCAAAAGGCCCTTATCAAGCAAAGGATACAGCAGAAGTGAAGAATTTCACTCCTTACATGGCACACAACATGTAAAATTAGACAATACATTCTTAATAGTCGTCGATAATGCTTTCCAATAACTGTATCAACACTAAGTTAGTAGATTTATATGTTCATTAGGGGTTCTCTGTGGCCAAATTGGTTAAGACTTCTGCCTTGTGTTCTGAAAGTTGTGGGTTCGAATCCAGACTGTATTGTTCAGTTCACATGTGCATTTTATTGGAGATCCCTATTATTGCTGCTAGAGCTACAGAGTTTGTGCTTCATGCAACACTCTCGACACATGATGTGCCATTTCTGCTGAACGTGACGAAACCATTTGGGGGAACCTGGGGCAATGAATTCAATCCTTTAGATCCTTTAAGTCAGTGGCTCTCAAACTTCTTAATACCGCAACCTTCAATACAGTTCCTCATGTTGTGGTGACCACCAACCATAAAATTATTTTTGTTGCTACTTCATAACTGTAATTTTGCTACTGTTATTCTTCTTCTTCTTCTTCTTCTTCCAACGTTTTCAGACATCGATTTGTATACTTTTAAAGTAGTTAGTGGTCAACCGAGTCCATGTACATCTCCGTATAGTTTGTCTTGGACTGATATGGGGATTGGCCATGTGTTTTTTCTCTGTTCCATGTACGTTGGGCATTCTTGCAGTATGTGTGTCTCTGTCATCTTGCTGGTGCCACATGTACATATGTCAGATGGGCCTATTTTATACTTGTTAAACAGATGGTACCTCAGTCTATTGTGCCCTGTTCGTAGACGAAAAATGACAACCTGTTCCTCTCTACTTAGTTGGTGGTAAGCATCGTCCTTTTCATGCCCTGGGTGATCTCTCAGCCATTTGTTCTTGTAGGCCATTTTTATCTCTACTGTTATGAGTCGTAAGGTGGTGTTGTGGCCTAGGGGTTAGTGACTCGGTCTATTAACCTCGACGTTCTGAGTTCAATTATGCTGTGGACAGTTTGGTTGCAAATTGTTTCGGGTGGATTTTAACAAAAGGACAATGGCACCACCGTTCAGAAATGGCAATGGCAATGGCAAACTACTGAACGTAATAATGCCTAGAAAAATCGCAAACATCTTTACAAAGCTGAGGTTGATTCGCAAAGTCCTGTAAACGATATGCAATTTACTTTTTTTTTTATGAGTCGTAATGTAAATATCTGATATGCAGGATGTATTTTCATTGTTACAAATTGAACATAATTAAAGCATAATGATTAGTCACAAAAACAATATGTAATTATATATTGTGAAATATTTATTTCTAATTATAATAAATATGTGTTTTTCGATGGTCTTAGGCGACCCCTGTGAAATGGTCGTTCGACCCCAAAGGGGTCACGACCCACAGTTTAAGAACCACTGCTTTAAATGTTCATTTTTGTTCATTCTTGCTAAAAGCAAGTAAAGTAGAAATATATCAGAACAGCCAATCTGAAACCTGTGCAGCAACAGCTTGACAAGCAGCAGAATTTATTCTGCAGTCAAAAATCTCCATAGTTACTCCCACTTTCTCCAGAATTAAAATATAATGAAAGTAATTTTCTTTGGCAAATCTATATCTAACAGCTTTTTTAATTGCATTTTTTTTTTCTTGCATGCAAAAATGCTCAGAAATAATGATCATTGCAGAGCTTGGGTTCAAGTCTAAAGTCGAGGAATTGACTTCCTTGCACTGGGTTTTACCTCATATGACTAGGTCTCTCTCCATAGAAATGGCACCACCAGCCGAAAGTATGGCACAAAGCACAAACTCTGTAGCTCCTGCAAAATTCTTAGGGTCTCTGAAAAAAATTCGCTAGTGAACAGAACAAGGCTATCCTGATTCGGAATCATAACCTTCAGAATGCAAGGCAAAGGTTTAACCACTTAGCCACAGAGACCCTCTTGGGTTCAAATCTGCTCATACCTGCTGCCTTGCAGGTTGGCTGGGACAGTCAAAGGCTGACGGAGAGCGAACCCAGTAAACTTTGGTTGAAATCGACACGCCGCCTAAGGACAAGTACTAGAGCTCCACATGGTACTGATGATGTGACGTAAAACAAACGTTCTTGGCAAAGGCTGTTTATATATCACAATCGCCCGAGTGGTTACTGGGGCCCAATTGGGGTTGTAGAGTAGAACCACTGTTACCTGCCATGTATGTCATAAGAGGCTACTAAGGAGGTTGGGAGTGGGGCTAGCTACCCCACACCGTAAAAACACTAGATGGCTACAGAACGGAGAGCGAACCAAGTAAACGTTGGCTGAAACCGAACACACCACTGAAAGATAAGCACCAGAGCTCCAAATGGTGCCGAAGATGTGACATAAAACACACCATTGCTAAGGCTGCATGAATCAGATTTCCACAGGAATAGAATTTATGGGGAAATCTGGTACATCGGTCTGGGCGGTGATCAAGAGAGAGAGATATCACAATAAGAATGATAAAAATGGCAGAAAAAGAACAATCGCGAGAGAAAGAAATAGAGAAATCTGCTCATGAAATACTGCTATCAACTAATTTGTTTATCAAAGTAGCTTTTTCATAGTCAACATCATCATCAAGAGCTGTTCTGGATCTTTACAACTTCCCTGTGTACTACTTCTATTGTTTGTTTATTTTCTTCTGCAATCATCACTAATTTTAGATGAACACTCCAAAATCTTTGATATAAACTGGGTTTTTTTTTCCCGGATTTCAATTTCACCATACTGTTATTGACTGATCTGTCGTCCTGTTGAAATGTAATATATTTTAAAATTGTTGTTCACTATTTTATCTCCCATCCAAACTCTAACAACTCCCCTCTTGTCATAAAAAGCCTAATGTTCTGTGATTTTCTTACTTAGTACATTGATTTTACTCAAAATCTCTTTATTGATTTTGTTAACAGTCCATGAGATTCTTAATATTCTTCTGTAGATGTAATCCTTTGCTAAAACCCCAAATCTGGAGGATCAGAATGTCTGCTTTGGTCTGACCCTTACCCATGCAGACCTATCCAGCTTAGTATGAACTGCTTGCAGTAAAACATTCACTGACATTTCTTGAGAGGGTGGTTATGGTACTCAAACTGCCAAAGTAAAAAACGATAAATACTAATGATGGTAGTTTTTAAAAATAGTTAATTGTGACATTCTCTATTCATTTCATCATTATACAAATATCTCTCTCTTGCGATCACCGCTTAGACTGATGTACCAGATTTCCCCATAAATTTCGTATTCATGTGGAAATCTGATTCATGTAGCCTTAGCATGTGTATGTTCATCACATCTTTAATGCCGTTTGGAGCTCTGGTGCTTATCCTTTGGCGATGTGTCCGGTTTTAGCCAGCGTTTACTGGGTTCGCTCTCCGTCAGCCTTTGCTGTCCCCAGCCGACCTGCAAGGCAGCAGGTTGCTATTCTCTTTTAGGGTAGCTACCCTTAGACAACCTTCCCTCCCAGGTTGTTGAGCGTCATCTGCCCAGGTTATCAGTCTTTTTTTTAACTAGTTGGCCTGCCTTCCAGTTTTGTGTATGGTTTGTTCCACTAGCCGTTGATTGTCCCCAATTGAACTACAAGGCAGTAGTGGTTCTCTGCAAGGGGAAACGCGGTTATTGTTCTCTGGATGGAGACCCCATCTTTGAGGCTCGCCACCATTTTGTCCACCTCTTGTTTCTTTGGGTGCCCTTCGCCCATTTCTGCTTGTGCCCTCGTCCACCGACTGGGCCCGCCTCTTTCTCTTCATCACTTGTGCTCACATTGTTCTACTGGGCGACACCTTACCCATTTGTATCTCACTATGCACAGTGTACAGTTTATCACCATTTGGTAGGAACGTTTGCACTGGATTCAAGCCTCTGCTGCGCTTTCCAGTTTTTCTGCACATTTGATCATTATACAAATATAAAACACTAAGGAACAATATTATATGTGTTTGTAATATGAACTTTGCCAGAGTGTTTACTGGGGCCCAAATTAAGGGTTTAAAGAATAGAACCAATGTTACCTGCCAAACATGTTGTAAGAAGCGACTAAGAAGGTTGAGTATGGGGGGGGCTACCTACCCTACCTTGTAAAAACACTAGATAGATACAGACACCACAGCCAGGGAAATTCATAGCTTGCCACCCGAGGAAGAAAAAGTTGGAGACAGACTACAAGAAAATGGGGAAAGAGTGCAGAGATCTGGAAAGGATGACCTTGGATAGGAGGGCTTGGAAGAGCTTGGTTGGGACCTTGCCTCTTTGCCTATTGGTGAAGGATGAAGAGGAATATGAACTTGGATAAGTTAGTAAAATTGAAGCTTGCAAGTTTCTTAATCTCTATTTTTTCTAGGTGTTACTACCTCATGCATGGGAACAAGTACAGATTCTGTCGTTAGTAAAGCTAGAATACTATATGGACATCTCAAACACGGTAAATTATTTTTTATGCTTATATGTGGGTAGGGATTTATTGTCTGATTGTATATGTTATGTCTGCCATATAGGAAGTCTAAATTTCTTCTCTTCTTTTGTATTCTTTGCTTGATAAATGCCTTTTGACCGAAACATTGCTGTATCGAATTGAATATGCAGACATCGGTGCAGAAATCGAGTGTGCTGGTCTACTTGTAGGCACATAACTGACAGATCTTACAATCGCTTTTAGACTTAGATAACATACAAATCACAAAGAGTGGTTAACAAGTGGTCGATGTTGAGCGCTCAAAGAAGAAGAAGAATTGTTTTGCATTTGTCACTGGCAATCTATGCTCTGAATTTGTTATGTGTAGAAGTTAACAGAAACAACAAAAATGCTTGAAGGATTAGCAGAGAAAACATAAAATAATGTGCAAAAATATATGAAGAATATATTGAAACAATTATTATGAAGTTGGTCAAAGATAGATATGTAAATGTTTATAACCTGTTTGTTTACATTACAGAAAAAAGAGATTATGAGCCACCAACCATTTTTATTGACCTCCGAGGTTTTGAACGACAGAAGGAAGAGGAAAGACAAGGATTAAAGAATGTACAGAGAGTATTAAGGATAAACCCAAGTCAAATGTGAGTTTTAAATATTCATAAAGTGTTCTGCCTTGAGAAAGATTGCTGTTCATTAAAATGGTTTAGCACATTGACTACCATCTTCAAAATCACGCTGTGGCCAAAGTAATTTTTTTTCTTCATATTTTTCCATTCCACAACTGTATATACAAATTAAGCTGTAATTATCTTATTTCTTAGAGAAATTTGATTTTTTTCCCCTTTTTTCCGATCTAGAAGCACTTGAGCTGAAAGCTTTCGGCCTCGGTGTCATGGACATCGAACCCTTCGGTTCAGTACCACGAACACCGTAAATCTTGGGAACCTGTAGCTTTTCTGCCAGTCCGCTGAGTTGAACCCGCACATACAGAGGACTTGTCACCCATAGTCCAACGCGCTACGAACACGCTGGGCAGACGGGCAGAGAAATTTGATAAATAAGATGTTATTTTGTTATATAAATGAATAAACATTTATCAAAAGCTAACGCAATGTGAAAGAATAAACTAAGAACTGGTAACAGTTAAAATGAGTTAAAGTAATTTTCTTGCTAATTTGACTATTAACTCTTTCCACGCTGAGTTATTTCTCCATTTTTAAACTGTTAATTAAAGGAGGTTACAAAAAATCATAACTACTCGTCAATTAATAAACATACAGTATATATATATATTCGTATATATACTGTATATATATTATTATATACAAAATTGAAGAAAACTGACAACCTAATAGAATAACAAGGTTAATAAGTAGTATAAATAAAACAGTAGAAGTAAAACTAGAAAGACTTCTTATAAGGAAGAACTCTATGGCGCAGTGTGCGGCTAATGGCGTTCAACGGATTTCCACCGTGGCGCAGTGTGAGGCAAAAAGCGTGGAAAGAGTTAAACAGATACTGTGCAGTCTGCAGTATATGGCCAAACGAGACAGATGAACATGTTTATGTGCCTGAGTGGTTACTAGGGCCCAAATTTGGAGTGTAAAGAATAGAACCACTGTTACCTGCCATGCATGTCGTAAGAGACGACTAAGGTGGTTTGGCTGAAATTGAATGCACGTGTCCTAAACATGTACAAGTCTATGCATTTAGGGACCTACCAAACCAATGTGCAACATATACACGTTCTTGGCAAAGATCAAACATATCAGAAAGAGTGATTAAAATTGGTCGTAAAGAACGAAGAAGATCAAAAGCTAACGCAATGTGAAAGAATAAACTAAGAACTGGTAACAGTTAAAATGTGTTAAAGTAATTTTTGTGCTAATATAACTTTTAAACAGGCACTGTGCAGTCTGCGGTACATGGCCAAACGAGACAGATGAACAGGCATCGACTGCAGCATTAAGTAGTTTATGAATTAAGAAGGAACAAATGTAAAACTTCTTCTTCTTATTCTCTTCCACCATCTTCTTCTTTATAGAAATAAAACTAATGCTTGTTAAAATTGATAATGAGGTCACAGATCACACTTGAGGATCTAAACTTCAAGTACCTCTGAAGTCGGAAAAACCTGCCTTCATGGCAAGGGACACCCGTAAACACAAAATTCAATCTAAAGCGCCATCCCAGGTGCCATGTCTATGCCTGAAGTCATAGCGGGCGAATGCAGAAGAAGAAAGATGAAGATAATGAGGTCAGCTGCATTAAAACTATACACCAAAGATCTTAAGTCAAATTATTTACTTCATTATATTGGGAATGTCTATATGGTTTCGTCCCTACTGTTAGAAATGACAATATTTGTCATGAGTAACTTATTGTTTCTCTATTTTTTTAATCACCATTTTATAAAAGTGTTTCTTCTTCTTCTTCACCTTCAACTCCAACAGAGCACTGGTCTTCAACAAACTTCTTCTAGTTTCCTCTAAGACCCCCTTCCTCCAGGTCAGATAAATGGAACACATTATAGAAAAGAACACTTACAAACACATGCAGATACCACTACATAGCATTGTCAAGGCAAAAGCTCATGCCGCTGATCATTGAAGAAGAAGAAGAACTCTTCCAATTCTTTGCATGTTTTACTATCCTTTAATATCAGCCTCAGTTTTCTTCTCCAGGTCTGTCTAGGCCTTCCCTAATCCTCTTCCTGCGGGTTCCAAAACAATGCCTGTCTTGCAATGCTTCCAGTTGGATAACAGTGTTTACATAAGAATAAATACAAATCAATAACAATCCCAAAAAAAATCGAACTCAACAAATTGGCTTAGAAAAAAGCATATGAAGTAATTTAAGCAATTATCAAAGTCAATCTTTAATTTAATGTGGGAAAAATACCACTCAGGTCAAATAAAATATGAAGCTTTCCAGCCATCTAGACAGGACAGGTCATCATTTGCTCAATAGGCACAGGTCACAGCATACCGAGACATCATCTATACCACGCATACAAGATTGACATGACAAATGTGGGCCTGTTGTTCTTGCTTTTTTAACAGCGGAACACATGTTGTAGATCTTCTTAACATATACTAGGTCATTGAGTAGCTTTTTGTCATACATTGTCTTGACTCTATTTAACTTTACAGCAATTTTGGTAATCTAAAGTTGGCTGTTACTTTTGTCAAAATAATTATGAAATTTGAAAGCAAAAGAAGAAACGAAGAAGAAGGTGATGAAAAAGAAGAGAGAAAGGAGGAGAAGAGCACAAAAAATACCTGTGTATCAGTTTCTTTTAGATGTGTTTTTAAAGCACAGTTTTGTTTACTTTTTTCAGCCAGAATGATAGCTCTAGTGATGATGATGATGAAATGGTTGAACGCTGTAACTGGCGTCTAACTCGGCAGCAAATCAAACAAGACTTGTCAGCTCATGGGGCATCTTCCACTGTCCATCATGTTGACAAACAAGATAAAGAACCAGTAGCAAAACTCGAATACAAAAAGCCACCACGTGTCATTACTTTACAGGTTCGTATTTTAACATTTGTAGATTCAGATTCTTCATCTTGTTCAAATGCTTCATATCAACCACTTGTTAAACCACTTTTGTGATTTTATGTGTCTGAGCCTAAAGCGATTGTACATTCTGCCAATTATGCGTCCTACAAGTAGGCCAGTACATCCGATTTCTGCAACTTTTATTTACTAGGATAGCTTCCTAGGCCCCTACCTCAGTCGCTCTTACTGCATGCCTTGTAGGTCACAGTTTTACTATTCTTTGCCCTTTGAGCCAAGCAACACATAAGCGAGTGTTGATTCAGATTAAGATTATGTGACTACATCAAGTGGGATGGATTAGCATAGTGCATAAACGTTTACTTTTCAATTCGAACACAAGAGAGTTGTGGGTTAAATCCCACACTTGTTTCGCATGCAAGGAAAGGAATTTCTCCTCCTGCATACTACGCACTAGAAATGTGAAGTTACTCATACCCCAAGGTCTAAAAAGGCTACAGGAAATTTTATTTTATTTATCTACATTAAACATTTGCTATTACTGATCTCCAATTCTGTGTCTCCTATCACCCAGCTTGTATACTCTAACATACCACTGTTATTCTGTTTTCTTAATTATTTCTACCCCTCCCTCATTTCTGCTGCTGTTTTCCTTTTTCTGTTCTTCTTTAATCCTCTTCTGCCCAGCATGTTCATAGCGTGTTGGGTGAGGGTGGCAAGCCCCTGTGAGTGCGGTTCAGTTCCACAGGCTGGCAGAAAAGCCACAGTTTCTCCAGATTTACAGTGTTCATGGCACCAAACCAAAGGGTTACGATGTCCATGGCACCGAGCCAAAGAGCTGAAAACTCAAGTGCTTCTGGATCGGAAAAAAAATAAAAATAAATCCCTTTTCTATTATGGTTTTCATCAGAGTGCTATCTCAAGGCGTTGATTATAAACTCTTTAGAAAGAGATTATCCTTTCTGCAGAAATGTTGCTGAAGTGTTGATACATTTGTGTTGCAGGCTCAGGCAGCATAGAATAGTAGCACTGTAACCTACAATTCATGTCGTAAGAGGTGACTGAGTAGGAGCCTAGAGAAGCTACCCTAGTAAATAAAATGACTCGTAAAATTGATGTGCTGGATTGTACGTTGTGCCAGAGTTGCGCCTACAAGTAAGCCAGCACATCCAATTTTGCTTACTTGTAGGGCATAACTGGCACAACGTACAATCGCTGTTAGTCTGAGATCACATACAAATCACAAAGACTGGTTTAACAAGTGGTCAATATGGAGCATTCAAAGAAGAAGAAGTAGTGGATTCTGGGATAACAATTAGTTTTAACACTGACAATTGAGTCCTAAAGCTTACAGCTTAATTAGTTATAAATGATCACCCCCTCCCCATTCAGTTGCTGTAATGTATTGTAGTAATCTTGAACTTGATGGTTAAGAAATATAATGCTGGTGTGTATCACCCTTTTGATCTGAGAGATTCATTGACTTCAGAAACAATTGTGTCCCCTCAGTCTCTCATTTTCAAAGATATCGTCATCATCAAGTAGCTGGCCCTTCTGAAACTTGGTACCCATGACAGCAGTCCTGAATACCTCTCTGTTCTGTGCAATTTGACTGGCGTCAGCTACGGACATTCTCAGATCGTCAATGACATCTTGCAACCATTGACATCTAGGCCTTCCTCTCATTCTTCTACCAGGCACCATTCCTTCCAAAATTACCTTCTCTAGGCACTCATGTTGTTTGATGTGTCCGAAATATTTAATTCTATTCAAAGATAAGGAAATATTTGTATAGTTTGTTTTTGCAAAGTACAGTAAACATTTTCATTATATTGTCTTTGTAAAACTTTGTATATGTCATGTTGTGTTCACTTTCACCATTGGTAATTAGTTTCTGAGCAGTCTAACATGTTCTAAATAAATATAGAAATTTACAAATAATTGACAGCTGTTTAATTAGAACAATTTTTGTCTTTTCAAGAGGTCAAAACCCTCATACAGAGAAAATCTGCAGTAGACTGGAAGATAAACACTGGATATGATTATGGACAAGATTTTCTCAAAGACCTAAACAGAAATTATATTCCGCCGACATACCGGACACTGCAGACTCAACAGATACATAGACTTGGAATAATTCAAACAGCTCTCTGTCAGCGGGAAGAACAGATGCCAGAGCATGTCCCACAAGACTGTCCTCTCCTGGGTAAGCTGAGAAGCAATATGTGACCACACCTAGTCGACTTAATAACTAAGCTTTGGGGGAAACCTGACTGAAGCTGACTGCCCAGTATGAGGTCCACAGTAAACTAAGCGCATGACAAGAGATCGTCACAAAAAGATGGTATCTGGTATTTTTCACATTGATTTATCTTATGATTTTTACTCAATTGTCTGCCTTTGTTCTGGCCGGATATTGTAACAAACATAGTTATTTTTCTTTATAGGAACATGCTGCAAGAAAACAGTCAAATACAGCTTCAAATACTATATCTGCTGTGGATAGTGATAGAACAAAGCATGATGAGAGTGACAACAAAACAACAGTGGAGATGCTAGAAATGGAGAGAGAGAAAGAGAGGCAAATGAAAGAGGCAATGTGAGTTAGGAATAATGTGTTTTTAAAAAGTCCATATCGGATATTTCCATGTTTAATATTTGTGTCTATATTTGTAATGTGAGCGTCTGTAGCTCAAGCGGTAGTGAGCTCGATCAGAAACCCAAGCATACCTGGTTCAAACCCCATGGTGAGCAAGTTTGGAAGCAAATTCGTTTCCATGGAAATTTTACAAAAGGTAAAAATAGACCTCACTGTTCAGAAAGCAATGGCAAACTACTGAACGTATAAGTGGTGCCTAGAAAATCAACGACTCATTTACTGTGGTTGATGGCTACGTCCTGTAAAGGATATACCACGATTTTCATTTCCTATTTGTAAGATGTTCGGGTGTGAAACAGGGCTGCGTTATGTCACCTATGCTGGGATAGCTATAGACTGGATCATGCACAAATGTACCCAAGATGATCAACTAGGCATCAAATGGCTTAATAACAGCGGACTATTTGATCTTGACTTTGCCGATGACTTGGCCATATTGAATTCAACCACACAAGCAACCCACAAACTAACGAGCAATCTTTGCACACTTGCAGAGCAGGTTGGTCTCCAGATTAATTCTGCCAAGACCAAAATTATGGACCTCACAAACTTGACATACAAGATCTCCAACTGCTAGCAACGAACCGCATCACATGGAGATCTAAAACCTCTGCCCTATTTGCCGCCTTTGGCACGAAAGGAACAAACTAACTAACTAAACTATTTGTAAGATATTGTATTGAATGTGTATAGAGGATACACAGTCTTCAGCATCAACAAGATAAAAATGATAGTGATTTCAAGAAAACTGAGAAAAAGTCAGATTTTGTTGGCAACAGGTAATTTCTATAGCTCCTGTAAAGAAGAAGAAGATATCTTGAAAACTGCAGCAGAAATACCTTGATGAAACAATAAGAACAGTTAACCACCTGAACATTATCAATTAGAAAACTTCCAGACTAAAAATTTAAGATTTTTTAAGTTAAAAAAGGTTGACAATAAAACAAAAATGACTACAAATATATATCAGAATCAGAACACAAATATGATTTGTGGGTGATGGTCATTGTTGATGAAGGTCTACATCAAATATTGGACATGAGAATTTTATTGGAGGTTGTCCTTGTAAAAGGATGAGACAAGATGAGTAATGGAATGACATGTAGGTACCAAAAGTTTAATCTCTGCAGATTTTAATGAAACATTCTCGTTGTTGTGGTTTTCTCATATCTACTAAACTGAAGGAGTTTGACAGCTGCAACTAGAGTATTAAGTAAGTCAAGTGTCAGAGAACTTGTCTTCTGGTATTATAAATACAATTTCCTTTAACCTTTTCAGATCTTAAAGTATGAAGCCACTTCACTTCACATTTATAGTCCCTAGTGGGCAGGAGGGCCAATTACTTTACTCATGTATGGAGCGTTGAGTGTTGGATTGAACTCACTGCCCTTTTTTTTCTGAGTCAATAGACAAACGCTTTTATATTACACTAATCAACTCCTTCTAGTAATAGCCGCCATGCAAGCGATGATGACAACAATCTCAGACGTGTACTGTTGCACCTCTCTGGTGTGTGCGGAGGTGACTGCAGAGTCCAATCCTAGAACAGAATCCCCGACCACAGGTGGGGCATACATGATCAAGGTTAGACATGTGCGTGTTTTGTGCTCTGTCGTTTCGCGCTGCTCGTTTTCTCTGTGACTCAACAATACGATGATTCTCAGCTATTCGGGTTCCTCTTTGTTGTTACAGCGCCACATTTGGCGATCTTGCGCAAGGGATTCCCAGCACGTATTGTCTATATCGAAGCATTTCAGAGACACTTTAAGAGTGTCTTTAAAGCGTTTTTCTGTCCACCAGCTAAACGTCTGCCCCTTCAAGCTCGCCATACATCAACTGTTTTGGGATGCGTTTTCAGGCATTCGAGCAACGTGACCGACCCATCTCAGTTGGGCCTTCTGCAACAGGGTGTTGATGCTTGGGATCTTTGCTCTTGTGAGGACTTCGCTGTCTGGAATTTTGTCCTGCCAGTTTATTTTTAGTATTCTGCGTAGACAGCTTGTGTGGAAATGGTTTAATTTTCTTGCGTGTCTGCTATACACTGTCCATGTCTCGCTTGCGTACAGCAGCGTGGTTAGCACTATGGCCTGGTAAACTTTCAGCTTTGTGACTATGCTTATCCCCTTCCGTTCCCACACAGTGACACGTAACCTTCCGAACGCAGCACTGGCTTTGGATATCCTATTGTGGACCTCAGAATCTATGTTTGCTGATCTGGATAGGAGGCTGCCAAGATAAGCAAAGTTGTCCGCTGACTGGAGACGCTGGTGTTTAATGTTGATGACTGGATCGTAATACTGTTCTCTAGGGCGGGCTGGAACATGACCTCTGTTTTTGGTGTTAATGGTGAGGCCAAACCTATCACAGGCCATTGAGAACTTGTCCATGTAAGTCTGCATTTCTTCCACAGAGTTGGTAGCGAGGGCACAGTCATCCCCTTCTAGTATTGCCTAAAGCTTACCATGTTTCATCTGAAAACTAACCACTGCAGAAAACAATATGCTATTATTTATTTAGCAGAGTCACTTCTACAGACTCAAGATCTCACGCACAAAGGAATGTTCATGCAGTGCTGGAATTCAAACAACTTTAGATCTTCTTCTAATCTAGTCTCTGGCTCTTGAGAGATTATCTGGTGTACTTTTCTTAGAAAGTTTGAGATCTTCTTCTTCTGTTTCTGGATTCTGATAAAGTGATTATGCTAGATCCTTAAATTTGTTACCAGAACAAATTTCACAGAATTTTCCATGTCCAGATAGCAGCCGCCCAATTTCCACCTGAGTTCTGCACCCGCTGAACGAGTCTGTTATAAGTTATCAGTTAAATGAGGACTATCATCATAGCACTCTGGACATGTCCATAGGTGCTCTGATCTCCGCCTCAACAAATTCAACAGCGTCCAGCGGCCCACAATTCTGATTTTCCAGATTATTTAAGGTTTGGTGGCCATGAGGCATGTGCTTGTTTGCTCATGTCTTGATAAAGATACTTTGCTTGAAACTTTAACTTTATTGATCTTTTTCATTTGAAAACTGCATTTTAACCATCTTAAAATATTTAAAAATTATACATTTACTTAGGAAGCAAAGAGAGCAGAGAATGAAAGAACAAGAACAGAGAAGGAGAATGAGTGAATATATTACAGAAGGCAGGTCTGTAGCAACAACACAAGGAAGAAATCAACAGGGAGAATACTCTAATTGTTTTTGACATTGTGAGTTTAACAAAATGTCATAGTATGTATGATGCAAATCACAAATAAATTTTAATTAAAAAGATACATGTTAGAAGCTGGAAAAATAGCTTTCAAATGTTAAAAAGAGGAACAAAGAAAGAATAGTTTATAATAAAGTTACATATTTTATATACAAACACCAGTTTAAATTTTGTTTTCAAGTAACATTTTCTGTACAGAATACTTTAAAAAAACTTCTCAAGCAGTTAATTCTTATTCTGTCAGTTTCAGTTTCAGTTTGGAATATCTTCGTTGCGCTCCGGACATGTCCATAGGTGCTCCGATCTCCTTCGCAATATCTCCAACAGCGTCCAGCGACTGACCGTACCAGTTCGATTTTGATTGATGAGCTTACTCACGTACCTGTTATGCTATTCTTTTCTCACTAAAGTTTAGTACCCACTCAATCGCAACCAAAGGGTGGGTGCCTTCAATAAATGCATAATGGCACAATAAAACTGCTTTAAACAAACTCAGAGTACTCTCATTTGAAAGATTGAAGATGCTCTGAGTTTTACATGTTGTCAAGTTCACTTGTACTCGTTGTGGCACTTCCGGGTAAGGTCAAATTAACAAAATTAAAAATGAAAATAAAATCTATGGATTTTGGCTAAGATTAAAGTGTAGTGCCCACTTGATTGTTGCTCTCCTTCTTCTTCTTTGCGTTTGTTCTTTACGACCAATTTTAATAACTCTTTGTGATATGCTTGATCTTTGCCAAGAACGTGCATACGTTGCACATTGGTTTGCTTCCCTGAACGCATAGACTTCTACACCTTCAGGACACATGCATCCGATTTCAGCCAAACCTCCTTAGTCGCCTCTTACAACATGCATGGCAGGTAACAGTGGTTGTATTCTTCACAGCCCAGATTTGGGCCTCGGTAACCACTAGGGCGTGATCATTGCTAAAGTGTGGAAGCCTTCAAAAAACCTATAATGGCACAATAAAACCCACTAAAACAAACTCTGAGCGATCTTCTTTGAAAAATTGATGATATCTAGAGTTTACACTTTCATCTGTACTGGGTCCACTCGTTGTGGCACTTCTGAGTAGGGCCCAATAAAAAAAATTATTATAAAATCTGTATGTTGAAAGAAGAAGATGGAGTTATGTTGAGTATACTCTGAGACAAAATGATCAAAGAATCATAAAGTAGGAAAATGGGGAAGGCAAATGAAGTAGGAGGCAAATAGTTCAAGAAAGGAAGGATGCACTAGGGAAATTCGGAAACAAACTATGCTTTGTATGATGTAACAACTGTTATAAGAAGGGAAGATAGAAATATGGTGGGTATACCTTGAGAAGAAATGATTAAAGAATACCAAAGCAGAAATTGAAGTGGGTGGCAAAGGTTTCAAGACAGAGAGGACGCCCTAGGGAAACCCTGAAATCAACTTTGCTCAGAGAGTCAAGAAATATACTTTATTCCATGGATGAGATTGAGTTAGTTGCCCATAACAGAGTGGTATGGAGAAATTACTTGTAGGCCCTATGTAACATATAATGGTACAAGAGGAATACACACATATATATATACATATGATGTGATTTTCTAAATCCTATGACCTTTAAAGTGCATTGTGTGTTTTCTGAAAATGCAATGATTGCTAAAATACATGATGTTTTTGTGGAGAAAGCTGTCACCTCTAAGATGTATGATGATTTTACCATGAATGTTTTGATATTGATTAAAGTGATTTCTTTAGATGCATGTATGTTTCTGTTTCAATTGTTTTCAATTTCAGGAAGGGATTTACTGGTTTTATTATATATTAAAAAGAATTTTATATGTTTAGCTTATATTAGAAGAGATTTTGCTTTTTCAGGATATATTATTTGGAATTTTGCATTTTGATAATATATTAGAAGGAAGTTCTCATTTAAGAGTTAGGAGAAGCTAGCTGACCACAACTCTGTTGGATGCAGCACAAGATGCAGAACACACCTTTTAGACCGATATATAAACAAACTATAGACTTGCATTTTGTTAAAGATAAACTTTTTTAATGTCCTTGAAAAGCATCTTTTAGTGCTACTTTGTAAATAAATGTGCGTTTTAAGTGCTGGTTACAATATCTGTTTCAGTGAGTTTTTACTACACACTGTTGTCTACTTTACATTCAAAACCATTTATCCATCTTACAGTTCTGTAGTGATATATTTTTTTTACATTATTTTGAACTCTAGCTAATTTATGTAAGAAAGAGTAACCGTTGTCTTAACAGACATTTGAAAAAGTTGTCTTGTCAAATATTTGAAAATCAATATTTTATGTTGGCAACTCTGAATAAAATTCTATAAAATATTGATCATGTTTACAATGAGTTACTTCCTCCAAGTTCCTTATTAATTGTATGAAACAATAATTTAATGTTTGTTGGCACAAGAACAGAGCAATTATGGGGTGACCCGTTGCAGTGAAGTTGGAACCGTCATATGAACTATGAACTATTTAATGGTTACAAATTTGTACTGTTTGAAACTTTATGCTGTTCAAACATTTATATGTTTTTGAATTTTTTTTTACTGTTTGCAATTTATTATTATTTGCAATTTTATTATGTTCAATTTTATTTTTTATGTTTTAAAAATCTGTTGCAAATTTATACTGTTTATAATTGTAATATTTCATCAAGAAATATTTTTTGAAATATTGGTTATTGTTTATTGGTTACTGAACTGAGGGACTTCAGGCAGACCCATAGGTGCTCACTCTTCCCTAACAGATACCGAAGAGTATGCATACTGGTGGTTCCAATGGTTTGCTGGATAAACACACTTCTCTCTCTCTGCCCTCAAGAATGCCGAAATTAATTTGTAAGAAATATGAATCACAAATGACATAATTAATACAATACTGCCAGTAAGCACATCAACAGAAAATGTTAATTACCAACATTACGCATATAGTATATATTTTAATATATATATATATATATATATTATATATATATATATATCATCATTACCTCTTTGTCTCAGGAGACAATAGGTGTTGCGTCACGTAGTATGTTCTGTGCTGAATCACAACGTTTCATGTGGCTGTAATGGCCTATTCTGGAGTGGCAATCCTTGCCACAGTTGCTGCAGGTAAAACTGAAGACTAGAGCCGATACATGGGATGTTCTCTCTGCCTCTGTGCTCTCTTTTGCCTCCACATGTGATGTTGTTTTTCTTCTTTTCTTTTGAGCCGTCACATATATATATTGTTAAAATAAAAGAACCTTTTCTCTTACCATGAGGTATATTGAGGAATACAGGGTTAGGCTTGTATATTTCATTGACTGTTGGCACACACAGGTCATCTTTACGTTCAAATGCTTTTCTGGAACCTAATGAAGGCTGTGTTGACCTGAAGAAAAATTCATGCCCACTGTGGAATTGAACCCGAACAGCACATCTAAGAAGCAAGCCATGTATATATTATGATATCGAAAGTTTCTAGAATAATGTATACATATTTTGTTGTACCTCAAAATAATGTATATACATTTTCATGGATAATACATATATATATATCTTCATCATCAAGTGACACTTACTGTCACATTGTAATCGTATTACAGTAACAATGTGTTGTATAATTTTTTATCAAAGATGGTGTCATCAGCATGACCCTATCAATAACAATAGGTTATTCTTTTGAAAACATCCTACTTAATATTGCTATTATAATTTGATCAAAGTTCACATGTATCCTTTATGTATATACATTATGGGATGGATTAGCGCAAAGCAAAAAGGTTTGCTTATTGACGGGGACTTAACAAGTTTGTGGGTTCAATAAACACTCGACGTTTCATATGTGAGGAAAGAAATTGACCCTCCTAACTCTTATACACTAGGACTTAGAAATATGAAGTGAAAACACATTATACCCTAAGGTCTAAAAAGGCTGCGGAAATTTATTTTATTATATACTTTATATGTATATTATGACCATTTGCATTCACAGGAAGTATCTTATGAGCCTGCTCCCACTACTCTTCCAAGTGTTCTGCCTTCTGAGACCCTGCTTTTGACTGTTAACCTGTCCAGCAATGGTGAAATTTGTCAACATAGGAATAGATCTAATCGAAGTGTGGATACTGGTATGTCTTAATAATTGACTCACTCTGTGCCATATAGCAATAATTTTGAAGATTGGTTTTTGACTTCTGGACACCAGTAGTTCCAAGCATGACTCACTTTTTTACATCAAGACTGGGTCTGTCTGTCTGTCTGCATGCATGTCTGTTGTTTATTCCTGTTGTGCCTTTCAACCTTCAGGGTATGCAGAGTTCTGGCAAGTGCCCTTGAGTGCGCTTCGTATATGGTGTTTCCCACTGCTTCTGATATTTCTGAGATCCATTATTTTTTGCCTGAGTGGTTACTGGGGCCCAAATTGGGGTGTAAAGAATAGAACCACTGTTACCTGCCACACATGTCATAAGAGGTGACTAAGGAGGTTGGGTGTGGGGCTAGCTACCCCACACTGTAAAAACATTAGATGGCTACAGAACGGAGAGCGAACCGAGTAAACGCTGGCTGAAACTGGACACATTGCCGAATGGATAAGCACCAGAGCTCCAAATGGCACTGAAGATGTGACGAAGGGTACACTAATGCTAAGGCTGCATGAATCAGATTTCCACATGAATAGAATTTATGGGGAAATCTGGTACATCAGTCTGGGCAGTGATCGCGCGAGAGAGATCCATTATTTGCGTGGACACCCTTTGGTCTCAAAACTGTTTTATCTAAATAGTAGTGCTTGTTGTGATGTACTGTTGGACATTAATAGTGTTACATAGCCAAACCATTTGGTTTGCTTTGTTTCTTAATATGCTCTAGCAGTGATATTGTTCATACCAAGTCTCTAAAAGTCTTATTTTTTATCTTACCTCTCATTTTTACTTCCACTATTTTACTCAAGTATTTCATCTCTGTTGTTGTAATTTTAATTGTTATTTGCTGTAAGTGCCCAATTCTGACACTGATAGTATATATATATATATATATATATATATATATATATATATATATATATATATATATATATATATATATATATCACACACACAAACACTCTTTGTTTCAAATGATTGAATCCGAAGTCAACTCGTGAATTGGTGGACAGCATTCAGAGATAACATCTCAAGACATTGACTTGGCTGTACACACCTGGACATGTAGTAGTGCCGGGTAATGAACATGCTGAATTTCTTGCAAAAAATGCACAGACTCAAGTGGGCAAAGTATGGACACACCCGATGTCATCAATACGGTACACTCTCATTTATTTTATATGGGTGAGTCTCAGACACTGGAGGGAGTGCAAAATTAGAAGTTAAGTTTGGACATGTCAAACAGTGTCGCCTTCATGGTAGATAGAGAAGATATACTGATCAACTTCTCATGGGTTTCAAAGTGGACTTTGGGATGGCTACTGCAGCGGAGGATGGAGCATGCATGGGAATGCCCATCGATCACATAATCTAACGTAACTGTTTGCATTATTATATTTATCTTATGTTTCTATTATATTCTGGAAACATTTTGATGGGTTTTTTTAAAATACATTTTTCAGAAGAGGGCATATCTGCTACATACATCACTTTACTTTCCTGGCTTCTCTCCCTTGTACCCCAAGAGTTCAACCACCCAGGGACTCCTCCTTCTACCTGTGCTCAAACCATAGTCACAGGTTCAACATTCCATGTTGTAGGTTTACAACAGTTGTGGATGGAGGAGGAATTAAGATTGTATGTAGTAGTTACACCATCAGAAGCATTTTATTCAGAAACTGGCAGACACTCTTGTCCTAAGAAAGGGAAGGTAATTATAAACATATGCTGTATTAGTTATATCCCTTGAGCTTTCATTGCTTCAGCTTTCTCTATTTGGAAATTGGGAATAGTTGAATATAATAAGGTTTTGCTAAAAAGATGAGAAGAAGAAGACCACCAAAAAATGGGTTCAGGATGTGACTGATGATTTTAATATGGCGGTTGCATAGTTATATCTGACTTATGAGATAAATTTTAAAGGACTGTAAAGGTAACTAGCAAAGTTCTGTTCATGACAAGCCATTGGATGATGAGTTTGTATAAACTATTTATAAGACAGAAATTTATATGAAAAACCTGGCCAGCAATGGCGGAATGCGGGAGGACCATTCAGAGTCAGAACTGTTTGATTCTGAACACGACTTTGCTAGCGCATTTCCGACATGTTTGGTCGGGTATTTTCCAGTTTAGTTTGCCGAGCTACTGAGTTAGTGCTTGAGCAACACTGTGAGCTATGAATGTTACATGGAATGCTTTTTGCTGTGTCAACCGTGAGTTTGTTGTGTGTTAGTGTATATTCAGAAAATGGCGGACAGCGGTTATGACGAACAAGCTCAATCTGCCGTATGCAGTTATATTGCGAGTGCAGAAAGCTGGATTTTGTCATGATTGATGTTCCCTTCGATAAGAATTGCAATTCAAGTGATGAACAGTTTTGTGTTGCTACATTAGCGACGGCCATATGCATTTATGCGGAGCAGGTTTCTTTTTGTGGCAGTACGCAGCTGTTTCATTCTGGAATTAGTTCACACAGGAAACATTTCACAGTTGTTAGCATTTCGTGTGATTTTCATTGGCACAGGAACGGAGCAATTATGGGGTGACCCGTTGCAGTGAAGTTGGAACCATACTTATGAACTATGAATTATGAACTATGAAGACAGACATACTTAGTATATTATTGACCAGTTGACTAACTTAACTAATTATTTAAGTATTTATAGATTGACTCATTGATTGATAGGATCATCATCATTGTACTTCGCTGAGTAACCAAGTGTGCTCCGATCTCTTTTTACACAGGAAGATCTCAGCTGCAGTGCATGAACTCCGTAGCACCAGCGAGGGTCCCCTATGTAATTTTGAAGATGGTGATATATTTTTGTAGGAATTTTATTTTTTATATTTTATAATGAATTTTGCAAGGCAACCGGCTATCCAGCCTGCTCTTCTCGATTTTGAATTGCCAAGGGTTCTTTTACGTGCTCAAATTGAACATGGGATCTACATTTTATCGTCCATCTCCGATAGGACTAGGAACTCAGTCTCACCTACATAGGTATCTCTGGAAAAATATTCAGATGGCTCCACGAGGGAGCGAACCTGGTAACTTTGGCATGAGAGATAGGCACCTAACCTCTACGATACAGAGGTCCCGATTATTTAATTATACGACTGAAGAATAGATTATGTGAAATCTGTAGATAATTTTATCCGTCGAATATAAAGTATTTTTCGTGTTCTTCTCTTCTCTAAAAATAAAGTTAAAAGATGAGATGAAAGGAAGCTCAAAATTTGTCCAGCACATCACCAAATTTCTGTCAGTAAATACACTCTACACAGTGTGTCCATGGCTGAGTACACTTGTCCCTGTAGAAGTGAGAAGTGATTGGCCCGAAGACAAAGATGCTCCCCCATTTTCATACTCCCCTCCATTACCAAAAATTTCTACAAAGCCATTATCAACATTTGTTCAGGTATAGCCATCCATCTCACACATTTAGTTACATTGATTATTCTACTCAAATGTCATTTATGTCATTCAAAAAATGCAGCAGCACTGGGCAACAAACCAGTAGCAGTGTGATAACAAAAGAAGAAGAATGTCATTTAGTAAGTACATATTCAGCTCAGAGAGGAAAGCATTACCAATATCTGCATCGACAATCACCCACTAAAACAAGTAAAAGACTTCACATACCTGGGGAGCATTTTTCAGCAAACGGAAGAATAACTAATGAAATTCAACATAGATGCAACAAAGCAAATCAAATGATAGGACAAATGGCATCAATTTTAAGATGCAAATACGTCACCATGAACACAAAAAGAGCAATGCTCAACACAATCTTTCTCCCACATTATGTTACCAGTGTCAAACCTGGACACTGACAACAAATGATAGAAGAAAACTAGTCACGACAGAGATGAAGTGTTTACGCAGAATGCTGGGTGTAACAAGAAGAGACCGGTTGAGAAATGAAGACATCAGGAAAAAGTGGGTACAACATCAGTACTAGACTTCATCAAGAAACAACAAATTAAATAGTTCGGCCAAGTAAGCAGATTACCAACAGACAGTGCACCTCAAAGAGCAATACTGCTCCGATACAATGGGTACAAAGCAAAAGACCGACCATGCAAAAGATGGACCTCAGAGATAACAGAGGCGACTAAATAGACTATCTACGAAACGCATACAAGGGCCCATTTTAGAAATCTCTTCTTGACCTGACACTGTGAGACAAACAGAATTCAGAAAAAAAAATATTCAGCTCAGCATACAAATGGAAAAAAAGGGCTAGCAAAAAAGGGAAAAATTTTTAATAAAAAAACCATTGTGATCTCAAGAGAAGAGAAAAGACACATGACCACATTGAAAAACAGGTTTGAAACGCAATCAGTATAAATAACTTGAAACTGACATAGACTGTGAAAGGAGGCATTAGAAATGATTTGATTACTTAAGAGGGTGTCAATTGCTCAACGCTAAGCTCGATCACAACCCAAGAGTACCTGGTTCAAACTCCTGCGTCAAGAGCAGTTTGGAAGCAAATTTGTTCCTGTGGATTTTTACGAATGGTAAAAATAGACTTCACCTTTCATAAAGCAATGACGATGCACGTGTCCTAAACGTGTAGAAGTCTTATGCGTTTAGGGGCCTACCAAACCAATGTGTAACGTATACACGCTCTTGGCAAAGATCAAACATATCACAAAGAGTGATTAAAATTGGTCGTAAAGAACGAACGCAAAGAAGAAGATAAAGCAATGACAAACTACTGAATGTATAAGTGTTGCCTAGAAAGTCGATACTCGTTTACTGTGGTTGGTAGTGATGTTCTGTAAAGGATATGTCATAAATTTTAATTTTTCACTTAAGAGTGATAGCTAGAAGGCTATTCAAAGAATATTTTGTGAATTTATTAGCAAAAGAGATTTTAGCAAAACAAAACTAAGATGGCTGTTTATTGGTGAAAATATTTATGTAGTCTGATTTTTGTATTTTTCAATATTTGATTTTTCATATTTAGTACATTCCATACATTATCTTCCTTAAATAAGGTCTAGTATACATCAGAGGTTCTCAAACTTGTTTTTGTCCCTTGCTTGTAAATTTTAAAAGTTATTAAAATCTTACAATTTCCATTTCTTGAAACTAAACAATAACAGTTATAATAATAATAATAATTCCTCTCCAACCGTGTAAGTTACATAGGGCCTGCAAGTAATTTCTCCATACCACTCTATCCTGGGCAACTCGCTCAATCTCCTCCATGGAACTGAGACCTGATATTTCCTGCCTCTCTCAGCAAAGTTCGCTTCAGGGTCTCCTTAGGTCGACCCCTCTTTCTTGAACCCTTTGCATCCCACTTCAATGCCTGCTTTGATATTCGTTGATCATTTCTCCTCAAGGTGTGCCCAACATATCTCCATCTTCTCTTTCTTATAACAGTTGTCACTAGTGGTTGACCAGACATGTCTCTGATTTCATCACTTCTCCTGAATTCGTTCCATTTTATATTCATTATTTTTCGCAGACATCTATTTTCAAATGCATTCAACTAGCTTTCTATATCTTTAGTCATTTTCCAACTCTGGCTGGCATATGTTTGGATTGATAAAACATTTGAATTGAAAATTCGCAATTTAGTTTTAATACTATATAACTTGCAGTTCCATATTTTATTTATACTTTTAAAAGCTGATGTTGCTTTGCCAATTCGTATCATAATTTCTTTTTAACATTTCCTGTGCAATCAAAATTGCTACCTAAATAGGTGAACTGCTCTGTTATTTTTATCATTTTAGATTCCAGTGTGATATCTGCATTACTTGCCATATGTGTTATACATCTACAATAATTTCATAAAATTATCTTTTAGAAATGCTGTTCTAAATAATTATCCTGATTTTCTTTGGCTGCAGGTAAATCCTGATTATCAAGCAGCCAAAAAAATATTCAGCATCCCCATAGGATTCTATTGGCAGACTGTGGACAATGATGAAGGATGGTGCAATGTTGAGTGCCAGGATGAGAACATTAACTACGAGACTCAGAATACAGTGTCACTAATTTACAAGAAAATCTTCCATAATCCAGTCTCTCTCATGGCTATCCTCAGTCGAGTCTGTCAGGTATGGCAGTTTGAGAATTATTATTGATTTGTTTTAATATGGACAAGCAGTTAGAAGACAGAATTGATGCATTTGAGATGGGGATGTATAGAAGAATAGGCAGAGTTTCATGGACAGAAAAACAGACAAATAAACAAGTTTTAGGAAAACTAGGCATGAAGAAACAATTATTAAGAGAAATAAAATTCAGACAAGTAAAGTATTTTGGGCACATAAAAGACATGACACCATGATAAAACATTTACTAGAGGGGAAAGTTGAGGGGTAAGAGCAAGAGAAAGACAGAGAGATAAGTGGGAGGGAAACTTTAAGAAATGGACAGGTTACAGTCTGGCAGTGTGCAACACCAAGGCAAAAGACAGAGGATGCTGGAGATTCATTGCAGCCAACCTTCGATGTGGAGACGGCACCTGATGCTGATGTTTAATAAGTTTGATATATTTACTTCGTAAGAAGAGGTTTCTGTGGCATAGAGACTAGGTGCTCGCTTCTTGTTCCAAAGATACTTGGTTCACTCCCTGGTGGAGCCATCAGATACTTCATAATGTTTGTAAAGGCTTCATTTAGTTATTCACATGATTGTGTGTAGTCTTTGTTGCAGATTAAGTGATTCAACAAATTAATTTTTCAGCAGGTTTTTGTGTCTAAATCAATATAAAATTAATGGCAATTTTTTAATGACTATTATTAATAGGAAGGTCTTGATCTGGCTGGTATAAGACTTCTCTATCCCAGCCATGAACTGTTGAAGACACAGATTTCACATGTTGCCCCAGCTTCTACAAATGACATTTTGATCAATTTAGGACCAGTTCTAGCTTTAGCACTTCGTGGAACATTTGCAAGAACAGTTTGGCTGGACTGTGTTGGTCCATCTGACCCACAACTGGCACGGAGAACTGATCCAAATTCTTTGTGTGCTTTGTTTGGTGGAGAGTCCAGAGATAATGTGTTGCTCTTTTGTCCAAGAAATCCATCACGTGTACAGGTAAATAGTAATTAATAATTTCTTCAATATAATAATGATAGGTAAATAATGTATCATCATCATCAAGGTACATCTCCTTTATAGGACGTTGCTCTCTTTGCAGCGCATCTGAATTTCACTCTGTCTCTAACCAGCTCACCTATTTCGCCAACAATCATATTCATGGTTTCTTTAATATCTTGTAGCCATTTTCTTCTTGGTCTGCCTCTACCTCTGCGTGCTGGGACCCTGCCCTCTAGTATTGTTCTCCTCAGGCCACCCAGGCTTGATGTGACCAAAGTATCTAATTTTTCTGTATAGTATGTTGTTTATCAGCCAATTGTCTTTAACATTCAGTTCTTTCAGGACATCAGTGTTCTTCCTCTTTTCTGTCCATGATCCTTCATTCGTAGGATCTTTTTGTAGCATTTCGTTTTGAAGAACTGGATTTTCGTTCTTGTTGTTTGTGTAATGGTCCATGATTCACAACCATAAGTAGTCACTGGAAAAATGCATGTTCTCAAATAATGTATATTATATGAATATTGCTTGAAGTCATATTGCAGAAATTTGCTGAAACATATGTTGGTGAAGTTCATCATCATCAGTTGCCATACATGCTGACATAGGCGATCATAAATCTCTACAAATCTCTGTCACTGGTGTTTGCTATCATCTCAGATATTGACGCTCTTCCATGCCATGAAGTCGGGCTATCCAAAATTGTCTCTCTCTTTCTTCCTCTGTCTCGTCTACCCTCGATTTTACCGGTTGTCACAATGTGTTTTAAACCTCCTCCTCATAACATGCCCGAAAATGATGACTGCTTCTTTCTTATATTGATGATAAAATTTCTCTGTGTATTGACCTCATTCAACACCTCCACATTAGTCCATGGGATTCTCATAATTCTTCTGTAAAACCACATCTCTGTCGCCCTCAGAGATATTTTTTTATCTGTGTGTTTATTGTCCACGACTCGCATCCGTATGTCAGTATTGGTTCAATGTAGCACTATATAACTCTCGTTCTGATCTGAATTGACAATTGACGAAGTTGTGTTGAAGTAAAATTGTATAAATATTACTTGAAAATATGTTTTTAAAGTTATGTGCAGTAATATTGCACGAAGCCATGTTGCAAAAATGTTTCTTAAAACCACATTACAGCAATATTGCTTAAAATCACATTACTCCAATATTGCTTAAAATCACATTACTCCAATATTGCTTAAAATCACATTACTCCTATATTGCTTAAAATCACATTACTTCAATATTGCTTATAATCACATTACAGAAATATTGTTTAAAATCACATTACCTAAATATTGCTTAAAATCACATTACCTAGATATTGCTTGAAGTAATGCTGCAAAAATGGTATTTGAAGTCACATTACAGAAATAATTATTATAATCACATTAGCCTAGATACGTATTTCTTGAAGCCATATCACAAAAATGTTGCTTGAAGTCATGTTGCTGACATATTGCTTGATGTCACAATTTACTATCGTCTGGCCGAATGGATTAGAGTGCGGCTCCCATGTCGGAGACCCGTGTTCAATTCACAGTGAGGCCAAGGATTTTTTCTGTTGTGGACATAAATGAAAAATCCTAACCTGAACAGCTTTGCTGCAGCTGCAATTTCAATTCCTCAGGCTCTCGTCCCACATATCCTACACTGCCCTAAAAAAGGTACTACAAGCAGTAACACCAGTTTTTTTTAAATTTTATTATTTTTACTACGGACATTTATAAGCAGATTATAACAAGTTGTTATTCTCTGTCTGGGGGACTGCCTAGAGTAGTTGATAGTAGCTTGGCCTGCTAGCTGTGAGATGCCTCATAGCTCGGGTTCGAACCTACTGTCCGCATTTGTTCGAGTCCCCTGGTCTTACTCAGGACGATAACTTGAGTACCTCTGAAGTCGAAGAAAATCTGCCTGTATGGCGAGGGAATACTAATTACGAGTACATTGAGCTACACGGCTGCCAGTGTAAAGTAATTTACAATGTGCACGCTGCTGCCATTGTAAGAAATTGAAAACAAACGGATTTTCACGCAAAATCAGTTTCAGAGATGGAACTTCGTCTGAGTTGAAAGCGGATGAAAGAAAAGAAAAAAAAAAAAAAAAATTCTCTGTCTCAGAACAGTTTATAATCAACTCCATAACTACATGTTTACAAAGTTCAGAATTAACATTTCAACCATGTGTACATACATCTTAAACTACAGAGCACATACTTCAAGACTGTGCTAGCTATTAGATTTAGTATAATTTTCAATATTAATAGTAACAGTGTAATAATGTACAGTATAAACTTTCTTTCACAGAGTGAACTTACAAGATGGTTTGGAGGTCGGATCTCGAAGGGAGCATCATCGGTGGACATTGGAGTGCCTTATATTAAGAAAGAGGAAGGAAGAGGAAAACGTTGGAAGAAGGTATTATAAGGAAGTCATTGAAGTGTGACTAATTATGAATGACAACATTAGAGTTTTACTAATTAACCCTTTTGCTCTGTATTATTTTGATCTCTGGACGCATTATTTTGCGATTCAAATTTAACATTCAATGTCAATTAGTTTAAATCTTTATAACTCTAGTACTGTTTCTCTAAAGTATGACATATTATATATTAAATTGTTGATAATCGGATGTGGAATACATTAATATAATAATATTTTACATCAGGTGATATAAGTTTGAGAAAATTAGATTATTGTAGCATGACTTTTTGAAAAATAAAAATCATAAAAATATTTTTACTCTCGGATTTGTATTACATCTTAATATTCATAGATGTTTCCAGAAGTAGCAGTTAAATGAATATAATCCATGTGTGAACATATTCTATAAGTTTGATCTAATTAGGTGCAGTAGTTTTTATAATATTCACTTTTAGTGCGGACACGTCAATAAATGGAATGTGGAACGCCATTCTTTAGATGCAATTATTACATTAGACTTACAACTATCGATACTGCATTTCATAAACAATCAAATGTCGTTATTACCATCAATTAACTCTTTTTCATTACTATCACAAGTTATAATTTGATCTAGCAATACTCAAGATTGCACTGTAAACATCGTCGGAAACATTAACGTTTAAAAAAAGTCTCGACTTGAACACATTAACTCTTTCCACGCCCATTTATTTCCTCAATTTTTAATCAGTTAATTCAAGGGAAGTAAAAAAAAAAAATTTTAAATTACGATCCCAACTACTCGTCAATAAATAAACATATATATATTATTATACACTAAATTGAAGTAAACTGGACAACCCAATAGAATAACAAGGTTAAAAAGTACTATAAGTAAAATAGTAGAAGTAAAACTAGAAAGACTTCTTATAAGGGAAGCAACTCTATGGGCAGTGTGCGGCTTAAAGCGTGCAACGGACTTCCGCCATGGCGCAGTGTGCGCCTTAAAGCGTGGAAAGAGTTAATACACTGCTTTCCTCTTTCAAATCTTTCTTAAATGGAGATAGTAATGTACCTACATAAATGTACTTTCCATTTCTGAAGATTTTTTTAACTTCAATAAAGGGGTTGTGAAAATACATTTGTTTCCGTGAACAGACATCCAAAAGCCGATATATCGGTTTTGCAACATCATGAACATTACTCTGAACTGATATATCGGCTCTCAGGTCCCGTTGAGTTAAGAATGAGAGCATTAGAGTGGGATTAATTAAGAATGAGAGCATTAGAGTGTGACTAATTAAGAATGAGAGCATTAGAGTTTGATTAATTAAGAATGAGAGCATTATAGTTTGACTAATTAAGAATGACAGCATTAGAGTGTGACTAATTAAGGACAGCATTAGAGTTTGACTAATTAAGAATGACAACATTAGAGTGTGACTAATTAAGAAGGACAGCATTAGAGTTTGACTAATTAGGAATGACAACATTAGAGTTTGACTAATAAAGAATGACAACATTAGAGTTTGACTCTAATTAAGAATGACAACATTAGAGTTTGACTAATTAAGAATGAGAGCATTAGAGTTTGACTAATTAAGAATGACAACATTATAGTTTGACTCATTAAGAATGAGAGCATTAGAGTGTGGCTAATTAAGAATGACAACATTAGAGTTTTGACTAATTAAGAATGTCAACATTAGAGTTTGACTAATTAAAAAGTATGCATTAAAGTGTGACTAATTATGTGTACATTGCAATATAAGTGCGTCTGGAGGTTAAAAACTACTACGTAGTGAAGATGTTGATAATTTGCATCAGTACATACTGTTACTCGCTTCTTAGTCTTGTGGTCCGGGTTCAATTCCACAAGTAGGCATGGAATTTTTTCCGACAGTAATGGCTCATAGTTCGACCCAGCCTCAATTGGGTACCAGGTAAAACACTGGGAAGTAAAGGCGGTCGGCATGATGTTAGTCACATCACTCATCGTGTGCTGACGGTCAATGAAAAATACAGGCCTAACACCGTATTACCCTATATATAATGTGGAAAAAAAATGCTTCCTTTACTTTTTTTTTTTACATCATCATCATCAGGTGCCGTGCTGGTTGGCGTAGGCGATCATGGGTCTTCACAAATCTCTGTTGTTGGTGTTTACTATCAACTCAGATGTTGACGCTCTACCGTGCCATGAAGTCAGGCTATCCAAAATATTCTCTCTGTCTCGTCTACCCATTTTTTTTTGCATACTATTACTTTAATTTACTTTATAATTAATATTTGAGTTAACAGCTCCTACTGTATTCATTCATTCTTTATATTTATTTTTATCAGACTAACACAACTATTGATCCAAAGTATCGCCCTTTACTGGCACAGCGTCCACCAGCAACATTGACTGCTACATGCAAATCGGACATTTTTCTAGTTCTTTCTCCTGTTGTACCTGCTAGCTACTTTGGAGTGATAATGGCCACTAGTCAGAGAAGGGGATACCAGATCCAAGGGATAAAGAGGCTTCTCCTGACAACAAAACTGACAGGAAGTTTAGGTAATAGCACCCATAATGTAATGTAGCAATTAAAAGCAGATTATTTATATATGTGCTTTTGTTTTATTTTATATCAGACATATGTCGCTCGTGTGGTGCCTAGGTCTATTAAGGGGAGCAAAGAATTGTAACATTGCCACCTACAAGGCATGTTGTACGAGGCGATTGAGGTAGGGGTCAAGGGAAGCTACCCTAGTAAATAAAAGCATCACAGAAATCAGATGTGCTGGCCTACTTGTAGGCACATAACCACACAACGTACAATTGCTCTTAGGCTCAGATCACATACAAATCACACAAAATGGTTAACAAGTGGTTGATGTGGGGCATTCAAAGAAGAAGAACAATATCAGACATACCAGACAGAAGATATTGTGAAAGAGTGGGCAGAAGTCAAGGTTATCAAACCAGAGTTGATCAAGATCTTCTTCTTCTTCTTTTGTCGTCACACTGCTACCGGGTTGTTGCCCAGTGTCGTAGTTTTCTGTTTTTGTCTTGCGCTGTTCTGGTGGCTTGTGTGATTGTTATTTTTGCTCTTTCACAGGATTCTACTACACCATCTAACCATCTTTTCCGTGGTCTTCCTCTTGCCTTCTTTCCGATGTTCTGTTGTAGAAGACTCTGTATACTGTGGAGTTTGGATTAATTCTTATTAAGTGGCCAAACTACTTCATTCTTTGTTTCTCAAAGATCAAGATACTATCTTTAAAGGGTGGCTTAGATAACAGGCTGCATTTGCTGGATGCGAAGCTACACAAGAGGATCGACATAGCATCAGCAACCGTAGCTATACTATCGCAGAGAGTGTGGATAAATATAATGCTGACCATTAGCACAAAGATTACAGTGTTCAGATCCTGCATGTTGGATATCCTACTATATGGGAGTCTTCTTCTTCTTCTTGTGTTTGCCTGCTATGAATTCAGGTATAGTCAGGGTGCCTGGTATGATGCCTCTGACTGATTATTTCTTGAAGGCCTGTTTTCCTTATTATCATTCTCCGACATGTGTGGAGTGCTATGATGATAATTATCATCATCAAGTAGCTTGTCCCTTCCGGAACCTTGCTCCTGTGACAGCAGTCCTGAAAACTCTCTGTTCTGTGCATGTTGACCGGCGTCAGCAGCAGTAATTCTCAGATCGTCAATGACATCTTGCACCCATCATCTTCTAGGTCTTCCTCTCATTCTTCTTTCAGGCACCATTTCCTCCAAAATGATAGTACTCATATAACTGATAACTGATAACCTTCTCCGACTTTAGAGGTTCTTGTAGTTTAGATTATCTCAATTATTGATCTGTGGTCAAGGAACCTATAATCCAAACCACTTGCTGTGTTTACAGAGAATTTGTGTTCCAATCCTTGAACCCTCAGAGATTCTAGGAAGTGAAAACTAGTGAAGATTCAGCTTTCCTACTGGATTTCTTGCCACTTTCTGTCTGTGGTAGGTCGTTCCATATATGCCAGTGAATCATGGTCCTTGTGCACATTGCAATACAAAAAGTTGAATGTGTTTCAAATGTGCTGCCGGAGATGTATACTAGGGGTTCTCATAGACTGATCGAGTAACATACAATGAGGTGTTGGAATATGCAAGGATTCCAAGCTTTGTCACTCTTATTCACTAATGCTGCCTGGGTCACTTATCTCGGATGGGTGATGGTTGGATCCCTAAGAATATTGTGTATGGAGAGCTGGCTTTTTGTAAAAGAACTGTTTTTCTATCTTTCCTTTGATACCAAAACATGTGCAAGAGAAATCTAAAGTTATTTTCTACAAATGCACAAAATTGGGGACAGCTTTCCAGAGAATTATTTTTCATCATTAAAAATATTTTACAAATCCTATTTCTAGTTTTCTGCTATTCATTTTCTATTTTTATTCAATTTTTATACTTCATGTAATATTTTATTTTTTCTCTCCATTTATGAAGGCATCAGTAAAATATGCAACCATTTTTCTGCCCGGTGTAAATCTTGATGAACCATGCAAGGATAAACCAGTTGAGGCTATTGCACCTTGCACTATATTTTTACTACGTAAGGAGAATGCTGCCCATAACATACAGAGTTTAACTGAGGCATTTATGATACAGCTGACAATGGCAGGCTTGCTGGGTAAGATTTTGTGCCACCAATGTCATGTAATACCAATACAAGGGTAGGCTGTGTTAAAACTATGTACCAAAGATGAAACAGGTTAAAAACAAAGTAAGGTATTTTTACAAAGTACAAAAAACATGATACAGCAACTGTATTTTGTTTTTGTACTTTGTAAAACTGCTTACTTTTTTTGACCTGTTTTGTCTGTATGTTATGGGCACTGTGCAAAATAATCATAAGTAAATCAAGATACTTCCATGAGGAAACCTGTTGGAAAAACGAAAATGTGTAAATTGTTTCTGCAAAATTTTCCTTTCATAATCTTCCACTTTTTGCTTCAGTAGAAACAGGCAATGGAAAAGCATATATGTGCTTTTGAATATAAGTGTTACAGAAGTGTCCTTCGTATATCTTGGACAGAGAAATGATCTACAAATGGATCTATACAGAAAGAACTATAAATCACAGAAAACGGGCTGATGCTAAAATATAATGATAAAACTGATGTATTTTGGACATTTAAAGAGACATGAAGGATTTGAGACCATTATGGAAGAAGGCATCACAGCAAAGAAGAGAAAGACCACAGAGAAGATGGATTCAGGATGTAACTGATGATTTGAACATGATGCCTGCAGAGACAAGACATCTGACCTATGAGAGAGAGAAATTCCAAAAGGACTATTATGGTTACAAAGTTCTGCTAAGGACAAGCTATTTGATGATGAAGAGCATTTAATCGTTAATTTTTCATCTTTTCTTAATTTATTTTGTCAACATTGAATTCTTTCCTTTCCCACAATCTTTATCATTGATTTGTTTTGTTTGTTCATATATAATATCATTACTTAGACTTCCCTATATCAAGGTCACAGATATGTTCATTACATGTTGCTTCAGGTTGTGTTCAGATGAGAGTCAATGAGAGCATCACTTCCAAGCATCTATTCCATGTTGCCTTGTACACACATGGTCTCTTAGCCTTGATGGGAGGTAACTTATCAAAGGTAGATAACCAATACATTACATTATTACTTAACTCTTCCCATATGCAGTTATTTCCTCAGTTGTAAGCGGTTAATTCAATTTAAGTAAAAAAAAAGCATTTAAAAAAACACCTAACTACTCGTTAATAAATAAACATATATATATCTTATTATATACTAAATTGAAGAAAACTGGACAACCTATTAGAATAACAAGGTTAAAAGTAGTAAAAATAGTAGAAGTAAAACTAGAAAAACTTAAGTATAATAATTACTGGATTCTCCGAAAGGAGTTAATTCTTATTTTCATGTTTGTTGGCCTACACGCTCTGATATAACCAATAAAAGGTTCGCCTTAGGTTGAAAGGGCGTGCCTCAGCTTAAAGAGGCCTTAATCCCCTACGTACTATTTGTAATTGCTTCACCCACTGCCTTGTGGAGAGGGGCTCGGGAGAGCTAAAGGCTAGGGAGTAAACCCTGATCAAAAATCCCCACTGCCTTGTGGGTCAGCACGGTAATGCAGAGGACTAGAGGAGTAAACCTTGACCAAAAATCCAGAGGGTGGGACCCTAAGGCTGTTGATGGTTAAGTGTGTATTCCTTGCCATCTTCTGGCATCTCCTGCAAACCCTGCTCGATTCCAAACGTATAGACTTTGTCTTTCCTTTGGATGAAACAGTAGGGTAGAGAGGGGTTTGTGCAAAATGAGCAAGGCACATTCTCCATATCAGCTGCCCAGGCTAGGCACAAAGAGAGACGACACTTCAGCTTTGCTTCCGGCTCGGGCACAACTCGGAAAGCAACAGTTTAAACAAACAAACAATACAAGGGGAATTGATTATTCTCCGAAAGGACTTAATTCTTATTTTTCATGTTTGTTGGCCTACACGCTCTGATATAACCAATAAAGGTTCGCCTTGGGTTGAAAAGGCATGCCTCGGCTTAAAGAGACTTTAATATCCTAGTTAACAAACAAACCAATATAAGGGGAAATAACTTGAATGGTGCAGTGTATGGCAATTGGTGTGGAAAGAGTTAATAAGCATGCAACTAAACTCCACTGTATACAGTCGTCTACAACAGAGCATCAGGAAAGAAGGTGAGAGGAATACCAATGAAAAACTTGGATAGATAACATAGCAAAATTCTGTCACAAAGCAAAAATAACTATCACTCAAGCCACTAGAGCATTGCAAGACAAAAACAAAAGACGACAACACTGGGCAACAATCCAGCAACAGTGGGATGACAAAAGATGAAAGAAGAAGATAACCAATAAATAATTTTGGCGTGTTTCTTTTCTTTATGGATTTTAATAATATTTTTACTATTAGGTTCCAGAGTTTGATGTCTCACACCTGCGTCCAAGTTCATCCATCATTCAATCTTCTAGTAAAGAACTGGAACAAATTGCAGTTGTTATTCTGTTTGGTCATGACTTATTAAAGAAATGTGGAGTGTTTGTAGGTATGAGAAACATTATTTGTATTCTTGTACTCCTTAATCTCTTTTTTGTCTTTCATATTTTTTTCAGTACATTGCACTTTCATTTATATTTCTTCTATCTTTCTTTCTCGAATCCTGTATGCCTCACAGCGTCAGGTCAGGAAGAGATTTCTAAACGGGCCCTAGTATGCGCTCGTAGATAGTCTCTTTCGTCGCCTCTGTTATCTCTGAGGTGCATCTTTTGCGTGGCCGGCCTTTTGCTTTGTACCCATTGTATCGGAGCAGCATTGCTCTTTGGGGTGCACTGTCTGATGGTAATCTGCTTACGTGACCGAACCATTTAATTTGTTGTTTCTTGATGAAGTCTAGTACTGATGTTGTACCCACTTTTTCCTGATGTTTTCATTTCTCAACCGGTCTCTTCTTGTTACACCCAGCATTCTGCGTAGACACTTCATCTCTGTTGTGACTAGTTTTATTTATATTTAGATGTTGCAATAATAATTTTGTGAGTATCCGTCATAAATATATTTTCTTAAAAAGAATTGTATTCTATTTCTTCTTCTTCTTCAAGCGCTCCACTTTGACCACTTGTTAACTACTCTGTGTGATTTTATGTGATCTGAGCCTGAGCGATGTGCGTTGTGAATTATTAGCCTACAAGTAGGCCAGCACATCCGATTTCTGTGATGCTTTTTATTTACTAGTGTAGCTTCCTAGGTCCTACATCAGTCACCTCTGCCTTGTAAGTTGCAGTGGTACTATTCTTTGCTTCCTTGCAGGCCCCAGCACCACACGGACGCAGTTCTATTTAATAGAGGTGGTCTATATAGCATAGAGGTAAGGTGCTGAACTCCCGTTCCAAATGTACTCTGCTCATTTCCCATGTGGAGCATCTGGATATTTATCTAGAGCTCCCTGATCTCAATGTAGGTGAGACTGAGTTTCTAATCCTATCCAAGGTGGATCATAAAATGAAATTTCCGAATTCAAGTTGAGCAAATAAAAGAACAATTGGCAGTTGAGAATCGTTAAGAGTAAGCTGCCATGCCGCTGCCAGGACAGACTTCATTTATATAAAATCCTACAAATTCTCCAAATTTACATTTGTTACCATCATAGCGGTGCTACAGTGTTTGTGTACTGCCATTGTGATATTATTGTGTAAGAAAGAGATCGTAGCACACATGGCTATTCATAGAAGTGCAATACGATAGTTCTATCAAGGAATCAATCAATCAGTTCTATTTAATAATATAGTCCAGACAAGCTCAACTAAATAAGGTCATACATACATATTTATTATTTATTATTTTTTTTTTTTTTTTAAATCTAAAATGGTAGTTTTCTGTTGCTATGTAAATCGTATACATTCTGTTGATAAATAATGTTCACTTTTTATCATTGTTGATTATATTGTGAAAACTTATCCCTAATGATAAAATTATATATACTGTTATCTCTATTTATAAAATTATTTGTATTACTATGGCTGTTGATACGCCTGTGGGGTGCCGGGCACGCAAGGAAGCAAAGAATAGTACCACTGCGACCTTAAAGGCATGTCGTAAGAGGCGACTGAGTTAGGGCCTGGGAAGCTACCCTAGTAAATAAAAGCATCAAGAAATCTGGATGTGCTAGTCTACATGTAGGCGGAACTGGTACAAGTACAATCACTTTTAGGCCCAGATCACATACAGAACACACAGAGTGGTTAACAAGTGGTTGATATGGAGCATTCGAAGAAGAAGAAGCTGTTGATAAAATTATATTTACATGTGTTCTGGCCATATACTATCTCTAAATAAAAGCTGCTTGCACAGTGTCAGCAAGAGAATATGAACACCATTATCCAAAAGAGACGGAGATCGATTGGTCATGTGATACGCATGGAGATTAACTCTGTTACAAAAGCTTGTACTGAGATGGATACCAGTGGGTAAACGAAAATGTGGAAGACCCAAAACAACCGGGAAAGGAGAGCAGTAGAACTGAAAGCAATGAATCACAGCTGGAAGACAACACAGAGGACAGCTAAGAACCCTAATTATCAAGGATATCTCAGGATTGAGAGAATATCTTTGTTTATAAAATTGTATACTCTATTATCATTTTTTATATAATTATATTTATTCTGTTTCTAACTTTCAAGATTTACACACATAACACATAGCTACTTGTATCACAAAAATAACAGTTTTTTCTCTTACTTCCAGCAAAGATTCTGAATGTTTTGCCATACAGCAAAACTCCGGTCCAAGCAGTCATGACTGAAAGGTTTGAACTGCTAGGACTGAAGTGGGTTTCATCTCTTACTATGCATCAAGCAAAAGAACTGACACCATATGAAGTCGGAGAAAAAATGTGGAGACAAAGTGTACACTTGTTAATGTCTGGTAATTATTTGTAATTGTACACTTGTAATTTACAATTTTAATTGTATGTTTATATATGTATCGGGAGAGAGAGAAGACAGTATGTTTATGTACCTTCATATTTAAACAATCAGTTCATTATTCAATTGAGGATCATCTTCATCGGACATGTCCATAATTGCTCCGATTTCCTCCCAAGCATGTATTTCAGTGTGTTTAGACTAACAACTAATGTTCTGTACCGGCTGATTAACTACTTGGGTTTCTCTCATGGTTTTCACGTCTTGCCGCATCTATCAGTATGCACAACTTGTGCAACCGAGATAGAGAATATACGTTAAATTCTCCGTTGAAACCTTCAGAGCATATGTTTTTACTTAGAGCATGGATGATGTCACTTTTATCCATAGAAGGCCCATTCTCAATCGCAGCATTGCTTGTTGCAAAGAAAAAAAAGGGATCGGTTCTTTGCAACTTCAAATAAGGCCATCTGTGTGGTGCTGGGGACTGCAGGGGAAGCAAAGAATAGCACCACTGTGACAAACAAGGCATGTCATAAGAGGCAACTGAAGGGGAAGCTAACCTAGTAAATAAAAAGCATCACAGAAATCGGATGTGCTGGCCTACTTGTAGGCGCATAACTAGACACACCGACAATCGCTCTTAGGCTCAGATCACATACAGATTACACAGAGTGGTTAACAAGTGGTCAATAGGGAGCGTTCCAAGAAGAAGAAGAAGAAATAAGGCATTTTGAAATCTACCCAATTAAAATGTGTTGAGAAAGATCTGCAGAAAGTATAAGTCTTTACTAAGTGTATAACCCAACACTTTTAAAAAAGAATACAGACCTACATTCTCTCATGGATCACAAACAAGCCAACATGAAAATTTTACCAAATCTATTCAGTCTGTCTTAAATTTTTTTGAATTTTTGTAATTTCAACAGAACCAGCAATTGTCATAGTTCTTAGAGGTGTCAATATTTTCAACATTCTAAATCCTGTGGTCAGCCAGCAGCAGCGAGGATCTGCTTCAACAACAGTGGGCGTACTCAGAGAGGCCTCAGTAACATCAGTAAGTTCATTTCTAGTTGTTGTATCAAATCTTTATTAGTTTGGGTTTTTTCATGACATTCATCCAAGTTTTGTAAATATCAAAATTTTGAAAACCTTAATGTTGTCTTTTACCTGTTCAACATCCATGTTCAAATCCCATGATAAATTTCACAGATGGATCGGCAATGGAGGCAACCATGAATGGTGGAGCAGGGTGTCATTAGACACCCAGATGCTACTACTGTGTCTCTAGCGGCTCCTACTGGAAGAATATGTTCCAACTACAAAGCAGAACTCATAGCCCTTCTGATGGCAGCACAGCACATGAATAAGCTGCAAGCATCTGCAAGCAAGATGGTATTTCTTACAGACTCATTGTCAGCTATACAAGCCCTGGAGGCTAAATCCACTGACAGCACAGTACAAAAACTACAAAGAGAACTTGCTCAGCTTTCAGAAAAGGCAGAATTCACTTGCAGTGGATTCCATCTCACTGTGGCATTGCAGGCAATAGAGTGCTGATGTCTTAGCTAAGGAGGGCAGTGCCAAAGAGCAAATTTACCAACCCTTGTCTTTTCAAGAGGTCAAAACCCTCATACAGAGAAAATCTGCAGTAGACTGGAAGACAAACACTGGATATGATTATGGAAAAGACTCCTCAAAGACCTAAGCAGAACAGACCAGGTCATTATATTTCGACTACGCACCGGACACTGCAGACTCAACAAACACTTATACAGACTAGGAATAAGTCAAACAGCTCTCTGCCAGTGTCAGCAGGCAGAACAGACACCAGAGCATATCCTGCAAGACTGTCCTCTTCTGTGAGCTGAGAAGCAACATGTGGCCACACCCAGTCGACCTGAAAACTAAGCTTGGGAAACCTGACAGACCTGAAGCTGTCTGCCCAGTTTGTGGTCCACAGTAAATTAAGCGCATGACCAGAGATCGCTGAAGAAGAAGAAGAAGAAGAAATCCCATGAAATCGCCCGAGTGGTTACCGGCCCAAATTTGGGGTGTAAAGAATAGAACCACTGTTACCTGCCATGCATGTCAAGAGGCGACTAAGGATGTTTGGCTGAAATCGGATGCATGTGTGCACTAGGAATGCTAACCCGAAATAAAGGCTTGCAGAAAACGGATACACCAGGCCATAAGGTGCTTAACATGGTGCAACGACCCCTCACAATGAGGAATGGGATAACGGATTCTACGGTCGTCAATCTGCCTCTGAAATTTAGCACGAGTAAGTATGTCAGACCTACCATCACGAGGGGGGCCAAAACTTACTGCGGAAGATGTCAGCACAAACGGGAAGCAGAAATCATAGGAATTATATTCTACAGAACTGCCCCCAGTATGCAGACTTGAGAAGAAAGAGGTGGCCCATTTACACCAGCATCCAAGACAAACTGTTTGTCATAGCTGATAATCTGAGGCAGACGGCTGCCTTTATTAGAGAATCCGAAATCCCAATCTAGTGAGAATGCAGAAGAAGAAGAAGAAGAAAATCCCTTGAAACAATATTGAGTATAAGTAACACCCGGTGGTTACTAGGCCCAAATTGTGTAAAGAATAGAGCCACTGTTACTGCCACGCATGTAGTAAGAGGCGGGTAAGGAAGTTGTTGTGGGGCTAGCTACCTACACCGTAAAAACACTAGATGGCTACAGAACGGAGAGCAACCGAGTAAACGCTGGCTGAAACCAGACACATTGCCGAAGGATAAGCACCAGAGCTCTAAATAGTGCTGAAGATGTGACGTAAAACACACAAATGCTAAGGCTGCATGGATCAAATTTCCACATGAATAGAATTTTTGGAGAAATCTGGTATGTTTGTCTGGCGATGATCGTGAGAGAGTATAAGTAACAATTAATGATTTTAAAGATGATGATGTTAATAGTACCAACATCACTATATTTTGGGCAGGAGTTACCGATAGCAAAGTTGATAACACCCTGTGCTAGTGATCATGTGCTGTAGACATTTCAGAGTTTGTTAGGACAAAAATTTATCTGTGTGTTAAAATGGAGTGATTTCGTTTCGAACAACACAGTGAGAGATAGAACACAACAACAACCCGTATCAAATATTATAAAGGAAACGAAGGTGGAAATATTTAGGTCATGTTCTTAGATCAGACAAAAGAGACTAAATCAACAAGTCCTTATGTGGTCACCAGTTGGGAAAAGAAAACGTGGAAGACCTAAGACCACTCTTCAAGAACAATCCTACAAGAAAGTAAACTATTGGGATGTAAAACCATACAAGATCTCCAACTGCTAGCAAAGAACCGCATCACATGGAGATCTAAAACCTATGCCCTATGTTCTGCCTTTGACACGAAAGGAACAAAATAACTAACACAGGAGGTGGTTGGACTACAGGCGACCTTGACCCTTTACTTGGAGATCTAAATTAAAAGTACCTATAAAGTTGGAGTAAGACTCACCTTGATGACATACTCAAAAAGAGAAGATGGAAATGGCTCGGACATGTTATGAGAATGAGACAAGAAATGCCTGCAAGGGTAGCCCTCACTTGGACACCAGAAGGAAAGAGAAAGAAAGGCAGACCATGGACAACATTGAGGCGCATGATGGAAGAGGAACTGGACACCGCATCTCTAACGTGGGGCTCTGCGCTGAAGGTTGCACGGGACAGGAAAGCATGGAAAGTCCTTTCTGAAGCCCCATGTGTCACTAGGCATGACGGGATTAAGTAAGTAAGTAAAGACTCACCTTGATGGTGAGGGACACTGGTGATAAGGAAAGCAAGCTTTCATGCAAAAATCAGTCTGAGGCTGAAACCATATTAACTCTTTCCACACCGAGATATTTCCTCAATTTTTAAACAGTTAATTCAAGGGAGGTTTAAAAGATTTTTTTTTTAAACCAATCCCAACTGCTTGTCAATAAATAAACATATATATATTAATAAAAATAATAATTCCTCTCGTACTGTTATACGTTACATAGGGCCTGCAAGTAATTTCTCCATACCGCTCTATCCTGGGCAACTCGCTCAATCTCCTCTATGGAACTGAGACCGACATTTCCTGCCTCTCTCAGCAAAGTTCATTTCAGGGTCTCTTAGGTCGACCTCTCTTTCTTGAACCCTTTGCATCCCACTTCAATGCCTGCTTTGATATTCGTTGATCATTTCTCCTCAAAGGTGTGTCCAACATATCTCTTTTCTTATAACAGTTGTACTAGTGGTTGACCAGACATGTCTCTGATTTCATCACTTCTCCTCAATTCGTTCCATTATATATATATATTATTATATACTAAATTGAAGAAAACTGGACAACCCAATAGAATAACAAGGGTTGAAAAGTATATAAGTAAAATAGTAGAAGTAAAACTAGAAAGACTCTATAAGGAAGCAATTCTATGTCAAGTGTACGGCTAATGAGCGTTCAATGGACTGCCGCTGGGCGCAGTATGCAGCGAGCGTGGAAAGAGTTAAACACTATGACTACGCCTGAATTCATAGCGTGCGGATGAAAAAGAAAATCACTAATCATGTTGCAACAGTCGAAGCAAAATACAAGCCTAATACTGTATTCCCTAATATACCTCATGGTATTAAAACTGATCTTTACTTACTTTTTACTATTCTTAATTCTGTTAGAGGTGCTTTGGCAAAGGCAGCTCTTTGTTTTACAGCAGACAGCAGGAGGAAATTGGGTGGACCAAAGAAATAGCAGTGGAAAGGAAAGGAAAGAGTATGCATTGACATGCAGTACCATGAGTACAGAGGCAGCAGACAAGCATCAATGGGGATCACTAGTGAATGCCTTATGTATCTTCTATGAAGAGGATATAGAGATAATCTATGTGGCTAAGTAGTTAAGCTTTTGCCTTGCATTTGAAGATTGTGGGTTTGAATCCAGACTGCACTGTTCTATTCACAGGGAATTTTTAATAGAGATCTCTAGGATTGTTGCCAAAGCTACTGGGTTTGTGCTTTGAGCAATGCTCTCTGCAGTAGGTATGCCATTTCTGCCGAGAGGGACTGGGTCATATCGTGTAAAATCCGGTGCAGTGAGTCAATCATTCATCTGTAGACCCTTTACGATACAGAGATAGATTTTAAAATCACATTTAGCAGAAACACCCAGTGTCACTACCAGAAATCAAGACACATATCAAGTGAAAGTATAAAGAGGTGTGGAGGCAACAAACCCACAGCAAACACCCACAAGATCCCATCAGCAGACTAAACAGAAAACAGAACACAACAATCTTTCGCCAAAGAACAGGTCACTGCAGGCTCAACCACCACATGGACAGAATAAAGCCTGCTCAGACTGCACAGTGTGCATGCCAGACAGAAACACAGACTCCAGAGCACATCCTACAGTCATGCCCATCATACATACACCAACGAAATGAAACATGGCCTCATGAACAAAGCTACAGACCAAGCTATGGGAACTCTCGAAGAACTCCAACTGACATGCAGCTTCATAGAGTCAACCCATCTCATGGTTTAGACAGGCATATGAAACCGAACTCAACGAAGAAAAAGAAGAAAATCACATTTTATGAATAAGTTTTTGTATTTTTATAATCGACATGTTTCTATTTTCAGAATGAACAAAGGATTGAGTGCATAATGTCACACAATGCAAGTCAATCCTATGCTTTTGCTCATCTGTTCTTCCATCAGAATGAGCTATATCCAGATCCACTTGCACGGAGTTTGATTCCATTTATACCTGAGTTCAGGTTCTACTTTAACATCCTTGAAAAGAAGGACAATGGGTATGTTAGAATTTCTGATGTTGTAGAATATTTGAGATGGTTTCTGTGGTATAGAAGTTAGGTGCTCGTCTCTCATGCCAAAGGTACCAGGTTAGCTCCCTCGTAGAGCCATCTGGATATTTTACCAGAGATCCCTGATCTCAGTGTAGGTGTGATTGAGTCTCTAGTCCTATTTGAGATGGATAATAAAACATGATTTACGGATGGATCGGTAGTTCGTCACGAAAAGTCTGCATGGGCCTTCTCTGCAAGCTCATGTGGCAGAATGGTCAAGGAAGCCAGTGGTGCATTTAGTATGACAACAAGCAGCATGACAATGGAGGTACTGGCGGTGACCAATGCACTACTCTGGCTAGAGTCACAAAACTACACTCATGCGTGCATTCTGAGTGACTCATTGAGTATGATCCGAAGGTGGAGGCCGGTTCGGTGCGCAGGCAATGGACTGAATCACTGCAGGCGTCAACAATTTGCAGAATTACACTTGTCTTTGTTCGGGGCACATGGGTGTCGTTGGCAATGAGAGAGCAGACAGACTGGCTGGCTCTGCCACTATATCAGAGGGCCAGCCAATGGACAGAGCTGACATCGTGAACGCCCTCATAGGCGTGCGCAGAAGACCTTCATCTAAACCAATCCACGTCAATTACTAGATTGCGAGAACTGGGTTTGAAGATTGGTGTGGCAAGAAAAGACGGTACAACAGGTATACGAGTCGGCTCATCAATCAAAATAGAACTGATACGGTCAGTCGCTGGACGCTGTTGGAGATACTGCGAAGGAGATCGGAGCACCTATGGACATGTCCAGAGTGCAATGAAGATATTCCAAACTGAAACGGAATAAAACGTAGGTCTCGTGTTCAATTTGAGCATGTAAAAGAACCCTTGACAGTTCAAAATTGAGAATAGCAGGCTGGAGCGCGCTGCCTGGGCAAAATTCATTAGAATAGATTTTAAATAAAATTCCAAAAAATATCTTCACCATCTTCAAAATTACATTGGGAACCCTACACTGGTGCTACGGAGTTCGTGAACTGCAGCTGAGATCTTCCTGTATGAGAAAGAGATAGAAGAACACATGGTTACTCACCAAAGAGCAATGATGATGGTCCTATCAATCAATCAATCAAAGAATATTAGTATCTGAACTGAGTTACTGTGTCACAGTAAGTGCCAAATCTACTTACTTTACTTTTTCTCTCTCCTGAGGAGCATAGAACCTCAACTCAGTTGTTCTCCACTTTTTCCCAGTCTTTGGCTGTTTTCTTTATATGCCTTTCCAGGATAGTCCAGCATCCTTTAGTTTCTCAAGAAGACTGTCTCCAGATCTGTTTGAGACGTTCCCCTTTTCTGTTTTCCTTGTGGGTTCCACTCAATTGCTTAGTTTAGTTTAGTCATCGGATAATCATCACTGCACTTCGAACCAATTAGTCCATAAGTGCTCTTATCTCCTCCGCAGTATGTCTCTCAGCGTGTGGTGAATAATGACACCGGTTCTTTGTTGGTTTACTATTCTTCTTTGGCTACCAGCATAGTGTTCTTGTCTAGCTACACCACATTTGACTTGGAATTCTTACAGTCTGGTTAGTGTTGTGTGCCTTGAGGTGCTGATGTGTCCCTTGAAGTGCTAATATGTCCCTTGAAGTGCAGATGTATCCTTTGAGGTGCCGATGTGTCCCTTGAAGTGCTGATATGTCCCTTGAAGTGCAGATGTATCCCTTGAAGTGCAGATGTATCCCTTGAAGTGCTGATGTGAATCTTGAGGTGCTGATGTGCCCCTTGAGGTGCTGATGTATCCTTTGAAGGGCTGATGTGTCCTTTAAGTGCTGATTTCCACCATGAAGTTCTGATGTGTCCCTTGAATTGAAGATGGGCCATGAATGATTATACTATACTGTTATATTAGTATTGGAAGGGAAACTCCAATAGAAGATAATAAAGAAACTTGCAAAGAACACCTTCATTGCACAAGCATACAAAAACATCAGAGTTTAAGCTTATATTAAGATAAGGAAAGAACATGATACAGTGAAGAGACTTTGCTTTAATACCAGTTTTTACACAGCCTAACCACAGCCAGGCTCTAGCACAGGCCAGACAACTGGCCGGGTATTCCTGACCTAGATAAGAAAAGGGATCTGGAAAATACAGATGTTTGATAGAACACTGCATTTTTCAATTTTACTCAATTCTATGTGTCTATGGTTATTTATTGGTGAAAAATATTTATAATATTTCCAATTTTTTCCAATTTTACTCAATTCTATGTGTCTATGGTTATTTATTGGTGAAAATATTTATACTATTGATATCCTTATTGTTAAACTTAATTGTTGCATAATATTACTTCGATATTAGCATTTGGTATAGAAGTATAAAGAATTCAGAACTATTTACATCAATACAAAACTCAGAGTACTTTGTAGATAGGAAGTCATGATACAGTAACTTTGCTTACATACCAGTTTTTACTCGCCTAACCAGAAAGAAATTATTGATCTGGTTTGTTCAGATTTTTATTGGATGTGTCATTTGTCATTGATATGGCCTATTGCTGAATGTTATTTCATTCCATGAAGAAATCGATACAATTTTTTACTATTTTTTAACCCCTTTGCCCTACTGAGCCGATAAACTGGCTCCCAGTATTTTTAAAGATAACATAAAGCCAGTATACTGGCAAATTTAGCATACATTTAAATATCTCTTCTTATTTTTGAATGCTCCATATCGACCACTTGTTAAACCACTCTTTGTGATCTGTATGTGATCTATCCCAAGAGCAATTGTACATTGTGCCAGTTATGTGTCTACAAGTAAGCCAGCACATCCGATTTCTGCGACGCTTTTTATTTACTTGGGTAGCTCCCCTAGGCCCTACCTCAGTAGTCTCTTATGACATTTTTTTGTAGGTCACAGTGGTACTAATATTTGCTCCCCTTGTGAGCTCCGGCAACACACAGGCAACATTGCAATATAAATTTGTCTTAAGGTTAAACAGGAAATTACAGAGTGGAAGGGTCTATTGTCTTTCCCCAGGTGGATGATGGAATTGGTTGTCCACTCTTGCCGTTAAGCATAGGAGTGGGAGCTTTAATTTGCATTCCAGGGCCAGCTGAGTCGCCTTAATGAAAGGGTTGAGCGGCGCAATATTTTCTGCCTGTTTAATCACATATTTTCTTCAATTATACCATCCTCCACAGACATAAGATTCGAGTTTTCTCATTGAAACCAATAGAAGAATTGAACCTAACTCAGGAAAACATTATTAAAGAAATGATTGCAGGACAGCAGCCACTTATAACACTTATGATCATTAAACCCACCGCTGTTAAAAAGTATCTGCAGAGAATTATGAAGAAGCTTGTGCTAGAACAATTTACAATTGTGGGACTGAGACTTCTTGTGCTGACCCCTGAGGTTGCAGATTCATTTATTCTTTTGTCTAACAAAAAGGTAAACATACTCCCCATCATTTGTTGCACTGTTCCTTGAGAATTTATGATTCTTACTAACCATTTTTATGTATATATATTTTCTTATCTGATCTGCTGGAGGACCAGTGAAAAGGGCAGAATTCGGTATGAGTGGATGTTGTCTATAGAAGTTTCTAACATCCAGAGACTTATGTAGATCTACTGTCTCTGTCGTAGTCTATATGTAGTGTGCTGTTAAGTTTGTCACTCCTGTTGTATCGTTTGTTTGATAACGGTCTTTTGGTCGAAACCTTGCTGTGTATTGTTATTGTTTTCGCCTGAGTGGTTACCGGCCCAAATTTGGGGTGTAAAGAATAGAACCACTGTTACCTGCCATGCATGTCGTAAGAGGCGACTAAGGAGGTTTGGCTGAAATCGGATGCACATGTCCTAAACTGGTAGAAGTCTATGCGTTTAGGGCCTCCAAACCAATGTGCAACACGTTCTTGGCAAAGATCAAACATATCACAAAGAGTGATTAAAATTGGTCATAAAGAACGAACAAAGAAGAAGTTATTGTTTTGTGTTTTGTAAAACTAAAGTATTTTGTTATTACGTGTTTGTCCTAGGCATGCGGGAGTTTGCAGCAATGAGAGAGCGAACAGGCTTGCTTCAACTACATAGATTATTGTGGAGTTGAAGATAGATAAGGGGGATGTTCTTTGGTCTCTTTGCGACTGTCTGTGGGATGAAGACACTAAAATAGATGTTAGATTGATCCAGCGACATTAGCAGTTTGGAGTTACCCGTTGTACACATAGAGCTGGATGCCTGAGGGGCAGAGTGAGAGTGTGTTTAATCAGCGAGCCACGGGAACCATGAGTATGCGTATTCACAGAAGTGGTATGCAACCTGCCGAGAGTATTGCTCAAAGCATGAACTCTGTATCTGTGGTAAAACTCCAGGGTCTCTGAAAAACATGCACCCATGAACAGAACGGTGTGGTCTGGGTTCAAAACCACAACCTTCGTAACACAAGGCAAGGGCTTAAACACTTAACCACAAGCTACTAACTATTCTGTCACTGAAGCTACTAACTATTCTGTCACTGAAGCTACTAACTATTCTGTCACTGAAGCTACTAACTATTCTGTCACTGAAGCTACTAACTATTCTGTCACTGAAGCTACTAACTATTCTGTCACTGAAGCTACTAACTATTCTGTCACTGAAGCTACTAACTATTCTGTCACTGAAGCTACTAACTATTCTGTCACTGAAGCTACTAACTATTCTGTCACTGAAGCTACTAACTATTCTGTCACTGAAGCTACTAACTATTCTGTCACTGAAGCTACTAACTATTCTGTCACTGAAGCTACTAACTATTCTGTCACTGAAGCTACTAACTATTCTGTCACTGAAGCTACTAACTATTCTGTCACTGAAGCTACTAACTATTCTGTCACTGAAGCTACTAACTATTCTGTCACTGAAGCTACTAACTATTCTGTCACTGAAGCTACTAACTATTCTGTCACTGAAGCTACTAAGTAATTTGTTGCTGACAAACTCAACTAACTGAAAGAGATGAAACATTTGTGTAGATGCCCTGAGTCTACAGACATTGCTTTTCCTTAGTTTTCTGATAACACTCTTACATAACTGACATGATCATCAAATAGCTTATCCTGAGTAGAACTTTGCAACGCTAACAGTCCTTCAAAATTTCCTTCTGTCATAAGCCAGTTGTCCCACATCTGCAGCCGTCATGCTCAAAACATCTCTTACATCCAAATCCATCTTCTTCAGGGTCTTCTCTTCTCCTCTTTGCCAGGATGTCTCCTTTCATAACGGTTTTCTTCAACCATTCGTGTCTCATTATAAGTCTAAAAATACTTCAATTTTCTCACTCTTATTTTTAGCATCAAGCAGTTTTCTTTAATAAATAACTTATATTAATATTTCTCTTGTATCGTTATACATTATATAGGGCCTGCAAGTAATTTCTCCATACCGCTCTGTCCTGGGCAACTCGCTCAATTTCTTTCATGGAATTGAGTCCGATATTTGTTACCTTTCTCAACAAAGTTCTTTTGAGGGTTTCCCTAGGGTGTCCTTTCTTTCTTAAACCCTTTGCCTCCCACTTCAATGCCTTCTTTAGTATCCTTTGATCATTTCTTCTCAAGGTGTACCCAACATATCTCAATCTTCTCCTATTTATAACAGATGTTATACTATATGAAATAACGTACATACAGATACTATAATGTTCCTTTGCTTTTTTTGTCTATTTCTAAACCCAAGGACAACACTAGTTACCAAAAACATATTGAGTCTTTCACCTCTGGTGCAGTTTTGGTCATCGCCTTGCAGCAGAAGAATGCAGTAAAGAGACTTAATGATCTCATTGGTCCCGAGGACCCAGTGAGAGCTGTTCGCCAAAGCCAGTTTCTGTGGAGAGGAGAATTTGGCCGTGACATATATAACAATGGGTTATATTGTAAGTATTTTAAAGATATTTCTTTTGTGTATCAATGTATGATGATGCTCGTCCATCACGGATGATGATGACCACAATTTTCATTCAAGATATGTTGTTGCGTTATGTTTGTCTGTGTGTGCGTAGATGACTAGTGAGCCTGATGCGGGTTTGAAATGTACAGTGTGGGCAAGGTTATCAATATATACCTATAGTGTGAACATGATAGTGAAGGAGGTGGGAGAATTTTCAAGAGGCAGAGAGTTTTTCAGGCAGGCTGTGATGAAAGCGACATTCCTCAAGGAACAGGCTACTACTTGACCTATATATCAATATCGTCCGTGTGGTGCCGGGACCAGCAAGGGAAGCAAAGAATAGTACCACTGCAACCTACAAGGCGTGTCGTAAGAGGCGACTGATGTAGGGGCCTAGGAAAGCTACCCTAGTAAATAAAAGCATCGTAGAAATCAGATGTGCTGGCCTACTTGTAGGCGCATAACTGGCACAACGCACAATCGCTCTTAGGCTCAGATCATATACAAATCACAAAGAGTGGTTGAACAAGTGGTCGATATGGAGCATAAGAAGAAGAAGAAGAAGAATATATCAATATATTATTAGTCTTTTAATTCTTTAACTGCAATTTTAATGTGTGGTCACGATCTACCAGAAGTTTTTCAGCAACAAATATAGAAGAGAACTGATCTTGAAATTATGTCCATACCTTCAGTTCTGAGTGAGTTAAGTTTATACTTTTGGTATCGAAAGGACATTTATTCAAATGATGGTCAGAATATTATTTTGTTTTCTTGATTCTAGTTTTCACAAAGAAGAGCTGCAGGTGTGACAATAAGAGACAAAATTAGAAATGAAGAAATCAGAAGAAGACTGGATGTGGTGAAACCAGTCATGCAATTCATAAAAGAACAACAGATTAAATGGTTTGGACACCTGACAAGAATGCCCTGGTATCGCCTACCACAGAGAGCCACACAGAAAAAGTATAATGAGTACAAGGCAACAGGAAGACCATGCAAAAGATGGAGTGACGGCATCAAGAACAGCTTTATGAAAATGAATATCAGCTTACAAAGTGCCTTAAAACAAGCACACACACGATCACTAAGTTTCTCTTCCTCCAACATTTCTATAAAGAAGTAAATAGTGGAAGAGAAGAAGAAGAGTTTTCACAAAACCATCACTTAACTGGAATGATTAAGCTATAGCTATAAGAAATATTTTCAAAATAATTTTTACAACAACAATTAAAATATTTTACCATTTCTTTGAAAATAAATAAACCTGGATATATAAATTATTACTTCTTCAGCCTTCACCCTTAGGGAGGCATAGGTTCATAATCATGGCCTTCCAATCCCTCCTATCCAAGGCCATCTTTTCCAGATATCTGCACTCTCTCCCCATTTTCTTGCATTCAGTCTCCAACTCCCGTCTCCAGATGTTCCTGGGTCTTCACCGGGGTTTTTCTCCATATGGCTTGGTCTCTCCGCACTGTTATTTGAGCAGTCGTTAAATCAATGATACAATGCTTGTTATTTGTCATAGGTTCTGCCACTTATGTCGATGCAGTCAAGGATGTAAAGCTGATCTTTACTGATGGTGTGTGCTGTGAAGACTCTGATTTGCTAGCATTGGAAGAGGTAAACATATGTCTGAAACAGTACGTTAGTCATCAAATATTTTAAGCTTCATGCTAAGTCAAACTTCATGTGTTCTCACTAAACCCGGGTGTTCTGTATTTATTCTTTTGTGGCATTAGTCATAAACTGTACGCATAGAAATTTGGCTGAACAGATGGGCTCTCACTAAACCCGGGTGTTCTGTATTTATTCTTTTGTGGCATTAGTCATAAACTGTACGCATAGAAATTTGGCTGAACAGATGGACTCGTTTCTTAGGTGCATGGTTTCGGCTCAATTCCACAGTAAGAATGGATTTTTATTTTTAAACGTAATGGCTCTTCGGTTGATCCAGCCTCAATTTGGTATCAGAAAAGCATTGGAAAGTAAAGGCAGCCGCAATGAAAAATACAGGTCTAACACTGTATTCCTCAATATACCTCATGGTATAAAATATGGTTCCTTGACTTGAACCGATATGTCATGGGGAACACTGGTAGAGTTTTAAACCAACACAGGATTAACCCTAAGCTCTAGAACTACATCAAACCTTTTTTTATGCAGAGATCAGATTGTCATCATGGGAAGCTGCCCTGTTATATCCACAAATCTGTGTTTGCAACTATGTCATACCATCTTGTCTATGTTTGCAACTCTGTCATACTATATCGTCTATATTTGCAACTATGTCATACTATCTCGTCTGTGTTTGCAACTCTGTCCTACTATATCGTCTATATTTGCAACTATGTCATACTATCTCGTCTGTGTTTGCAACTCTGTCATACCATCTCGTCTGTGTTTGCAACTCTGTCATACCATCTTGTCTATATTTGCAACTCTGTCATACCATCTTGTCTATGTTTGCAACTCTGTCATATCATCTCGTCTGTGTTTGCAACTCTGTCATACCATCTCGTCTGTGTTTGCAACTCTGTCATACCATCTTGTCTATGTTTGCAACTCTGTCATATCATCTCGTCTATGTTTGCAACTCTGTCATACCATCTCTAGGTGCTTTCTCAACGAAACAGTTGTCTGCATTTCTGAATAGAATTAGTCTTTTACCTCTTCCTCTGCACTGTTCATTAAATCATAACACATAATGATGTATGCTTTATGGAACCTAGGTTCAAATCTGGCTCTGATAATTCAGTCAGACATTGGTTCCCATTCTATCAGAACTGTGGTTGCTTCTATTCTGAAACTCTATTCTGGAACTCTATTCTGGAACTCTATTCAAGAATGCTATTCTTGAACTCTATTCTTTTTTGTCTTTGTCTATTGTCTTTCCCCAGATGGATGATGGAATTTGTTGTCCACTCTTGCCATTAAGTGTAGGGGTAGGAGCTTTAATTTGCATTCCAGTTCCAGATGAGTCGCTCTTGTTGTATTATATCTGTGCTTATTTAGTGTGTTCTTGATATTATCTATCCATCATTTTCTCGGTCTTCCCTTGGTTCTATTATCTGATCTCTTTTTATTGTATGCTTTTATTTGTGGTTGATTGTATTCCATTCTTATTAAAAGTTCAAACTATTTATTTGTTATCTTTCAATGTATTCGGTACATGAAGTTATGCCCACTCTGCTTCTGATGTTCTAGTTTCATAGTCTATCTTTTCTGGTAACCCCACCGCCACCTTCAAACATCATTTTATTTCACATGTGGTGAGCTTTCTGTGGTGTGGTGCTGTCAGGGACAAAGTTCTCTATTTTTTCTTATCAAAAATGGTTTGCAAATTGTTGATTTAATTTATATAATATATGTGTTCACAGATCTGTGCACCAGCTGAAGACAGTATTATTGATGTCAATGCTAGAACTAAACGTAATGTCACTTTTCAATGCCCACCGCATAAAGATAGCAAGAAACATCAGGACACAGTTGGAGGTTGGTTAATAATTAAACAACTTATTCTTCTTCTTTGCGTTCATTCTTTACGACCAATTTTAATCACTCTTTGATATGTTTGATCTTTGCAAAAAGGGTTTAAAGTCGAAGGATTGACTTCACTGCACCAGGTTTTATCCCATACGGCTGGGCCCCTCTCCGCAGAAATGGCACGCCACCTGCCGAGAGTATTGTACAAAGCACAAACTCCGTTGCTCCAGCAACAATGCTAGGGTCTCTGGAAAAACTGCGCTCATGAACAGAATGATGCGGTACAGACTCGAACCCATGACCTTCAACTCACAAGGCAAAGGGCTTAACCACTTAGCCACAGAGACCCCTTGACCTTCAACTCACAAGGCAAAGGGCTTAACCACTTAGCCACAGAGACCCCTTGACCTTCAACTCACAAGGCAAAGGGCTTAACCACTTAGCCACAGAGACCCTTGACCTTCAACTCACAAGGCAAAGGGCTTAACCACTTAGCCACAGAGACCCCTTGACCTTCAACTCACAAGGCAAAGGGCTTAACCACTTAGCCACAGAGACCCTTGACCTTCAACTCACAAGGCAAAGGGCTTAACCACTTAGCCACAGAGACCCTTGACCTTCAACTCACAAGGCAAAGGGCTTAACCACTTAGCCACAGAGACCCTTGACCTTCAACTCACAAGGCAAAGGGCTTAACCACTTAGCCACAGAGACCCCTTGACCTTCAACTCACAAGGCAAAGGGCTTAACCACTTAGCCACAGAGACCCCAAAAAGCCAAGAACGTGTATACGTTGCACATTGGTTTGGTAGGCCCCTAAACGCATAAACTTCTACACTTTTAGGACACATGCATCCGATTTCAGCCAAACCTCCTTAGTCGCCTCTTACGACATGCATGACAGGTAACAGTGGTTCTATTCTTTACACCCCAAATTTGGGCCCCAGTAACCACTCGGGCGATTAAACAACTCATCAACAATGTTTTATTCCTGAACAGCAGAATATATGGGTTTTTGGTCTTTACAGACAGTCTATTGGCAAGTACTTTAACTCTTTCCACGCTTTAAGCCGCACACTGCCATAGAGTTGCTTCCCTTATAAGAAGTCTTACTAGTTTACTTCTACTGTTTACTTATACTACTTTTTCAACCTTGCTATTCTAATGGGTTGTCCAGTTTTCTTTAATTTAGTATATAATAAGATATATATGTTTATTTATTGACGAGTGGTTGGGATCGTAATTTTTTAATTTTTTATTTTTACTTCCTTGAATTAACTGCTTAAAAATTGAGAAAATAAATGGGCGTGGAAAGAGTTAACAACTTCTGAGTTTGTGCTTGTTTCTCTTGACTTTCAGCTCATCACAAAGTCTCTTGTGACTGTTGCTTTCTGTGTTGTGCCCAAGCCAAACACAAAAATGAAGTGTCTTCTCCGTTTATGCCTAGCCTAGGCAGCTGATATGGAGAATATGCCTTGCCTTTATTGACTACTTGTTAAACCACTCTTTGTGATCTGAGCCTAAGAGTGATTGTACATTGTGCCAGTTATGTGCCTACAAGTAGGCCAGCACATCCGATTTCTTCAACATTTTTTGTTTTTACTAGGGTAGCTTCTCTAGTCCCCTACCTCAGTCTCCTCTTACGACATGCCTTGTAGATTACAGTGCTACAGGGTGTTCAACTTAAAAGCAGCCCCAGTGATAAATATAAATTTGCCAGGACGCATTGCATCTCGTCTATTTACTATTTAAACCGGTTCTGACTAGCTTGTCCTACGTCACATTTGTTCATCGCCCCTTCCGCACTACAATTACACACCATCACACACCCTTGACCTATACTACGTCATAACTGAACCTTCTCATTTCCATACATATATGCCAGATTAGCTCCATTCACAGGCTGCTTTTAAGTTGAACACCCTGTATTATTATTTGCTCCCTTGTGAGCCCCGCAACACACGTACAAATTGTTGTATAAATTGTTGTACAAATTGTTGTACAAATTGTTGTATAAATTGTTGTATAAATTGTTGTATAAATTGTTGTATAAATTGTTGTACAAATTGTTGTATAAATTGTTGTATAAATTGTTGTACAAATTGTTGTACAAATTGTTGTATAAATTGTTGTATAAATTGTTGTATAAATTGTTGTATAAATTGTTGTACAAATTGTTGTATAAATTGTTGTATAAATTGTTGTATAAATTGTTGTATAAATTGTTGTACAAATTGTTGTACAAATTGTTGTATAAATTGTTGTACAAATTGTTGTATAAATTGTTGTACAAATTGTTGTATAAATTGTTGTATAAATTGTTGTATAAATTGTTTTATCTACAAATGTGCGCATACATTTACTGTTTATATTGTTATACTTACTTATGATTTATCATACAATATCTGATAATTTATATTTACCTTTTGTCCACAGATGTCCACCATCTTTTACTACAGACCATTTGTGTTGTACTGACTCCACAGCTGATGAAGATGAACATACGATTAAAGGATGTCCCTGGTTTGGACTTTCTAGCAATGTTTTTGAACAATGGGTGAGACTTTATTCTTTGCATCCTGTATCTGTCTGTCTTACATGTTATCCCTTTCTGTCCATGTGTTGCTGCGTCTCGAAGGAAGCAAAGAATAGCAAGACTGCGATCTACAAGGCATGTCGTAAGAGGCGGCTGAGGTAGGAGCCTAGGGAAGCTACCCTAGTAAATTTCTTCTTCTTCTTCTGCGTTCTCACTAGATTGGGATTTCGGGTTCTCTAATAAAGGCAGCCGTCTGCCTCAGATTATCAGCCACGCCACACAGTTTGTCTTGGACGCTAGTGTAAGTGGGTCACCTCTTTCTTCTCAAGTCTGCATACTGGAGGCAGTTTTATAGGATATAATTCCTATGATTTCTGCTTCCCTGTTTGTGCCGACCTCTTCCCGCAGTAAATTTTGGCCACCCTCGTGATGGTAGGTCTGACATTCTTACTGCGTGGCTAAATCTCGAGGCAGATTGACGACCGCACAATCCGTTATCCCATTCCACATTGTGAGGGGTCGTTGCACCATGTTATGCGCCTTACAGCCTGGTACATCCATTTTCTGCAAGCATTTATTTCGGGTTAGCATTCCCTAGCTGACACATGTATCCGATTTCAGCCAAACCTCCTTAGTCGCCTCTTACGACATGCGTGGCAGGTAACAGTGGTTCTATTCTTTACACCTCAAATTTGGGTCCCGGTAACCACTCGGGCGGCCCTAGTAAATAAAAGGCATCGCAGAAATCGGATGTGTTGGCTTACTTGTAGGCCCATAACTGGCACAACGTACAATCACTCTTAGGCTCAGATCACATACAAATCAGACAGAGTGGTCGATATGAAGAGTTTGAAGATGAATAAGAAGAATAGAGTTTTTGCAAAAGTATGCTTTGCTTTAGTGTGCTAATATTTCTTCTATCCTACCCAGTCTTATTGTCTTTCTTCTTTACTGTTGTAGACTGCTCATCGTCTCCTTCTACAGGGTGTTCAACTTAAAAGCAGCCCATGAATGGAGCTAATCTGGCATATATGTATGGAAATGGGAAGGTTCAGTTATGACGTAGTATAGGTCAAGGGTGTGTGACGGTGTGTAATTGTAGTGCGGGAAGGGAGCGATGAACAAATGTGACGTAGGACGAGCTAGTCAGAACCGGTTTAAATAGTAAATAAACACAACTCAATGTGTACCTGGCAACATTTGAATTGTCAATGGGCTGCAATTATCTTGAACACCTTGTATATGTATCAAATGATCTGTATGATCCCCTGAATTGCTCATTCCATTGAGTCTGTTTCAATAAATCGTTCTTGTTTCAGATTTGAACTAGTGGGCAGCAGACTTGTTTGGCTAACGCAGAACCAGGCAGAGAGTTTGCTGTGTGTTTTGGGAGGTGGAAGCTTTGAGCAGGTAAATTCATCTTCTTCTGTCAACACTCTATATGAACCACATGTTAAATCACTCTTTGTGATTTGTATGTGATCTGAGCCTAAGAGTAATTATACATTGTGCCAGTTATGCACCTACAAGTAGGTCAGCACATCCAATTTCTGCGATGCTTTTTATTTACTAGGGTAGCTTCTTTGAGAGCCGCGGTGGCGTAGTTGTTAGTGAACTCGCTTCGCAAGGCTGGTGGTCTGGGTTCAGCTCCGCAATGCGCGTGGAATTTTTCCCGACCACGACGACTCTCAGGTCGACCCAGCCTAAATGGGTACCAGACATACTCTGTAGAGGTAAAGGCGGCAGGCGTGATGCTGACCACATCACCCATCGTGTGTCAACGGTCAATGAAAAATACAGGCCTAACACTGTATTGACCTATATACCACGAGGTATGAAAGGGTTCCTTTTCCTTTTAGGGTAGCTTCTTAGGCCCTACCTTAGTCGCTTATTACAACATGCCTTGTAGGTCACATTGTTACTATTCTTTGCTCCCTTGAGATCCCCAGCAACCCACAGGTAGAACAGGTAAATAAAATGGTTGAGTGACATGCAGGTCACATTTAAATAGACCTTGTAATGGGGAGGGATTGTGGACATGATAGTAGCTGTAATGCTATTACTATTTTGACTGTAGAAAGGAGATGAGAGCTGTGATAGTACAGTGCTTAGTGCACTTGCTTCTTAGGCACTTGTTTCAGGTTCAATTCCACATTGGAAGTGGAATTGTTTCAGATCGTAATGGCTCTTAGAAGAAGGCAAGAGAAAGACCACAGAAAAGATGGTTAGATGGCGTAGCAGAACCCTGTGAAAGAGCAAAAATAACAATCATACAAGCCACCAGAACAGCACAAGACACAAAACAGAAAACTACGACACTGGGCAACAACTCGGTACCAGTGTGACGACACTGGGCAACAACCCGGTAGCAGTGTGACGACACTGGGCAACAACCCGGTAGCAGTGTGACGACACTGGGCAACAACCCGGTAGCAGTGTGACGACACTGGGCAACAACCCGGTAGCAGTGTGACGACACTGGGCAACAACCCGGTAGCAGTGTAACGACACTGGGCAACAACCCGGTAGCAGTGTGACGACACTGGGCAACAACCCGGTAGCAGTGTGACGACACTGGGCAACAACCCGGTAGCAGTGTGACGACAAAAGAAGAAGAATGGCTCTTAGATAAACCCACCTTCTATTGGGTATCAGAAAAGCACTGGAAAGTAAAGGCTACCGATGTGATGTTGAGCACACCACCAATGTGATGTTGAGCACACCACCGATGTGATGTCGAGCACACCACCGATGTGATGTTCAGCACACTACCGATGTGATGTTGAGCACACCACCGATGTGATGTTGAGCACACCACCGATGTGATGATGAGCACACTACCGATGTGATGTTGAGCACACCACCGATGTGATGTTGAGCACACCACCGATGTGATGTTGAGCACACCACCGATGTGATGTTGAGCACACTACCGATGTGATGTTGAGCACACCACCGATGTGATGTTGAGCACACCACCGATGTGATGTTGAGCACACCACCGATGTGATGTTGAGCACACCACCGATGTGATGTTGAGCACACTACCGATGTGATGTTGAGCACACCACCGATGTGATGTCGAGCACACCACCGATGTGATGTTGAGCACACCACCGATGTGATGTTGAGCACACCACCGATGTGATGTTGAGCACACCACCGATGTGATGTTGAGCACACCACCGATGTGATGTTGAGCACACCACCGATGTGATGTTGAGCACACCACCGATGTGATGTCGAGCACACCACCGATGTGATGTCGAGCACACCACCGATGTGATGTTGAGCACACCACCGATGTGATGTTGAGCACACCACCGATGTGATGTCGAGCACACCACCGATGTGATGTCGAGCACACCACCGATGTGATGTCGAGCACACCACCGATGTGATGTTCAGCACACTACTCATTATGGGCCGATGGTCAAAGAAAAATACGAACCGAACATCACATTTCCCAATTTACTTCATAGTAAGAAAAATGATGTCTTTTTTGTTTAGTTAGGGAGGGGAAAATTTGATGCTGTATATAGTGATAAAAGTACAATTTAATCACTTTATTACTAGGATGAAAAAGGTTCGAATCTGAGGAGTGCTTCTATTTCTTTTTTCAATTATTTTATGTATAAGTTCTTAGATTCATAAAACGGGGTCAAATGCACATGGGGGCTGCGCCAGGATTAGTGGTCAAACCAAGACCCTGTGCCCCACCTCTACGTGGTGACCCTGGTAACAGACTTCGGTTTCGGTCTGGCCAAGTGGGTACAGGGATCGAAGGAGAGCTACTGGTAGTGGTAGCAGTGCAAGCACGGAAGGGAAAAGCAGGTCCACAAAATTGCGAAAAAATGCACGCATCTCCTGGCTGAATGAACGATAACATTGTGTCCGAGTTGGTAAAAAACAGCAGTCTGCGAACGAATGCTAACTTCCCTGGAGTAAATGACCGATTTAAAGGGATGAGAGGTGCATCGATAAGTAGAAGTGAGCCCACATGTGGCGGAACTTGGAGCCCTGCGCCCAAGTCAAGCTGCGTGTCAGGGCAGTCCCGAAGTACGGTAAATGTGTCGGCAAGTGTCAACACAATGGTCGTACCACAAGTAGCAACTTCCCGTCCGATGGGAAAGGCCGCACACGGAAGGGATGAGAGGTGCATCCTAATTGGAAAAGAGGGCCAACTCCCCTGGAGTAAAGGACCGCAAGCAAATTGCCAGCTTTGGGGCTAGAATCAATAAGAAAGATTCTTAACGAATCAAAAAGTCACGGCAAGTATCTCGGAAAACACGGCAACGCAGCATCACGTCGCTACATGGGAAGGTATGCAGCAAACCCCGTACATGAGGCTACGCGCAGAGAAACCCCTATTGGATAAAGTTGGTCGAGCGCAAATTCTAAAGTTGCGTTCAGTGCCTAACGAAACTGCCCTCCATAGGACAACCGGGCAGGGTACTGTTGCATTAACAACTAACATCCCCGAAAGAACTGAGGTGGGTGATGACGGCGAGCGCAAAACTTCAGTTGCGTTGCTAGCGCCGATTGAAACGACCATCTAGAATATCTGTGCGCAGCCCCAAACCAGTTTTCCCGGAGACAGGGAAAATACAGGGTAAAACCCTTGCAAATTACCAAGTAACGACACGCGCCCCAAAGCGGCTGAGAATACTCCTACTCAGGAACAAATTCACCGTGGATAAAAAAGTATGGCCGATAATGCAAAGGATTGACTGGTACAAACTCAAGCATTAGCTAAGGGCAATACTTTTCGGACGCCGATCATCCTACACAGATGACGTCCAAACGCCATGGCTCAGATCACATACAGCCAACATATGATCGTTTGTTTGACAACGCAAAACAAAAAAGGTGACACTTCCTGTGACTAGACCGAGAAGGGTCGAGATCGTTCGGGTCTCTACCTTAGCGACCTCACCCAGTCAGCGCATGTAAGCCAATGCTCTTTGGCGTAGATCTAAGCCCAAATTTACGACACTAAAGAGATAATTAAAAAGTGATTATCTTACGCTGCGTATGGAACGACCTCATTAAAGGCAGGAAAGCCGTTAGAGAAGTCATCCGATATGCCCTCACTAAAACTAACTCTGTCCGAGAAAGAGTTACAAGGACAATAGGTCTCCTGCAACGATCACTCTTGAAGGATCTAAGCTTCAAGTACCTCGGAAGTCGACGAGGCTGTCCATATGGTTGAGGGATGCCTGTAAAAGGGTAATATAGGTCCACGCAAAAATCAGTCAGAAGCGCAATACCAGACGTCATGACTTTACACCTGAATTAACAGCGGGCGTACGAAAGAAGAAGAAAAGATTCATAAAACATCACTGAGACATCACTGAGACATCACTGAGACAAGACATCACTAAGACATCACTGAGACAAGACATCACTGAGACAAGACATCACTGAGACATCACTGAGACAAGACATCACTGAGACATCACTGAGACAAGACATCACTGAGACAAGACATCACTGAGACAAGACATCACTGAGACAAGACATCACTGAGACAAGACATCACTGAGACATCACTGAGACAAGACATCACTGAGACATCAATCAAACAGTACTGAGACATCAATGAGGCAACACTGAGAATCAATGATGCATCCATCACTATGATATCAAGGGTTCATCAATGATACATCACTGAGACTAGACATCACTGCGACATCACTGCGACATCAATCAGACATCACTGAGACATCAATGAGGCAACACTGAGACATTAATGGTGCATCCATCACTGTGATATCAATGGTTCATCAATGATACATCACTGAGACTAGACATCACTGAGACATCACTGCGACATCAATCAGACATCACTGAGACATCAATGAGGCAACACTGAGACATCAATGGTACATCCATCAATGTGATATCAATGGTTCATCAATGATACATCACTGAAACAAGACATCACTGAGACAAGACATCACTGAGACATCACTAAGACAAGACATCACTAAGACAAGGCATCACTGAGACAAGACATCACTGAGATATCACTGAGACATCAATGAGACATGAATAGTACATCAATGGTACATCAATTGTACATCAATGAAATATCACTAAGATATCACTGGTACATCACTGATATATCACTGAGACATTGACGGTACATTACTGAGACAACAATGATACATCAATGATACATTAATTGTACATCAATGAGATAGCACTGAGAATTTAATGGTACATCATTGAGACATCAATCAGACATCACTGGTACATCAATTGTACACCAATAAGACATCAATGAGACATCAATGGTACATCACTGAGACATCGCTGATACATCATTGGTACATCACTGAGACATCAATGGTTCATCACTAAGTCATCGTTGATACATCAATGGTATGTCAAAGAGATATTAATATTACATCACTGAGACATCAATGGTACATCACTGAGCCATTAATGGTACATTACTGAGTCATCAATAGTACATCAATGGTACATCACTGAGTCATCAATGGTACATCACTGAGACATCAATGGTATGTCAAAGAGATATTAATATTACATCACTGAGACATCAATGATACATCACTGAGCCATTAATGGTATATCACTGAGTCATCAATAGTACATCAATGAGTCATCAATATTACATCGCTGAGACATCAATGGTACATCGCTGAAACATCAATGATACATCACTGAGTCATTAATGATACATTACTGAGTCATCAATGGTACATCGCTGAGACATCAACGATACATCACGGAGACATCAATGGCACATCACTGAGTCATCAATGGTACATCGCTGAGTCATCAATGAGACAATGGTTGATCATTGTGCATATATGCTAGCAGTTCTCTTAGAATTGTTTCCGGTGCTACATAGTCTGTGCTTTGTACAATACTCTTGGTAGATGGTATGCCAGATATTTGCAGAAAGTGATGTGTCCCAACGGGAAAACCCGGTACAGTGAAGCTAATCTTCACTTTTAGACCTAATTTATATTGGATACGACCAGACTGTCATAACAGAACCTCCGGACGGGTCACAACAGAATGAGACGCCACCTGTACACAAAATTCAAGATCACCACCAACGACCTGCGCTCCTGTGATGGTTTGGCGTGTATAACAACAGAGTATATCCTACAAAACTGCCCCCAGTATGCAGACCTGAGAAGAAAGAGGTGATCCACTTACACCAGCGTCCAAGCTAAACTATACGGCGTGGCTGACAATCTGAGGCAAACGGCGGTCTTTATTAGAGAATCCGAAATCCCAATATTGCGAGAACGCAGAAGAAGAAGAAGAGGAAGAGATTGGATACTGTCACTCAAAGTTAAGTATCAGTATTGTGGAGTTGCGATCATACTTGAGGATTTAAACTTCAAGTACCTCTGAAGTTGGAAAAGCCCACGAGGGAACCCATAAAACGGTAAGCAGGCTTTCACACAAAAATCTGCTAGAAGCGCAATCCCAGGTTTCATGGCTACGCCTGAATTCGTACATTTTACAACACTCGGCAGATGACACGTCATCTCTGCCGACAAGGACGGAGCCATATGGAGAAACCCGGGGCAATTAAGTCAATCTTTTGCATTTATACCCTTTTTTCTATCATGGCGTCGAGAATAGTTTTTTTTTAAACAATCCACGGAGTTCTTAATATTCTTCTGTTGAGTTACACATAGCATTATAGAGATAAATAATCGCCAACATCGCATGGCATGGCACTGAATGATGATACCTAGATTATTAAATCCGAACTCTTATTAACTGTAATGGATCGAGCTGTTTCAGTATCGATTTTCCTATTAACGTCGCCAGTGATTGGTCTGATGACAAGTTCTTTACGACCGTCACGTGACAGGGGAGCTAATTTATTACAATTATCGTAGAAGATTACGTGGTGAGTCAACTAGCCTGAAAGTCTAGTGCGTGACCATAGCTCTATTATAATGTACAGGAGGTGACCCCCCTTAGTTATTCATGCAGTTTCGCCTTTGCACCACGTCCATACGATCAATTGTATCACTTCTGCAACTCACGCATGCGTTCACACACAAATAGGTATTATGTTGTTTGTTCAACTTTCGCTTTCCATATACAGTCATTATAGTTTTCAAGGTTGCTTAAGCGTGACATTCGTTTGTTTAGTTTATTGTGAGTTATATCCCTTTAATCAAAATATATTGAGACCAGTGCATTGTTTATTTGAACTGTTTTCGCGGTAATGTCCCCTTAAATAAGCCAAGTAACTTTTAACAAACCACTATGTTTCACCCTCCTCTATGTCACATTGACTGGCGTAGGCGATCATAGATCTTCACAAACTTCAGTCACAAATACTGTTTTTTCCTGCTATTTTACTAATTTACTGTTTTAGTAATGAAACTGATAGGAAAACAAAGATCAGAATACTAAGAGCATGCATATTGCAAGTGGCAACGTATGGGTGTGAAGCATGGACATTTAACAAGGCAGTGGAAAAACATATATGTGCTTTTGAATATAAATGTTACAGAAGTCATCGAGAGAGGGGAAGAGAGAGAGAGAGCTGTTAAATGGTAAATGATTATCGATAAGGATTTGTGTTTTTATTCACAGGTGACTGTCCTATGCAGTGGCCCATGTCTTGTTCTAGCAATGGAAAGAGACAATGCGCTTGTATCTTTCAACTCCATTTTGACACAGTAAGATGATCATGTTGTTGTATGTTGTGTTTGTTTTGATGATAATGCCGCTACGTTTTATTTGGAGATCACCCGTGTAGTGCTCTTAAGGGGAGCAAAGAATAGCATCACTGCGACCTACAATGCATGACGTAGGAGGCGATTGATGTAGGACATAGGGAAGCTACCCTAGTAAATAAAAAGGGTTTGCAGAAATCGAATGTGCTGGCCTACTTCTAGGCGCATAGCTGATACAAGATACAATCGCTCTTAGACTCGGATCACATACAAATCACAAAGAGTGATGCCGTTAAATGCAAATGCTACAAAAGAATACTTAGAATATCATGGACAGAGAAAAGAACAAATGCTTCTATTCTGCAACAGTTTGGTATTGTAGAGAGATGGTTATTAAAGAGCATAACATCAAGGAAAATTAAATATTTCGGACATATCAAACGACATACGCGCCTAGAGAAGTTAATTTTGGATGGAATGGTGCCTGGAATAAGAATGAGAGGAAGACCTATAGTTCGTTCCAAAATTCGTGATCCCACTAAGGTTTAATTTGTACAAAATCTATCTGATGGATACAAGTAATTTTTGCATGCAGTCTTATATACCTCACGACGTTACGAATCCATGTTTAACTAATTGGTAGGTAGCTTAGTTGATGAAAAACGTTTTTGTTATATAATTTTGCAAAGCACAACAAAATGATATTCAAAGTTTAGAACTTACAGTAATACACAAAATGGTGGCGAATGTTTACAAAGGCGTAACCCTATTACATATTATAAAAAGCAATGTGACATAGTTAGCTTTTTCTTCATGAGTGTTTTTATGTTGATATTATCTTTGGCGATCAAATTGACGTACCTTTGGTAGTTGTTGCCAGTCCCTGGTATTGTGAGGCATTTGGTGAAGGTGAAAGCAAATGGGATGTTAGCTATTAGATTCGGAGTCTGAAGAGTCGAAGAGATTAACTATTGCGGAGGGCTGGAGAAAATACAAACCATCTCGTTGCCAATATGCCTCTTCTTCTCGGAGCACATGCTCTTCACATTTGTTCCAGTATTCTATATCTATTTTTGCGAGAGCATCACGTGTTAGGACTTTTACATTACGCAGTTTGAAAGTCTTGTTGCTGCAACTTGACCTTTGGCTGCAGCCCACACACGTTCAATGGGATTGAGATGTGAATGGTAAGGTGGTAATCGAGAGAAGTGTGATCGTGCTCAGCAATGACTTTATCGATTATAAAAATCTTTGACTTCTTAGTCTGTCTCACCAGTTGCAACAACTCAGTTTTTAAATTGTTGCAACAAAATGATATATTTTCTTTTGCAAGCCACGCCATGATGTCTTGTTTTGTGCTTGATGAGGTGGGAATTTTGTCTGCATGCGCCACTACATTATGATAGGAGGCATTGTCCATTACATACACAACGGCCTATCCAGAGCAGGCAGAAGTGTGTTCGCTAACCAATCCCTGAAAATAAGTCCGTTCATTTCAGTTTGGTAGTCCCTACCATCTGTAGACAGTGCTTGAAAAAGAAGTTCTGCGCCACTGACAAGACCATTTGCTTTGCTGCCTGCATGACCTATCACAATGCGTTGCCCTTGCTGCTTGGAATTTCCTTTTCTTAGTTCCGTCTAGTGATTGCCATTCTTTATCAAACGTATGGTAAGCATTTACCCACGATTCGTCCAGATATACAATATCGTAGCCTTCCGTCCTACGCTTCCGTATCTCCCGCAGATATTTGTATCGTGCAGCTATCAGATGCGTTTTCTCACAAACTATATTCTGACCTGTACTAGATTTCTGAAAAGTGAAACCGCTGCACCTAACAACTCTCCATAAGGCGGTTTTAGATATATCAATATCACATTGAATTTGCAGACGTGATTTCAACTTACGTAGTGTAACCACATCATTGGCCTTAAACATTTTATGAATATCTCTCACAATAACATCTTTATCGAAATCGTCAGTTTTCCGTTTCCGGCCTTTTTGTGTTCCTTACGTTCATCACTACAGTCCTGTTCTATCCAACGGCAAAAGGACATTCTACTTATACCAAGAGCATGTTGTGTTCTCCTCTTCGGGTCTTGTAAGTTGTGATATAAACAACCACGTCTGGCTTCTCTGCAGAAGTAGCTATACAGTTGGACAGTCACCTTCTGCATAGTAGTGAATTTACACTTCAAACTCATTTCTAATACTGATAATAAAATAGTACCTTCCGCTTCAAGTAATGCAAATAAATGGTTTGTGACACGCCAATGACAATCTTTCACATACAGTATGAAATGATTAATTTCACGGGATTCCGATTTTAACTACTGCTGAATTGCACGTGGAGCGCACATTGGCATCTTGACGTCAATACTTCACTTTCGTACCGTTAACATTCTAAAATCATACCAAATCAACATCACTGTTAAATTAGTAATAACATATAATTCAAATCTTACAGAACTAAAGGTTTGGGTGGGCAAAAATACTTTTGGAACGTCGTCACTGTTACCTATATAAAAATGCAAAAATCAAGAATTTCTGTCAAGTGGATGATTTTATATCGATCGGTAAAGATGATCACGAATTTTGGAACGAACTATAGTGCCTACATTAGTCGCCTCTTACGGCATACCTTGTAGGTCGCAGTGGTACTATTCTTCGCTCCCCTTGCGAGCCCCGGCAACACACGAGCGAGATCAGATACAAGTTGCGTTGATTGACGGAGAAGTGACCAATGAGGAGTGTACTACGTTCAGTGCAAGAAAGAACGAATGATGTCTCGAAATGACTGGTCAGGAAAAGTCAAGTATCATTTTTGAGCGAAATAGTCATGTCCGAAATCCTGTACAGGTCTCCCATTCTCTGTGCAAACCACACAGATCACAAAGAGTGGTTAACTTTGTTGATTTTTTTTTTTTCCGATCCAGAAGCACTTGAGCTGAAAGCTCTTCTGCTCGGTGTCATGGACATCGTAACCCTTCGGTTCGGTGCCACGAACACCGTAAATCTGGGGAACCTGTAGCTTTTCTGCCAGTCCGCGGAGTTGAACCACAGATCACAAAGAGTGGTTAACTTTGTTGATAAGAACAAACCACACAGATCACAAAAAGTGGTTAACTTTGTTGATAAGAACAAACCACACAGATCACAAAAAGTGGTTAACTTTGTTGATAAGAACAAACCACACAGATCACAAAAAGTGGTTAACTTGGTTGATAAGAACAAACCACACAGATCACAAAGAGTGGTTAACTTGGTTGATTAGAACAAATCACACAGATCACAAAGAGTGGTTAACTTTGTTGATAAGAATCTACGCAAATAAATAAACAACTACAAAACACACCAGCAAGTAAAGACACATCATCAAGTCAGCCTGTTGTCACTACACATCAGCAAGTAAGGGAACATCGTCTAGTAGTCAGCCTGTTGTCACTGCACACCAGCAATTAAAGACACATCATCAAGTCAGCCTGTTGTCACTGCACATCAGCAAGTAAGGGAACATCGTCTAGTAGTCAGCCTGTTGTCACTGCACACCAGCAAGTAAAGACACATCATCAAGTCAGCCTGTTGTCACTGCACACCACTTAAAGACAAGAATGATTAAAATTATGTGAACTAAGTTGTGAGTCCACGAGCAGAAAAATATCGATTACTTAATTTCCATTTTGACTTGCAGAGCTGACGCAAACCGCTTGTCAAATATCTTTGAAAGTCGTTTTGATTGGCTGCATTGTAATATCCGGATGAAATCGTCAGGAAACGGTTCGGATTACAATTTTTTTTTTGGCAGCTTTGAACTAGGATCCTGGAAGGCATTTATTATTTGCTGTTTTTTTTTAAAAATACTGTGCTTGTACAAACAGGATCACAGTACTGTGATCTATCACTTTTCTCATATTTATTTTTGTTCTCAACGAAACATCGGGTTTGTTTCTTGTTCGTTATGTAGGGATTAAAGCCTTTTAACCATTTAAGTCCATCTTTAGAGGATTAACGCCTTTTAACCGTTTATGTCCATCTTTAGAGGATTAACGCCTTTTAACCGTTTATGTCCATCTTTAGAGGATTAACGCCTTTTAACCGTTTATGTCCATCTTTAGAGGATTAACGCCTTTTAACCGTTTATGTCCATCTTTAGAGGATTAACGCCTTTTAACCGTTTATGTCCATCTTTAGAGGATTAAAGGGGGGACTGCCTAGAGTAGTTGATAGTGGCTCGGCCTGCTAGCTGTGAGACGCCTCATAGCTCGGGTTCGAACCTACTGTCCGGCATTTGTTCGAGTCCCCTGGTCTTACTCAGGACGATAACGTGAGTACCTCTGAAGTCGGAGAAAATCTGCCTGTATGGCGAGGAATACTAATTACGAGTACATTGAGCACACGGCTGCCAGTGTAAAGTAATTTACAATGTGCACGCTGCTGCCATTGTAAGAAATTGGGAAAACGGATTTTCACGCAAAATCAGTTTCAGAGATGAAACTTCGTCTGAGTTGAAAGCGGACGAAAGAAAAAAAGAGGATTAAAGCCTTTTAAACCGTTTATGTCAATCTTTAGAGGATTAACGCCTTTTTAACCCTTTAAATCCATCTGTTTTGTGGTGTTTTTTTTACCTCTGTACGCATTTATTTTGCAATGTATACTGAATTAGTCAGTATACTGGCTTTGCTTCGTCTTAAATAATATGACGAGCCGATATATCGGTTCAGAAGGACGAAGGGGTTAAGTTGAGACACGCTTTAACAACCTAAGGACGAACCTTTTATTGGTTATATCAGATCGTGTAGGCCAACAAACATAACAAATAAGAATTAACTACTTGCAGAGAATCAAAGCAGGTTCCAAAACAATGCATGTTGTTTGGAACCCGCAGGGAAAGAGAAGTATGGGAGGTCTAGTAATACCTGGAGAAGAGAACTGGAGACTGATATTAAAAGAATAGACAAGATGTGGTAAGAATTGGAAGGTATGGCAAGAGAAAGGAAGGGCTGGAGGAAGTTTGTTGAAGACCTGTGCTCCGTTGGGAGGTGAAAGGTGAAGAAGAAGAAAGAGAATCCAAGTAAATATAAATATTATATATAGGGGGTCTCTGTTGCTAAGTGGTTAAGCCATTGCCTTGCGAGTCGAAGGTCGTGGGTTCGAATCCGGACCGCGTTGTTCTATTCACTGGTGCATTTTTTTCCAGAGGCCCCTAGGATTGTTGCTGAAGCTACGGAGTTCGTGATTTGTGCAATACTCTCGGCAGGTAGCGTGCCATTTTCGTGGAGTGCGACCGAGCTATATGGGGTAAAACCTGGTGCAATGAAGTCAATTCTTCGGTTTTAAAACCCTTTTAATGGTATGTGATCTGATTGGTCGTATGTTCATCTACTGTCCTGGACATGCAGGTGTTTGCGGTAATAGGAGAGCGGAAAGGTTTGCATCAACAGCATCGATTGTTGGGGAGTTGTCCTGGACATGCAGGTGTTTACGGTAATAGGAGAACGGAAAGGCTTGCATCAACAGCATCGATTGTTGGGGAGTTGTCCTGGACATGCGGGTGTTTGCGGTAATAGGAGAACGGAAAGGCTTGCATCAACAGCATCGATTGTTGGGGAGTTGTCCTGGACATGCAGGTGTTTACGGTAATAGGAGAGCGGAAAGGTTTGCATCAACAGCATCGATTGTTGGGGAGTTGTCCTGGACATGCAGGTGTTTGCGGTAATAGGAGAGCGGAAAGGTTTGCATCAACAGCATCGATTGTTGGGGAGTTGAAGATGGATAAGGGGATGTTCTTTGGTCTCTTCGCGACTGCCTGTTGGATGAGGACACTAAAATCGATGTTGAATCGATCAAGCGATTTAGGCAGTTTGGAGTTACCCGTTGTACAAGTCGAACAGGATGTCTGAGAGGTATACTGAGAGGTGTATTTAATCAGCGAGCCACGGGAACCATCAGTATGCATACTCTTCGATATCTGTTGGGGGAGACTGAGCACCTATAGGTCTGCTTGTTGTGCCTTGACGTCAGTTTAGTAACCATTAAACAAAGTGAGGCTGTCATAAACAGGGCCGTGCAGTATATTTTCTCAGTACAAATCTTTGAAATGCCGCCCCTTAAATTTTTTTCTTTAAAATAACCGTTGAATGTGATTTTTGTTAAACTGCATAAAATGTACGAATACTAAATCGTATACATCATAGAGCGTCTGTAGCTCAAGCGGTAGTGAGCACGATCATAATCCCAAGCTTACCATGTTCTAACCCCACGGTGGGCAAGTTTGGAAGCAAATTTATTTCCGTGGAATTCTTACAAAAGTAAAAATATACCTCACCGTTCAGAAAACAATGGCAAACTACTGAACGTATAAGTGGGGCCTAGAAAATCAACGACTCGTTTACTGTGGTTGATGGCTATGTCCTTTAGGATATTCCACTATTTTCATTCATTTCAAACATCAATATCGGAACAACACAGACCAATATAGAAAAGCGTTGGGTACAGATTTTTAATTAATAAATGGTTCAAATTGTATTTTGATTTTTCTGCTTATGCCGCCCCCTTACGGTTTCGCCTGATGCGGCCGCCTCTATGTATCATAGCACCGCACGGCCCTGGTCATATTTTTTCCCGATCCAGAAGCACTTGAGCTGAAAGCTCTTCGGCTCAGTGCCATGGACATCGTAACCCTTCGGTTCGGTGCCACGAACACCGTAAATCCGGGAAACCTGTGGATTTTCTGCCAGTCCGCGGAATTGAACCCGCACTCACAGAGGACTTGTCACCCGTAGTCCAACGCGCTACGAATACGCTGGGCAGGCGGGCGGCCCGGATCGTAGGTACCACATCTACTAAATGGTACTGTAATATGGCATCAGGTATAACTGGTCGTAGGTGAGGCTGTCAGGGATGATTCATTGAGAAATATAATCAATACAATACTTTATTGATCTCTTGTTCGTGTGAGACCTGGACTGAAGAATATATGCATTGATATAACAGTTAAATTGATATAGACTGCTGGCTTCAAGCAAAATGTTGATCCCAGTCAACAGAAACGGTTCGTAATATCTTCTGTGGTTGTCTCGGTGGTGGAAGTGCATTTAGAGCGGGTGGTGTCATAGGATCCACTTTCCGACAGAGACAAGCTAGATAATAATGCTGATGATGATGATAATGTTAATGATGATAAGGATGATAATAATTATGATAAGGAGGATGATGATAAAGATGATAATGGTGATGATAATGATGATATTGATTATACAGATGATGATAAGGATGATAATGACGATGATAATGGTGATGTTGATGATGATGATGATGATGATGATAAAGATGATACGGATGATGATAAAGATGATGACAATGGTGATAGTGATGATGATAAGGATGATTATAATGTTGATAAGGGTGATGATAAGGATGATGATGATAATGATGATAATGCTGATGATATTAAGGATGATGATTATAAGCATGATGATAATGACGATGATAATGATGATACAGATAAGGATTATGATAATGACGATGATAATGATGATAAAGATGATGATAAAGATGATGATAATGATGATGATAATGATGATAATGACGATGATAATGATGATAAAGATGATGATAAAGATGATGATAATGATAAAGATAATGACGATGATAATGATGATAAAGATGATGATAATGATGATGATAATGATGATACAGATAAGGATTATGATAATGACGATGATAATGATGATAAAGATGATGATGATAATGATGATGATCATGGTGATAACGATAATGATGATGATAATGATGATGATAATGGTGATAAAGATAAGGATGATGATTATGATGATGATAATGATGATGATAATGATGATGATAATGATGATGATAATGATGATGATAATGATGATGATGATAATGATGATGATAATGATGATAATGATAATAATGATGATGATAATGATGATCATAATGATGATGATAATGATGATGATAATGATGATGATGATGATAATGATGATGATAATGATGATGATAAGGATGATAATGATGATGATAATGATGATGATAATGATGATGATAATGATGATGATAAAGATGATGATAATGATGATGATAATGATGATGATAATGATAAAGATGATGATGATGATGATGATGATGATGATAATGATGATGATGATAATGATAATGATGATGATAATGATGATGATGATGATAATGATACAGATAATGATGATGATAATGATGATGATAATGATGATGATGATAATGATGATGATAATGATAAAGATAATGATGATGATAATGATAAAGATAATGATGATGATGATGATAATGATGATGATGATGATAATGATACAGATAATGATGATGATAATGATGATGATAATGATGATGATAATGATGATGATAATGATAAAAATAATGATGATGATAATGATAAAGATAATGATGATGATAATGATGATGATAATGATAAAGATGATGATGATGATGATAATGATGATGATAATGATGATGATGATGATGATGATAATGATAAAGATAATGATGATGATGATGATGATGATGATGATAATGATGATGATAATGATGATGATGATAATGATGAT